>WAAF01004495.1:219576-356413 GCA_013400475.1 Tricholaema leucomelas
AGTACTCAAGGTGTGGCCTGACCAGTTTTGAGTACAGAGGAAGAATAACCTCCCTCCTCCTACTGGCCACACTGTTCCTGATACAGGCCAGGATGCCATTGGCCCTCTTGGCCACCTGGGCACACTGCTGGCTCATCTTCAGCCTGCTATCCACCAGTACCCCTCATCTGCTCTCCAACCTGGCCTTGAACACCTCTAAGGAGGAGACACCCCCAAGCTCTCTGAGCAGCCTGTTCCAGAGTCTTACTACCTTCATACTGAAGAACTTCTTCCTAAGCTCCAGTCTAAACCTACTCTCCCAAAAGCTGTTTGTACAAGAAACAATTTAATGATGAAATACCTTTTAACTTATTAGCTTAGGTTGCAGTTTCATGATAGCACTTTCTTAATGCCAAGTTTTTTACATCTATTTAATAATTATTTTATGCAATTATAGGTTTAATTCCTGGAGGGAAAGTGAAGCTAGTGCATAGCTCTACTACGGAATTGAATAACAGGTAAGAAAACAGGAGCATTTTATGTGTGTATCTCACAAAACTTCCTTTACCTATACTTTATTAATTTGTTACTGTCATATTTAACAATATTTTCATAAGTTGTTTGGAGCTTTTTATAATGTGCACTTCTTCTTGGAGTTAGTCCTAGAGAATTTTCATCAGAGGGCTGGAGCACCTCTCCTATGAGGACAGACTGAGGGAGTTGGGGCTGTTCAGTCTGGAGAAGAGGAGGCTCCGAGGTGACCTTCTTATGGCCTTTCAGTATCTGAAGGGGGCCTACAAAAAAGCTGAGGAAGGACTTTTGAGAATATCAGGGAGTGACAGGACTGGGGGGCATGGAGCAAAGCTGCAGATGGGTAGGTTCAGACTGGATGTGAAGAGGAAGTTTTTCAGCATGAGAGTGGTGAGAGCCTGGAATGGGTTGCCCACGGAGGTGATTGAGGTCTTGTCCCTGGAGATGTTTAAGACCAGGCTGGATGGAGCTCTGGGCAACCTGCTCTAGGGTAGGGTGTCCCTGCCCATGACAGGGGGGTTGGAGCTAGATGATCCTTGTGGTCCCTTCCAACCCTGACTGATTCTATGAACTTAGATTAAGAGTTTCTGAATGTACTTAGCTTAAGGAGGCAACTTCCTGTACTTACGTGGTCCCTTCCAACCCTGACTGATTCTATGAACTTAGATCAAGAGTTTCTGAATGTACTTAGCTTAAGGAGGCAACTTCCTGTACTTATGTCATCTTTTACCTTTATGTTTTTTTCAGCCTCTTCCCAAAGGAGGTGCGCCAGAGAATGCCCCAGACACTGACTCTTAAATTTTTGCCTTCTAATCCTAATCATTTTGTGGTTGGAACAAACATTGTGAGTAATGTGCTAAAATTGATCTCATTGTTATTTTTGGTTTTAGAAGCTGCCCCATTTACTCATCATTTTACCAGTGGACTTATAAAACTTATAGTTTGAGACTATGATTAAAATCCATTAGCTATTAAGGATTTTTAAAGGTATCAGCTCTGAGAATTGTTTTTTTTTTCCATCTAATACTGATAACTTAAATTTTGTTATGTTTTGTTGATTTTTTTTCCTTCATGTTGATAGGGGCTGGTAGGCCACAGTACAAGACATGACTTGAAGGTTTTTCCAAAGCTATTCAGACCTCAAGGAAGTGGACTGAGATCAATAAGCGTCAGCGCCATTGATTTCTTCCCTTTTGGAAAGCCACTGTTTTTGGTATGAAAACGTTTAAATATGGTACAAGTTTTGTATCTTAACCACTTGCTGAGGAAGGATGTCAGATTTGCTGTATTCAGTTAGATAAGATAGTTGCTTTGCCTCACTAATTCCAGATTGCCAGGAAGGGTGACAACAAATCTTGTGCTCACAGAAAGAAATGACTCTTATTTCAGCCTCTTAACTTACTCTGTGTTTACACTGAAATTCAGCTCTGCAGTCAGGTCTTCTACTGCTAGTGAAGCCTCAGCTGTTTCTCACATCTGCCTATCTTTGAATATATTTGTCCTTGATTCTTTCTTAAAGATGCTTTCCCTAGGGTGAGATGTGAGAGATATGTGCCACTTGACTCAGATAAGTGTTTTTATTAATATGCTTGATATTCTCAAGAATCAAACTGCAGCTTTTATCTTGCTTAGTCTGTTTGGTTCTTGGGAAGTATTTTTGGGTTTTAATCTGATACAGGTTGGCTGCTCAGATGGAAGCATTAGATTACACCAGATGTCATCAGAGTATCCACTCATGCAGTGGAATGACAGCACAAAGGGGCAGCCAGTTATTGCCCTGCAGTGGGCTTTAACCAGACCTGCTGTGTTTTTTGTCCTGGATGCATCATCAAATATTTACATTTGGGACCTCCTGGAAAACGATCTGCTGCCTGTGGCAAAGCAGCCTATTCCATCAGAGAAGTAAGTACCTTACATTTCTCTCTTTTAAACAAAATATTAATATTGTGATACTTTAAATTGTAAATACAGTTTAGGTGGGGTTATTTGCTTAAGTGTTCATAAGCATTTGCTTTTCTGACTGTACTTTTTCAACTGTTGGATGTGGGGAAATAGACTATAGTGAGCTATGTTTTAGTTTAGCCTTCTATTATTATTTTATACAGTTTGATAAAGGAGAAATAATGTTAGTATAAATAGAAGTTAGGCTGCCTGTGCAGCCCAGACAGCCAGCTGTGTGCTGGGCTGCAGCAACAGCAGCATGGCCAGCAGGGCAAGGGAGGGGATTCTTCCCCTTTAATCTGTTTTGGTCAGACCCCACCTGGTGTACTGTGTGCAGTTCTGGAGCCCTCAACACAAGGACATGGAACTGTTGGAGTGAGTCCAGAAGAGGGCCATGAAAATGATCAGAGGGCAGGAGCAGCTCTGCTATGAGGACAGGCTGAGAGTGTTGGGGCTCTGCAGCCTGGAGAAGAGAAGGCTTTGAGAAGGCCTGTGTCCAGTTCTGGGCACCTCAGTTCAAGAGAGATGTTGAGATGCTGGAATGTGTTCAGGGGGGTGACAAAGCTGGTGAGGGGCCTGGAGCACAGCCCTGTGAGGAGAGGCTGAGGGAGCTGGGGGTGTGCAGCCTGGAGAAGAGGAGGCTCAGAGCAGACCTCATTGCTGTCTACAACTCCCTGAAGGGAGGCTGTAGCCAGGTGGGGTTGGTCTCCTCTGTCAGGCAACCAGCAACAGAACAAGGGGACACAGCCTCAAGTTGTGCCGGGGGAGGTCTAGGCTGGATGTTAGGAGGAAGTTGTTGGCAGAGAGAGTGATTGGCATTGGAATGGGCTGCCCAGGGAGGTGCTGGAGTCGCTGTCCCTGCAGGTATTAAAAAACAGACTGGATGAGGCACTTAGTATCATGGTCTGGTTGACTGGCTAGGGCTGGGTGCTAGGTTGGACTGGATGATCTTGGAGGTCTCTTCCAACCTGTTTGATTCTATTCTGTTCTATTTAGTTAATTATAACCTGTTAAAAACATTTGAAAATATCCATTTCTGTTAATTTGTCTTCAATTTTAAAGTTCCTCTGCTCTTTTTCTTTCAGCATTGTAAGCATGGCTCTGTTGGGAGAACCAGAAAAACCAAATGGATTGTTAGGCATTGTGCTGGCCAAAGAATCTGGGCAGATTGACATTCAGTATGTGAAGAAGAAGTGGGCATTACCTCAGCCTGATGAATCTGAGAAGCTGCATTCGGTTTTATTGCAGTCTGTTTAGAAGCAGTGCATCTGTCTGGCTGTACCAAGTTAGTGCAAAACAGTTCCTTTCTTTCCCACTGCACTTAGAAGATGTCATTTGAATTTGTATAGTAACTTGTATGTATTTTAAAGAATAGCAGCACAGTGTTTCAATTCTCTGTTTTACCTTTAAAAGGACAGAACCAAATTTAGCCTTGTTGTACTGAAAAAGATGCTGGATTGTTTTTCATTCTGTAAAGTACTCCAGATGTAGATATCTTTTGTTAAAAATACTGAAGATATATTCCTATAAATTATACTCCTGTTGGTTTTTATTCTATTCTGAAGTGATGGCAAGCCTTTGGTGAGCATAAGGTTGTGCCTTTATGTAAGGAACCTGAATGTATGGAGATTTCTCTCTGCACCTTTTCCATCCTAGGTAAAGCTTTCTGTGATCTACCTGAAGACATTATCATACATATCAGAATCCAAATTTACATCACACAAAATGGCTTAGGTTGGAAGGGACCTGAGAGATCATCTACTCCAACCTCCCCACCATGGGCAGGGATGTCTCTCAACTAGACTTAGCTGCTGAAGACCTCATCCAACCTGGCCTTGAACACCCCCAGGGTGTTCCTCAACCCACTAGGCTGCCCACAACCTCCCTGGGCAGCCTAGTCCAGAGTCTCACCACCCTTGTACAGAAGAACTTCTTCTCTGACCCAGACCTACAGTCCCTCAACTTAAAACCATTCCCTCTTGTCCTGTTGCTATCTTATTTCTGATTTTGACCCTGAAACTTTGCAAAAGGAGTACCTGACTTAAGCTGTGCACTGCCTGTTTGGCTCCAACTATGCAAACAATGTGCTTGTGAGATTTTCTGAAAGTCTAAATCCTTTGGAATTCCTCATATAAACCAGAAAATGCTGACCTGTTTAACCCTGCAGATGATTTCCAAAGCTTTTGTAGTGAGAAGTATAGCTGTCTACATTACTCATTTTTTTATGCTATTGATGAATTTTGTACCCAGACCAAGCATTGAAAATGTCTTTAATTTCAACAAGAAGTTGTCGGGTAGAAAGTCATACAGAAAACAATGAGTGAGCACAGATTTGGGGGGGAATAGTACAATTGGAAGATAATGTGTTTAGAATTTATGTATATAAAGATGTATTTTTTTATATATACTGAAGATAAAGACCATCTCCTCCCGAACCAGATGAAAGTAAGTTGTAAATTCAAACGAGCTAGTTGTAAACGTTTGCTTTGTCAATTGTTAAACTGAACAAACTCAAAGTGGCCACAGGGTGGCGCCAACTCATAGCAGTTACCAACTCTACCTCGGGGATGAACCTGTTGCATTCTACCGCACGTTCACCTCTCCTCAGAAGCAGCGGCTGTAATCCAGACAGCTCAAAGCGCCAGAGGCATAGTTCAGAGACCATTTTTGCTGTCCTAGTTTGCTAATCAGCCATATTAATTTATTTTTATATGCATAAATAAAATTTCTCCAACTGGATGGGCAAAATACAAAATGTACCTGGAAAATCCACCTGACATTTGTCTGTTCTCTCCTTCCCTCTCTGACATTCTCCTTTCCTCCCCTCTCCCCTTTCAAAGCATGCTCTGAAAGCATGCTTTTTTTGTGTCAGACAGAACTCAGTGCTTGAAGTCAGCAAGAAGCACTGGCTCTTGCTGGCCCAACTGATCTGGAAGGGGGAAAATTACCATCCTGCTGAACAACTGAGAAACAGGACAAGAATGGGAACAGGACTCCAGCATGAGATTTATTTCTCTCCTCAAGGGACAAATCCCTCTGCAAAGAATGGTGTGAGGATAGTTGTGGTGTTGCCTTTGTAAGCAGTAACTTTAAGGAGAGAGAGAAAACAAAGGCATGCAAAAGCCCCTGCCTGAACCTGAAATACAGGTTTGAAGTGAAGTTGAAGGCAAAATGAGAACCACGAATGTATATGTAAGTGTGGGTAGGAAACAGTCCTATGGGTATGGAAAACAAAAGAGAGTTAAGAGATTTTGAGATCAGGTGAGGAACACAAGACTCAAACCACTTTTCCAACACAAAGGAGTTGTGGTGCCCTTAGAGCAATGAACATGCAACCCTTACTATCCAATTCCATTCTCTTTATTTTGTCTTGGCAGTATCTACATGAATGGAAAACAACTGTAAAAATAGGTACATGCACCTCACTTTGGCTTCCAGAATATGACTGGAATGGAAGCAATGATTATAACTTCCATCTTTCAAACTGTGGTTTCACTGAAAGATGGATGATTTTGAGCTTTAACTTAGTGTATCACTTGGAAGTTGGCCAACAGGATTCCCAAAGTGTTTTTCCCCCTGCTCCTCTTGTCAGTTACTGCCTTTTTTCCTGTTATACAGAGTGCCAATTTGAATGTTTCTTCCAAAATGCGTTTGTAAATCTCCCGTTTGAATGTTCTTTATTCATAAAACAGATGGAAAAGTGAAGAGTAAGGAGGAAAAAATGTACAGAAAGAAAGCAAATCTGTACAAAAAGCATCACAATGGAAAACAGAGGCCATTTGACTCTCCACCAGAATAGAAATACTAAAAGAGTTCTTCAGTCTGTGTGTCACATTCAGTTCTTAGAGTATCAGCTACTCTGTTTCTGTGCTGAAAGTCACTTTCGCACTGCTTTTTGTAGACTGTTTGCATTATTTAACTTTAAAGAGTCCAAGAGGCTTCTGATTGTTTCACTTCCTATTCCTTTCATCCTCTTCATCTTGTTGGCATTACTTTTTCCAAATGGTACCAGTAGAGCTGCCAGTCCCCAAAGCTCTTTATCAATTGTTCGTTGAGTTTTATCTTCCTTCTGTAAAATCCAGGCACTTTCTCTGGCCATAGCAATAAATTTCTCCAGCTGTGGCTGATTAACATTCTTGCTGATATTAAGGTCTTGTTCAAAGGGGTTCCAGATATAAAGAGGAGACGACTCAGGTTTATTTACTTCCTTTCCCTACAGATGGTGTAAAGAAAAAGCCAAAGTTGCATGTATGTGTCATAGGCTGAGCAAATAAATTATTTTAGATATTACATTAGCACAAAGAATAAAAATATTTTGACCTAGTAGAGAACTTCTTGCAAACAAGCAAGAAGTCATTATTAATCCAGCTGATTTTCCTGTCAACCTGACTGGGTGACTTTCTGATCTCTAAATTCTCTTAGTGGTGGTCTTCCCTGCTATGTTCATCCTAGGTCTCCCCCTAGGCAAAGAACACAAAACTACATCTTAGCCTGTCCCTTTGGCCATTCTCCTACTTCCACAAGCCTCAGACCTCACTCATTACAATCTCCTACTCCCATCTCCGTGTATGGGCAGCTAAGTGTGTCAGCCTGCTTCATGTGGTTGGATCAACTACTGCAAACACTTAAACTGTCAAAACCATTCCTTTAGTATGACAAAATAGGGCTACTGCCTTGGCTGAAATTCCTCCCATTTCACTCTGTCTTTTAAATACAGAGCTGCTCAGGTTCTGGTTCACTTCTGAGCACTTAGCATAGTAAAGTGAATGCTGCTGACAAGTATGTGGTTTGCTATTTAAATGCGCTTCCCATCTCAGTGCTGAGCAGTGCTACTTAGCTGACCTGCTCAGTGCTGTAGAACCTCTGCAAGCCTTCCATCAGAAGCTCCAGCAGGCACCTACCAGCTACTGCTACTTCAGGAACCATCCAGGTACATGCTATATAATCTTTCCCCAGGAGCAAGAAAGTTTAAGAGAAACACCAACAGAGCAGATATTTGCCTGACTAGCTCAGGACCCACCATGTGTTTTCACTTGCATTTTTAAGGCTTTGTATAGATTTGTATAGAATCAATCAGGTTGGAAGAGACCTTAAGATCATCCAGTCCAACCTATCACCCAGCCCTATCCAGTCAACTAGACCATGGCACTAAGTGCCTCATCCAGGCTTTTACTGAACACCCCCAGGGACGGTGACTCTACCACCTCCCTGGGCAGCCCATAGCAATGGCAAATCACTCTCTCTGTGAAGAACTTCCTCCTAACATCCAGCCAAAATAGCAGACAAAAGTTCTCCAGCTTGAAGAATCATCTAAGATCAACCTGTGCCAGCTAACAGAGCTCTTATGCCAGTAATCCATAAATCTATAGTGCCCAGGTAGGAAATGGAACACAAATATGCCACTGAAGCCCTCAATCCTGTAGGCAGACCAGCAGGAAGAGGTGTGGGTTAAGGTAGCTCCATTTCTACATGCACACAACACCATCAATAAACAGCATGCCTTCAGCATGGCAAGCAAAGCAAAGTGACAGCACAGAATGGCCATGTGAGCCATGCTGCTTGCTGAGTTGCAAGCACACTCATTGTAAGCTGGCACAAACTGCAGGAGGAAGGAAACTCGAGGGCCAAAGACAAGTTTCAGGACTCAGTTTTAATGCAGAGACTGTTTGGGCCTGGACTCTGAAGTTTAAATGCAAAGCCTGATGGTGTTCAGGATCTGTCAGGCTTCTGCTATGATATGCATTGTGGCATTTAAAAAAAATTCTTCTCACAGGAGAAAAATAGTTTCTGCCTTTTAAAAACGCAGCTTTTCTTACAGGCTCATCAAGAAAAACATACAGGAGTTTGTGCTTTCCACTGTATCTAACTAATGGCACTGTTAATGTTCTCAATGGTGCTGGAAACAATTAGGTTCCAAGAGGAAAACTCTCTCCCTTCAAAGAAAGGACTCAGCTTCTGGATAAAACCAGTTTAAATGTGCTTTGTATATACAATTAATGTGGCTTAGCATATGTAGTAGTTTAAGAAGTAGTAGACAGAGAAACACAGTTGATAATGCTGAGATTAGAATTCATTTACCTTTCGAAGATTTAAGGAATTCTTTCTGAAATCAAAGTTTCCAAAATATTCAAAAAAGTCACCCAGCAATTCATCTAAGGGAAACAAAACCAACAACCATCAGAAACATTAAGGACAAGCTTATTTTAGAATTGGAGAATGGTTTAAGTTGGAAGGGATCTCAAGGATCATCCAGTTCCAAATCCCTGCCATAGGCAAGGACATCTCCCACTAGAACAGGTTGCTCAAGGCCTCATCCAACCTGGCCTTCAACACCTCCCTAGGCAACCTGTTCCAGTGTCTCACCACCTTCACTGTAAAGAACTTCCTCCTAACATCCAGTCTAAATCTCCCCTCTTCCAGTTTAAACCCATTCCCCCTCATCCTGACATTACCAGACCTTGTCAATAGTCCATCCCCAGCCTTCCTGTAGGCCCTGTTCAGATACTGGAAAGCCACTCTAAGGTCTCCTCAAAGCCTTCTCTTCTCTAGGCTGAAGAGCCCCAACTCTCTCAGCCTGTCCTCATAGCAGAGCTGCTGCAGCCCTCTGAGCATCTTGGTGGACTCCTCTGGACTCACTCTAACACTTTCATGTCCTTCTTGTGTTGGAGGCCCCAGAACTGCACACAGGACTCCAGGTGGGGTATGAGGAGAGCAGAGCGAAGGGGCAGAATCCCCTCCCTTGCCCTGCTGCCCACACTGCTCTTGCTGCAGCTCAGGACATGGTTGGCTGTCTAGGCTGCACTCACACTGCAGGCTCCTGTTGAGCTTTTCAATACATTCATCAGAAAAATGTCAAAAAGATTTATGCAGATTTACCTACCAACTGTTTCTGTATTTTTTGTAGGTTTAATCTTGCTTAAATCACTGACAAATGAGCAATCGTATCCTCCGATTATATGCTTGTCCTTTTCATCTGAAACAAAAATTGCAGGCAGAGTTTGAAGTGCTAAACAATAAAATGCCACTGAGTGTAATAAAATTAAGGTAACAGACATGACTGAATTCAACAAATGCTGTCATATTAACTACAGTTAGGAGTTCACAGGTGAACTTTAAGGATCAAATTCAACTAAAGTGCTTAAAGATTGAAAAGAAAAAAAATCAGTGGACAGGCAAAGGGAAAGATGCATGAGTAAATGACACATTTTCTAAAGCCTACAGGAGAAAGATTCATGACATCTTGGTTTGTGACTTAAAGTATCTCTCCATTGAGAACTATACTTTAGCAGAAATCTCTGAGGTTAATACCTATATGAGGGTTTCAAAAGAAATCAGACTCAAAAGTGCCCAGTACCATGTTCTGAAAGACTTAAAAGAGAAATAGAAATACTCCTGTAAGATTTCAGGACAGGTATTCTGTTTCATCTATAAAAAATTCTATAGAATCCTGATGGAAAAGTTTAGACTTGCTTTAAAAGAACTGAGCACAAACCTTTCTCTGCAATGCACTCAAAGCTTGCAGGAAGTATGTTGATAAGCAAAAAGCATGAATGAGGAATCAAGAACTTGAGGTGACATTCTAAGCTTTCCTATGATTCACTGAAGATAATGCAGCCTGAAAGCTATGTATGGAACGACCAGAACAGCTTCTTTGTGAAGACAGAAGAATTATTTGCAGATGGCCTGAATCACAGAATCATAGAATGGTTTAGGTTGGAAGGGACCTCAAGGATCATCCAGCTCCAACCCCCTGCCATAGGCAGGGACACCTCCCACTAGAGCAGGTTGCTCAAGGCCTCATCCAGCCTGGCCTTAAACGCCTCCAGGGAGGAAGCATCCACAACCTCCCTCGGCAACCTGTTCTAGCGTCTTACCACCCTCACTGTAAAGAACTTCCTCCTAACATCCAGTCTAAATCTCCCCTCTGCCAGCTTAAACCCATTCCCCCTCGTCCTGACATTACCAGACCTTGTCAATAGTCCCTCCCCAGCCTTCCTGTAGGCTCCCTTTAGATACTGGAAGGCCGCTATAAGGTCTCCTCGAAGCCTTCTCTTCTCCAGGCTGAAGAGCCCCAACTCTCTCAGCCTGTCCTCACAGCAGAGGTGCTCCAGCCCTCTGATCATGCTTTCAAGGATTTTACAAACTGTGAGGAAAAAACACAGCCTTTCTTTTAAACATTTGTTATCTGTAAAACAATACTGAAATATAAACCAGTATATCTATCTGCACAAAATCCTTAAGAACTGCAGAGACATTTGAGACCTACAAGTCTCTTAAAAAAAACCCAAACAAAATACAGTGAGCATGGCAGCACTAAGCAAATCAGTAGCTTTTAATTATCTGAGGCATAGAACAAGCCTAACTGCTCTAAACAGAACTTGGGATTGTATTGAAAATGGATTTATTTTGCCTTTAAAACTGCATTCTTTCCAATTCAAACTTAAGGCACACATAATATGCATTGGTATTTGAGAGCACAGAGAAAGAGGCTGGGGTTATTCACCCCTTTAGAGAAAACAAATGTGAACCACAGAATTGTCAGGGTTGGAAGGGTCCTCAGAGATCATCCAGTTCCAACTCCCCTGCCATGGGCAGGGACATCTTGCACTAGACCAGGTGAACATCACTTCAATGGACTCCTGAACAACTGTCCTTACCTGCTAGTTCTTTCAGTTGGTCTAGTGTTGGAATGATAGGTGGTGATCTCTTTTGCAGAAAAAACATGACCATCATTGTCAGAGAGAAATTAGTAATCCAGCTCCCAGGAACACTGCTTGTAAGTCCATGAACCCGAGCCCAACATCGTACAGTGAACACCAGTGCTCTCACACGGGCATCCAGGCAGCCATAGATGTACAGCAGCTCTGAACTTCTTATGGCAATGCTGAAGAATGAATAGTAAAAGGCATGTAAATGATGAGAGAATTGTCAAGGACCAGATGTTCACTGTTCTGGCCTGATCAGTTATATAAGGGAAGAGGGCATTCATTAAAAGCCCCAAACACTGAACTTTTATGCGTCTGCAAAAAGCAGAAGAGAATGCCTGAAATTGTCCAGGAGCTGATCAATCTAAAAAGCAATCAAAAGAGGGCTGTGTATATGCCCACATACAAGAAGTGAAGTAATGGCTAATGAACACAGCCTTCTCTCAATTCCTTATCAGCTAGCCTTATTGTACAGTGGTTTTCAAGTCTTCAGTTTCATCTAGCAAGTGCTTCCTGTGCTGGAGAAATTAATCTTAATCACATTTAAATCTAAGCACTAGAAGTCAAAAATATCCTTTTTACTTTCAGAGGCAACGTTCACACTTGTTAAGAACCCAGAAAGGAGTAGACTCAAGAGTTTTCAGGTTTCAGAACATAAATATACTAAACTTTTTAAAACCAAGGCCCACCTGTTGCTCACTGACAGGTCACACTGGAATCCTGTGGGCTGATGGGAAAACTTGACCAGCGGACAGCGAGCATTGAGTATCTTCTGTATGTTCACACATCCGGGAGCAAAATTATCAAGGCAATCACCAACGACAGAAAGGATTTTCTGAGTTGCAAGTCTTTCAGATGGTAATCTTTTCATTTGAAATTCCATTTCAAAGGGACCTTTTTTCTAACAGAATTTCAGAAGTAAACTGTTAGCTCAGGAACCAAACAGACATTTAAGAACACTTCTGAAAGACTACGACAATTTGCAAAGGAGTTTGTGCAGGCAGAGACTGAAAGACAAAAAACCCACCAAAACAAAGCAGCCCATTGCCTTTTTCTGTTTCCTGGGCTTTTTGAAGGAAAACAAAGCTTGCTTTTCCTAAACTATCTGTCACCATGCAAATACAAGGTTTTCAAAATGCCAGAGTCGCTCCTTCAGAATCCATGAAGAATCCCAACTTCTCCACAGGGCATCTCTGATCCAATTCTCCTTTCTTCTTACCCTGATTCTCACCTCTCTTTCCTATATTTTTCCCTCCAAATATCCAAAAGGATATTTACAGTGATATTTACACAGCAGCAAGAGATAATATCCTTCCAAAATGCCTTGTCTATTTCTTTCCCATTCTTACACTTACACGCACAAGAACTGAGACGCAATCTACTCCAAACAGCCCTAACAGTGTGAAGCTGCCCAAATGGCAACACTAAATGTGAACTTGGTTACACAGGGCAGGCTTCTGAATCATACTATGAGTAAAGACATGATCAAGATGAAATTTAGTCTGTGCACTGAAAAAGGCAATGCTATTGACTGAATACTGCTTACTGGCAGTTTTGTAGCTCTTCAGCTTATCAAGGTAATGATGCGAATTCTGTACTTTGGTCAGCAAATTCTAGTGAGTCTATTTCAGTTTCAAGCCTCTACACTCAATAATCATCACTTGTCTTAGTGCTTACTGTTGTATTATTAACTAGGCATTCAAATAAATATGAAGTATCTTTATGGGAAGTCTGACAACTGAAATTATCTGTATTATTATCTCCTTCAATTCTTGTTTTGCTCCTGGGTCATGGTGCCCAAATCATCTACAGTTCACACATACTGGCACATCTTCAGGCTCCTTTCAGGAGTAAGCCAACTAAATCCCTTCACAACAAAAACCAGGTGCTGTTCTCTTGATGAACACAAACATCAACTTGTGTGCTACCTTCAACTGTTCACCAATACCATGCAGGGCTTAAACTTTCACACCTCCACACCTTCCTATGTGTGTGTGTATGTACACTAACATACATATCCTAGTATATAACTCAACAGCTTTTCCATAACATAAAGTCAATGAACTAAGGAAAGTAATTCAACAACCCTCCCAAAATGCATATGCACACACATGCACAAAAGTGCTATACTTTACAGCATGAAGGGCCCTAAAAAAATCAAAGCCAGCATGGATGAAGCCCAGCAACTCCAGAGGAAAAAAGCACAACAGCAGGATGGAAAGGTCCTGATGGTCTCTCATTACAGGATCTATTTTGGATGTTCAGGAGTTTTCTCACAGTGAAATTCACCCAACAGTCTATTTAAACACCAAACAGTGTTAT
Organism: Tricholaema leucomelas; assembly: GCA_013400475.1. Classification (NCBI taxonomy): domain Eukaryota; kingdom Metazoa; phylum Chordata; class Aves; order Piciformes; family Lybiidae; genus Tricholaema lacrymosa; species Tricholaema leucomelas. The sequence continues at coordinate 233,055 of WAAF01004495.1, forward strand.
TCCTGTTGCAAGAAGATCTCTTTCATGTCACACTCAGCTTCTGAAAGTCTTCAAACCCATTCAAATAACTTTGTTCACAATCCATAGTCTGACCCCATGTAAAACCTAAGTATAACCAAACTGATTCCTGGGTATGAAAGAGCAAATGAGCTGCTCTGTTGAAGAAATCCAACAGAGGAAAGACGCACACCATAATCTTACCACTTGTGCAGCTTTCTTTTGTGTATCACAAAAGTCCAGAAACATGTCCAGATCACATCCCAATTTGCCAAAGCTGTTGACTGAAGAGCCAAAAGGCTTTACAGTGCTGTCTGGAAAATAGGCACGTGTAAAATCTCGAACCAGAGAACAGGCCAGAAACCGGAGCTTGATGTTTTCTTCTGTAAGCTGATACTCATTCAGCAGAATGTACATCTGACTGCTTATCTGATTAAGAAAGTAGCAGTGTAAAAACACATCTCCATGTATTGATATGTATTTTTATCTACTTAATGTCATTGCAATTAGAAGATTTTTGTTTTAAACACAAACAGATCTATTTCACAGTATGCATCAGGTTGGAAGGGACCCTCAAAGGACATCCTGTCCAACCCTCCTGCAGTGAGCAGGAAGAATTATTCTGACCATTAAAATTACTGATTTCATCTCTCTGTTTCAATGCAGAAGAACCACTCACACCAAATTCTAACAGGTGTTACCATCTTTAAACAGATGCTTTATAAGTCTCCCATTACCACTTGCAAATCTGAGATGGACATGGATCAGTTTTAGTTGAGAGAGATCTAGAAACGTCTACTTACACTGTCTGCATGACAAAGCTTCTGAATAAGCTCTTTCACTGGAATGTGAGACTGAGGAGCTAGGTGAACTGGTGTCTCTCCAGCAGCTTGACTCACTGGGTTTTTCAGTGACAAAGTAAAAAGTCTAGATTTAAATGGGACATGATGCTCTGCAGAACTTGGGACTCCAACAGCATCCTGCAGGGAGGCTATACTGTCCTTGTCTGAAAATTCTATTAAAGCATGGACACCCTAGAACATTGAGAAGGAAAATACACAGGGTTAGATAAATGCATACAAGCCTTGAACTGATTGCACTGGTACTATTCAGATGCTTGTGGCAGTACTGACATATAGAGAATGGAAATAAACAGGGTTAGATAAATGCATACAAGCCTTGACCTTATTGCACTGGTATTATTCAGATGTTTCTGGGAGTACTGACATATAGAGAACGGAAATAAACAAGGTTAGATAAATGCACACAAGCTTTGAACTGATTGCATTGATGTTATTCAGATGTTTGTGGAAGTACTGACATATAGAGAATGGAAATAAACAAGGTTAGATAAATGCACACAAGCTTTGAACTGATTGCATTGGTATTATTACAGAATGTATTGGCAGAACAGGAGAATGTGAGCAGCATTACAGAATAGGATCAACCAGGTTGGAAGAGACCTCCAAGATCATCCAGTCCAACCTAGCACCCAGCCCTATCCAGTCAACTAGACCACGGCACTAAGTTCATATGTTTCTGGGAGTACTGAGACAACCTTCTTGAAGCTGAGTGTGCTGTACCTCAATGCTTTTAAGACACTTTTTCACTAGAGATCAAAAATATTTAAGATATGCTATTCCTGGCAGCAAACACTAAACATAAAAGCTTTGAAATCTATTTACCTTCACAACTCAAGAATGCACAAGAAACTCATGAAAAAAGGTTAGCAACAGTGCCACAGAGAGTTTCAAAGACTTGGTGCCAAACAGGTTGCTAGCTGCCTTTTACAGATGGTGCTTAGCAACTTAGGAATCAAAATCTGTTTCTCAACGTGTGAAGTTTAACAAAAACTATGTTGATATGCTGATTATGTACCACTTGCTTAGGTTGCATAGCAGAGGCCTTGACCAAATGCTGCAATCTAGTCTGTTTGTCAGTCTAGATTTTAGTTTGCATTGTTAATTACTTACACGATTTTCAAAAAAGAAATGACTCTTAATGCTTCCATGACTGGATAAATACTGTAGTAATTTCTTTTCATTCAGTTTTGATGGGCACTTAAGTAAAACAGTTCGTTCTGCTTGCTCCAGTCGTTCTGCTTGGACCTCTGTGAATGTCTTCTTTCTGGTCTTGACTTCACCATCTGTGAGAAGAAATGAGCATTAAGGCTTCTCTATATAAATCACNTAGGTCGTGTTCAGTGCCTCTGCAGTGAGCAGGGACACCTCCAACTATATCAGGCTGCCCAGGGCCACATCAAATCTGAAACTTGGCTTCAGTACACTTCATCTCTTCCTCTGGATTGAGCCAATGAAAAAAAAAATATTTATACCTGTCTCTCACAACAAGACTGAATGAAGGACACAAACACAAGGGTATTTCTCTCACAAATGTATGTATTTTTAAGAACAAGGAAATGGAAATGTAGGAAGAAAACAATACTAACTTCCTTTGATGCCACAGGAAGTTCAAAGATAAAAGGAATCTGCTCTTTGAATTACTGCTCACCATCAAAACCAGCACACACAGCTGGACTCTATGCACTAGTCTGGAAATACCAGCTAGGCTATGAGGTAGAGCTATACCTTCAGCAAGCTCCACAGAAAAGATCACCTCTTCAGCTACCATGAAACCAGCACTTTCACCTTCAGAGCAATTCAACACTTGCTTAGTTTTACAACTCATCACATTCTTTTACAGTAAACACCTACTCAGAATTCTTGTTTAATACTACACTTTCATCTCATTTGCCACAATAAACCCACAGTTTATCTCTCACCACACTACTGGCAATCTACACTGCTTCTGACAGCCTAGAGAATTAACATGGAAATGTGACATGCTGCAACATCCAGAAACACGGAAAGCGTTTTCCATCGTGCACAGGCAAAGGGGCCAGGTGCCAGTTGATCAAAACCATGATCACTTCCCTGCATAATCAACTAATCCACTGATCATGTAACACTACTGGAGCCTGCAAAGCTGCTCCCTGTTCATACTGACATCTGTAACTCAGACTGGGAAGCTGGAAAACATGCAGTTTTCTGCAGCCACCATCTGTTACAGAAAGGTTCAACAGACAGTACTTCATTTTATGTTTTCAGATTTGAGGAGCCCATGGGTGTAGGGGTTTGGGTGTTATCTGCCCCCCTCCCTCCCCCCCCTTTGGAAATCACCCAGACTAGACTCAGCAGCTCTGGAAATTGAATGAAGTTTGTATTTACAGCTTAGCACAATATACAAGCAGATATTTACAGCATATACACTTATATACAGAAACCTACAAGATAAAAGGTAATACAGAAACACAACAGCCCTCCCAGAAACCTGAGGCCACAGGAGGGGCTCCCAACTGCCCTTCCACCTTCTCCCACCCCTCAACCTTACCCCAGACGTCGCCTTGTGCCCCAAGGAAGAATGGAGGGTTGGCCAGGGGGGTTAGGAAGCAAAGTGGATTAATCAGAGAGACAGAGGGTGAGATTAGAGAGAAAAATGCAGCCCACAGGCCGAACAAAGAGCAACTCCCTAATCTATGTTTGGATTCTTGCTCTTAGACCTCTCAGCAAGCCTATGAGTGAAGTAGACACCACTACTGTTTCTCTTTCACAGCCTGTGATCTAATCCTTCTCACCAAAACATTTTAGCTAGCTTCCAACTAGCACACATGGGGTATTGTGGCCTCAAGAAAATACTAACTAGTTACCAGCTAATGACAGGGACTTGTGTCTTTTAAAATCTCTTGGGTTACAAGAGATTGTAAAGAACCAAACCAGTTGTGCTAATAGCTTAGTTTTGTATATCATTTTTCATCAGAACACCAAAGTAGCATTTGATGAAGATGATAAATATCCTAATTTTTGTAGGGGCAGAGAAGTGTGAGTTGACTGCAATGCAGAAAGGACAAGCCCCATAGGCAAGTGACACAATCAGATTAATTCAGATCTTTCTCCCACAGCTCTCTGTATTAGGGCAGAGTGACTGTGTGATTCTTGCCTGATATACTGTATGTACGTGCTTAGTTACTGCAGAAAAAAGGTGCTCCCACATCTCAGCTCTGCTGTCACTTGCAGTCTAAGCACAGAGCAGATGCAGATGATCACATCCAAATGGTCACTGTGAGCATTGTAAATGCAGGAAAGCCCCAGTTCTGCACGACATTTCCAGCTGGTGCTGGACAATTTCACAATCTTTTGAAGAGGTACACATCAGCTTAGCTGCCAGAAGAAATACAGAATCACAGGATGTTAGAGGTTGAAAGGGACCCAAAGAGATCATTGACTCCAACCCTCCTGCCAGAGCAGTACCATACAATCTAGCACAGATCACAGAGGAACACATCCAGACAGGCCTTGAAAGCCTCCAGAGAAGGAGACTCCACAGGCTCTCTGGGGAGGCTGTTCCAGTGCTCTGGGACCCTTACAGTAAATAAGATCACGCTCGTGTTGAGGTAGAACCTCCTCTGCCGCAGCTTACATTCATTGCTCCTTGTCCTATCACAGGGAGCAAGTGAGCAGAGCCTGTCCCCACCTCCTGACATCCAGCCCTCAGATATTTATATCAATCTCCTTGCTAAGGTCAAGGTAGACTACATTCACTGCTCTTCCTGAATCTACTCATTCAGTTATGTCATCACAGAATGCTATCAGGTTAGTCAAACATGAATTCCCCTTGGTAAGTCCATGCTGACTACTCCTGATAACCTTCTTCTCTTCCAAGTGCCTTGAGATGCCCTCCAGGAGCTGCTCCATGATTTTTCCACAGATGGAGGTGAGGCCGACTGGTCGATAGCTCCCTGGAACCTCTTTCTTGCCCTTTTAGAAGACTGGAGTGACATTGGCTCTTCTCGTCCTCAGGCAGCTCTCCTGTCTGCCATGATATGGCAAAAACGATGGAGAATGGCAGAGCAGTAACATCAGCCAGATGTCTCAGCACCCTTTGGGTGCATCTCATCAGGGCCCATGGACTTGTGAATGTTCAATTTGTGTACCTGATCCTTAACCCAGTCTGCACTGACCAATGGGGAGCAGTCCCTCCTCCAGGCTTCCTCGCCTTCATTCAGGGTCTGGAGTATATAGGGGAGTTCAGCCTTAGGTGTAAAGACTGAAGCAAAGAAGGTATTCAGCAACTCTGCCTTCTCTGCATCCTCAAGTTATCAGGGCTGCCTTCTCCTTCAGCAGTGGCCCCACACCTTCCCTCACCCTTCTCGTGGTGCTCCTACACATCCTGATGCTGCCCTCTACACGCTGATGCTAAAGCACCCAGCAGATCATGCAGCAAACCAGGTGAGCCTAACGGACGCTGCTCCCTCCTTGGCCTGCCCTAAAGTCACAGCAGCAACCAGACGTTTCCTGGGTCTTTTTAGGCAAGGCTCTCACGACGATCACTGCCACTTAATTTACCTCTGCATTTATTAATGCAAGTCCCATACAAGGGGAGTGAAGTTTGATCTCCTGGCCTGAATGCATACTGGCGCCACAGTCACCTGCTCCGCTGCTGTGGGAACAGCCTCCGGTAGCGGCTCCCCAGGTCCCGAGCTGCTCTTCACGCCTGCGACGCCGGCAATGGCGAGGCTACTCTCTCGGAGCCGAGCCACCCGCAACAAACATGACACGGCGGCCACTTCACTCCCCTCGTCTGACCTCATCGCCCCCCCCTATTGGGGGAAACCACCCGGGCGAAACGGCAGTCAGCCCTGAGAGGAATGCGGCGCGGCCCGGAGACCCGTACCTTCACCCGCTTCCTCGGCGCCCGCCGCCTGCAAGGCCCTCTGCACCGCGGCGCCGGAGGAGCCGAGGCGAGACTGTTCACAGGCCTGTCCGAGACCCGTACAGCCGCCGGCCGCTGCCGGGCCACACAGGCGCAGGCGACCCCGCAGCAGGAACAGCGCACGCCCTCCCGCGCGGTGCGCCATTACCGGGCAGCACCGCGCCGTCAGCAGCAGCTACTGCGCAGGCGCGACCCGGCGCGTTCGACGGCGGCCACCGAGGCTCAGTAGTTTTCCGTCTGGCACAGTGCGGCCAGTGCTGTACTGAGCCGGCCCTGAGTTATCGGGACGACATTTCACGGGTCACAAGGGGTGTTGTTGCCGCGGAAGCGTGCGACAGCAGGCAGCTGCCTACTCTGACATGAGGGAACAAGTCTAACCGGACGGCCCACGCCAGCACCGCGGCACTGAGCTGCCCAGGCCTGAGGCATATGGATGCTGCCGCGTGTGATGAGGCACCAATAGGTTCCTATCTGCCAGGGCCCGCGATCACCCCTTTATTGAGCACCATCAGCCAAGGGGTGAAGGCGGGCTTGGAGGTGAAGCTGAAACAGCCGATGACCAAGGTGATGGGAGACGAATGTAGACTTTGGTAGACTGGCTGTTGAGGAAAGGGGAACAAAACTTTTGTCCTGCCCCATACCAGGGCTGCAAAAGCAGAGAGAGTTACTGTAGAGACGGCATTGTACACATTCGGTAGGGTTAGAATTGGAAAGCAGTCCTTATTCTAATGCACTTTCTCCAGGTATGGACTGAAAAAGACATAATTTTCTTTAGTATTTAAAAGCAATCATCTGTGTAGAACTTGTGGACGCATCTATAGCGTATCTTAGGATCTATGTGTTGTCTTTCTGCAGTAGCAGGTCTTAACTGCAGAGCTGTAGTCTCGGTAGCCTCTTAGTAAGCCAGAGTCTGTAATTGCTATGACCTAATTATCTTGATTTTGTATCTAAGTGTGATCCAGAAGACAGTGAGTAGATTGCTTTTAAAACACTGCATTTCAGTTTATATCCTACATATGCATGCCATGGAGCATAATCCCCTACATTTCATCCTATGGCGTGTTCTTCCTAAATTCACTGATGTGGAGAGAGAAACTCCTCCTCTTTTTCCTTTTTGAAGCTGGTCTAAAAAAGGAAAATGGCTTCATTAGAAGTAATTGTGGGTTTAGGAAAAGCTCGAACAGGTTCCTGGAAGAGGATACCTCAGGTATCCTAGCAGGAGAGCTGCTACGTGTTAAGGATGACTTAGCCTCCCACTTTCAAGGTAGTGCCAGTTGCATCCTCTCCTGTAGCCTGCCTTGTTCCTCAGTCCCCTTCCTCTGTTTCCTCTTAGTTCGATCATCTTCAGCTTTCTTCCCTTTCCCTTTTTTTTTACAGACATTTCTTAGCAAGTGCACTGAGTAGTGCAATTGAACAAGGTCAAACTCAGCAAAGAGGAGACACATTTCTTTAAGAAGGTTTGCCAATGTATTTATCATTTATATATTTTGAAGAAGCCATGTGTGAACAGGGGTTGACGCTGCTTAGCAGCATTCCATCTAACGTTATGATGCCAGTTCAGATGAAATGGGGTAGTGAGTCTGTTTGAATCCCTGCACATTTCAGAATGTTATTTGTGCTGTACTTTGGACAATTTTGACCAACGTGGGATGTCAGGTAGCAAAAAAACCTTTGAACAAGGGAGTCAGTGTGTCTGGACAGTATGTATGTACTACTAGTAATAACATCAAAGCCTAAGGTGAGCATTTGTTCTGAAATTCCATAATGGAGGCTTTGCTGTTGACTTCAGTAAGCAAATAAGTCATTACAGATAATAAACAGAAAATACAGCCTGTATCTCATGAGACGTTGACAAATTCAACTCCTCAGCCCCTGGCTTTGGTGATTGGGAGGTGCCATTTCTCCTTAAAAACTGATTCACAGAAGAGGAGCCATTGAGCAGCACACTCCTGCCTTTTGAATGAGACATAAAACGTAGTCCTGCCTGATTTTATCAATCCTCGTACTTAAACTACGTTTCCAAGCATATTTTAATGCTACACTAACGCGTGTTTCACGTAGTTGTCCTAAATTTCCCTCGATTCCCACCACAAGTTCGGATAAAGCTTGCACCAAGCGTGCGCTAGCAGCTGCTGGAATCCCCTTTGATGCACATGCGGTTCTGATGTTCCACCGCTGCTAGCAGGCAGCGCCTCCGCTGGGGACACGCCAGGGCAGGCGGATCGCGCTCCCCGGGACCGCCCCTTGCCCTGCTTACGGGGCGGGGGACGCCGGCTCCCGCCTTCCAGGAAACCGAAATAGAAACCTCGGCCGGGGCCGCCTCCGGTTCCCCGCCCCCGGCGAGGGGCGGGCAGCACTACCTGCGCCCTTCTCCGCCCCCGGGAGTTTCCCGCGGGACTTGGACGAGGGTCCCGGTGCTGGCTGCGGGCGGGTGGCGTGTCGCGGAGCCCCGTGGGTAAGCGGGACTAGGAGGGGGGCAGCGAGGGACGGGACGGAGCGGGACGGGACGGAACTCGCCCTCCACTCAGGCGGCTCCAGGAGGGGCTGGGGGTGCATGCTGGCCGGCTACTGGCTGTCCTCAGCCCCCTGGACAGAGTCATTCTGGCCGCTGAGGTCTGATCGCAGCACCTTGTGCCGTCCTCGGGGGCTGCAGGGCAGGATGGGGTCACTGAACACCATCCTGCTGGAGAAGAGCTGACTGCCGCTGTCAGCACCAGGAGGTGTCCTGTTGGGTAGTTTCTGTGGTGTTGGTCTGGGTGGTTTTTTTAATTCTTATTTTTCCCAAATGAAAATGTGAAATTATGTAGAAATGGAAACTGTTGCTTGTCCCTTAACACCAGATTATTTTTTTCCGAAGGGCTTGTGTTTTTCAAAGTCTTTTAATAACTTTCCTTAAAGGCAAATAAGGACTTCATATATTTTTTTTTTCTTTTCATCAGTGGTGGACAGCTACTTGCCCCTTAAACCTGCAAATTATCCCCTAGCCCCTTAAACCAGCAAATTATCCCCTAAAAAGAGCACAAGTAGTCGTTATTATGGATGGCTGAGTGTGTTGAGCCAGCCTGTATAGTCTTGGGTTAGTTTCCTGAGGAAGAGGTTACATTGATTTTTAATTGCATGTTTTATTTTGTTCTTTGCTTTATTGATCCTTGACACAAAAAATCTGTCAGGAGCTGAAAAGTATCTGATCGAGTTACTCCTACTTTAATATGATGGGTGTAAGGGTGCTCTCAAGCTTCTCAGAAAGAGGGGCTTAAGTAAAAGCTGCTTGTGATAGAGAAATCAGCTCTTAGCTTGCAAATTAGTCATGAGATGATGTTGAAATCATGGCAGAACTGGAGAGTCTGGTGCTTTAGCAACTGACATTTGGTTTACTTTTTCCACTCCTGGTAAAAAACAATTCTTTAACTGAGAACTTCAGTAAAGCCTGCCTGGCAATGTCAGTTCTTCATGTACCTGGACTGTATAGAAGTATTTAGAACATCACTTGAGTGCCCACCACAGGTACTAGCAGAGGATTTTAGGGATAAAATGGAAAAATTAATTCCCTGTTGACCAAAAAAAAATTAATGTTTATTTATTTTACTAGCGGTGAAAATATAGTACAGAAATTGCTGCATAATTTAAGCATATTCTAGATACTGCTCTCACTACGTGAACGTTTAGTGTTCAGAACTTGCTAGATAGAGGGGAAATGAAGAGTCTGCAGCTGCTCTCAGGCACTAAAAGCACAGTGCTGTGATTAGGCAGGTTATAGGCACCTTTTCTTGTTATTCAGAGCCCTGTTTTTTGGGGAGGCAGTAGTGGAACTGTCTAGGATGTCTGGTAGCGTTGTGCTGTAGTTTGGGAAGCCGTTGAGGAACAGCGCAGAGTTTGCACCTGTGGAAAGCAGCATTTGTTCTAAACTGTGCGGAGAGATGCCTTACGCATGAAAACGTTTTCAGAGTGAGTTTAATTGTGGTGGATGCTGATTTCTATGCACAAAAGAATAGAGCATCTAGAGGCTCATGTCTTCAGAAAGTCCCTTGGAAGTAGTTTCTAACTTCACCTGACTTTACACATGCAGTTTCTCAGGTCCCTTTATGACTGGACTGTTTCTTTCCTCTCACTAATTCAGCCCGGGTTTTAAAAAATGGCAAGGAATAAAAAGTTCTGTTGTGGGGAAAACCAAACTCTTCTACGATGAATAGGTTTCAGGCTTTGTTAAGAGCACTTCGCTTGGGCATAGAACAGGAAGGTGGGGTGCCAGGGGTTAGGAGACACTTCTAGCATCTTCTGCTTCTTCTGTGGGTTAGAAAAACCTTGACCTGTCTCAGCAGATGCAAAGCCTGGGTGCTTCCCGCTTGGGTAGCGCTGGTGACCACAAAGGTTTCCAACCCAGCTGTCTAACGCTAGAGGTGCTCTAAGGTTGGCTTGAGGTTGGTTAAACCGGTGTGAAGTGCTGGCAAGAATCGAATCGCTGTGTCCATCGCGGGGGAGGCGAGGAGCCCCGGTGCTGCTGTACCGCTATCACCCATGGGGTTGCAAAGGAGCGTGTGCTGCATCCCCCCGGGCTCTTCCCGCAGGGCATGTCCTGGGCGCCCCGGCGCGGTGCTGCCTCGCAGGCTGCCACACGTGGGCTGAGTTGTCTTTGCCAAGCCGGCCGCGTCATTTTGCTTGGTTTTCTTCAACGCTAGAGCTGACGTAAATACTCTGCCCCATGAGAAATATGTGCCACAAAGCTTCCACGTCCTTGCAGGGAGGGTAAGAAAGATAATGATCGTAACTAGAAACTGTGCCTGGGTAAACGGCATTGCTGCGTGGCCTCGGGAGACCGAGTCTGCTGCCTGCCCTTGAGATAAATAAGATTGCACTTGCTGCTTTGCTTTTTCTTTTTCAAGTTTCTTTTTCTCTGGTGGTTATCTTTTGCCCAAATTAGATGGTTGCAGCAGATTGTGAAAAAGGGAAATGAGAGTTTTCTAAACTCAGCTCTGCTAGAGGAAAAGGAGATCCTTCTCTTCTTTGCTGTTAGCAGACGTAAGGCTGGGAGGACAAAACTCAGGTCCTAACCGTGGAAAAACTATTTTTCACAACTACTTGGAAATCTGAATGGTCATACAGCAGCTGGATTCTTTTTTTTTTTTTTTGATCTGTCACCTTTTTCTGCAGAAAAATCCCCTCAGCCTTGTGGTTACCAGTTTTTCTTTCCGTGAAGCAGATGATCATATGAGCTTAAAGCAGTCCTCCTGCTTGAGCTGCTGTGCCATGGCTTTTATTTGCTTTTTCTAACAGGCTGCTACAGAACACTCTGAAGTGATCACCAGCAGTTCAAGAAACATGACAACTTTAAGGAGTATATTGAGACCTCTTTGATGTTTGTGTGTGATGCAACCAGGATAAATACAAGGTACGTGCTCTAGATATTTGTGCGTTGAAAACTGTTTGTCTAAGTATTTTAATGACTGATCGTGCTTGCTTTTAACTGGAATAGATTAACTCTCTCTGGCTCAAAGTAGGAACCTGGATGGGAAGGGACTTTCAGGAATGTTGAGCTCAGTTTCTTGTAGTGAAAGTTCACTTTGGAAAAGCAGTCGAGATCTATCTCTGAAAGTCATTGCTAGGACTAGGGAGGGCAGAACAAATTGCTGGAAGCTGCTTAAAAATCTCACTGCTTTTATAACAACTCAGTTTCTGACTTTCTTTTGGAACTGGTGAAAATTTCAGTTCAAGTCTTGTTCTGTTCAGTTGTTTGCAAAAAAGGATGGATTATGTATCTCAGGTGGTGACTTACTTGTGCTTTATGCAATTATGCTAAGAGGTGCTTATTACTAGTGGAATGACCTTGCTCCACGACCTTTTCATCTTTCTGGATGTGTCCAATAAGTTTGGGATAAACTAACTGTGTGTATTTATATCTCTCTTTGTCATCCATTTCCAAACAATTAATTCCTTTGTTTTTATTGAGGGTACTCACTTCACAGGGTACTCCTGTGGCAGGGGGTTGGAGCTGGATGATCCTTGAGGTCCCTTCCAACCTAAACCATTCTATGATTCTATGATTCTATGATTCACTTTTGCATATCCAGCAGAATATACCTAATTCTTGCTTCCTTACTGTACCAGTTCCTCTAAATAAAAGCTTTATCTCAGTAAATTCCAAAAACAAATGACAAGGGAAGTTCCTTAATAACTTCTAAGCAAAATCTACTAGCAAAGAATTTTTCTCCATTTCATCCTCACCCAGTCTAATAATTATGATTTTCTTCATATTGCAAATCAATAATTATAACTCTAACTGTGTAATGATAAGCTGTCTATCACCCTGAATGCTTCTTTTCATTCTTACTTTGCTGAAGCATTTAGGTGAAGAGTGGGTTTAAGTTTGTTTATTTCTTGCCTTTTTTTTTTTTCCAGGAGTGATTTTGCAAAGTGGACAGTAATGGAGTATATGAGCACGGGTAGTGATAGCAAAGAAGAGATTGACTTGTTGCTAACTGATTTAAATATGTCTGAGGTGATAGACATCATGGAAGACCTTTATCCAGGTGGAGACCTTGCAGTTTATGAAGACAGCTTAATTACAATGTGTGAAGAGGCAAATCAGAATGAGGAACGTGCAGAATCTTTACTGTTTTGTGAAAGGGAAGTTTCTTTGATGTCTTCTGTCAAATATGGGACTGTGGAAGATCTGCTTGCTTTTGCAAATCAGGTGTCTAACACTGCAAAACAATTTAAAGGATGCAGACAGCAAGAATCAGGAATCCTCCTGAACGTGGTATGTCTCTTTTCTTTTTACTTAAAAATGATTGTACCTTAGGAGTTAGATCCTAAACAGAAATCTCCTCCAAGTCCCAGGGGTAACACTCTGGCTGTTGTTCCCTGTGCAATCCTGGGACTGGAGGGGATCTCTGAGGGCATTGAGACTAGCCCCTGCAATCTCAAGCAGCTGTGGAGAGAGGTCTGTCATTCAGAAGGGTCCATTATATGTTGTCTCTTGGTAATCCTGGAGATTAGGAAGCATTTTCCAACATTGAATACAAATACTGGACACACATTAGAAAAGCAAATGCCACAACCATGGTGGCTTGGAGGTTTGGGAGAAGGTTAGAATTTTCCAGTGCCTTGTGTGCACATAGTAAAACGAGATCATTATGCAAAACTCCCAAATGAGGGTCTAGAAAGTACTCTGCACAAAACATAGAAAACAGTAATGTAATGAGAGTAAGCATATAGTGTCAACTGACTTTTAGAATGACAGTGTTATGTCATACCACACACCACTAAATTCAGATATAGATGCATTGCTTTGAAATACATTACCTTTTTTTTTGCCCTAAAGTGATTCATGTTCTACAAGTAACCATAGGTATTAGTGGCATTGAACTTCTAATCAGTTGCTCTGGAAATAATCCATTATGAAATGGAAGTTTCTGCATATATGTCTGTGTTGCTGCTTCATTAAGGGGTTCTACATCTGCCATCTTAAATGTCTCACACGTAGTATGTTTTGTATGTGAACACTGGTTGCTTGAGGCTTGCTGCTTACTCAGGTGTGCAATAGCACAGGGTGTTGCTTTATTCTGATTTGCAGGCAGCATTGCAGTATTGCAAGGCAGGCACTTTTAAACTCTGTAATTGAGTTTATTAGTGAAGTGACACTAATGTTAAAAGTTTCCTATACTTGGGATAGCTACTGTTCTACATACTGGTGCTTGTTTTGCTTCCACATTGTTCCTGCAGCTGCATACAATTGGTATGACCCAGGTACTATTTAGGTGCACGTGATGTCATTAAGTAACAGGGGATTGGAGGCCTGGCATTTACCTGTCCCTGCATTTCAGCAGGTACACTGGAAATACCTACAGCATTTCAGTTAGGGTCAGGAGTTCTTCTGATTGCCTGGTGACTCCACTGACTGCACCATGGCTCACTTCACAAAGGGTTCTGGAGTGCACAAGCTGGATTGCTTTCCACTGAAACTAAACTGGAGGATGTGTTGGAGCCACAAATGAGCATTTCCACCATGGGACCAGTCGAGGAATTAGTTCTGAAAGCCTCCTGAAAACATGCACAGTGTGGGGGCTACTGCTTTCTCGCTCTGCAAGTCCAATCTGCTTGGTCTATATTCCTTTTCAGGACACGTGCAGCCCACATGGATTAGTGAGTCTCAACCCCTGGAAATGCAGAAGTGAGCAGGCAAGATGTCCAGATTGCTACTCTGCATTTTGGCTCTTACCAAGTAGAGGCTGGATGTTAGGAGCAAGTTCTTGTCAGAGAGAGTGATTGGCATTGGAATGGGCTGCCCAGGCAGGTGGTGGAGTCACCGTCCCTGGAGGTGTTGAAGAAAAGACTGGATGAGGCACTTAGTGCCATGGTCTGGTTGACTGGCTAGGACTGGGTGCTAGTTTGGACTGGATGATCTTGGAGGTCTCTTCCAACCTGGTCGATTCTATGATTCTAGAGGAGAAGCTCATCCTGCATATCCTAAGCAAAATATTTTTGTTAAAAGACACAATTCCCCCATCAGTTCAGAACTTATCCTCCCCAAAAATGAGAACTTCCAAGTGCTAACTTATTTCATGTAGATACTAGTCACAAATGACAGTTTTTAGCAGTCAAGGAGATACTATCCTTGATCTGCTTCTGCATAACTTCAAGAATCTCAGTAAAATAGCAGTAACCAGGTTAATGATATTCCAGATACTGACAATACTATATATCTGAATAAATTAGAGCATATTCACAGGAAACATTACTAATTCTTTAGCTGAAACAATATTAAGAGTCTGGAGAAAGAGCATCACATATGAAGCAGTACTCACATGGCTATAGTTAGGAGTTTAGAATCATAGAATGGTTTAGGTTGGAAGGGACCTCAAAGGTCATCCAGTTCCCACTCCCTACCATGGGCAGGGACACCTCCCACTAGAACAGGTCACTCAAGGCCCCATCCAACCTGGTCCTAAACACCTCAAGGGAGGCTGTGGATGACAGAATCACAGAATGTGATCTTCAGTCACATTCTGTGATTCTGTCATTGACAACCTTCCTGGGCAACCTGTTCCAGTGTCTCACCACCCTCACTGCAAAGAACTTCTTCCTAACACCTAGTTTAAATCTCCCCTCTTCCAGTTCAAACTCATTACCCCTCATCCTGTCATTACCAAACCTTGTAAATAGTCCCTCCTGAGCCCTCCTGCAGGCCCCTTTCACATACTGGAAGGCTACTGCAAGGTCTCCTCAAAGCCTTCTCCAGGCTGCAGACCCCCAGCTCTCATAGCCTGTCCTTGTAGGAAACGTGCTGTCTGATCATCAAAGGTCTGGAGCATCATCAGAGGTCTTTCTGTCATGTGTAGAGGAAGGAAGCTGTTTCTGAGGAAGATTTAGAGCAAGATACTGACTTAGATGCTCTGAATCATTGACCATACAGAGAACCAAAAGCCTGGAGAGGAGGAGGCTCAGGGCAGACCTCACTGCTATCTACAACTGCCTGAAGGGAGGCTGTAGCCAGGTGGGGGTTGGTCTCTTCTCCCAGGCAACCAGCAACAGAACAAGGGGACACAGTCTCAAGTTGTGGCAGAGGAGGTCTAGGCTGGATGTTAGGAAGAAGCTCTTCACAGAGAGAGTGATTGGCATTGGAATGGGCTGCCCAGGGAGGTGGTGGAGTCACCTTCTCTGGAGGTGCTCAAGAAAAGCCTGGATGAGGCACTTGGTGCTATGGTCTAGTTGACTGGCTAGGGCTGGGTGCTAGGTTGGACCGGATGATCTTGGAGGTCTCTTCCAACCTGGTTGATTCTATTCTATTCTATTCTATTCTATTCTATTCTATTCTATTCTGTTCTGTTCTGTTCTGTTCTGTTCTGTTCTATTCTAAAACTCCCACCATTACCCACCTAAAGCAGACAGTGTGACTCTCACTCTGGTTTCTTTTCTAAATACAGTATAAAACCAGAAGAAGATAGCTGGTAAAATTGTGACGGACTACTTCTGCCTTTTGCTAGGCAGTAGAAAGTCTGGTACAAGATGCAAAATGTAGCCATGTTCCCCTAGCAGCAGATGTGATATTAGGAAACAACTGAAACTTGCTCACGTGGTGTAAGATCGCCTGTGAGTAACAGGTATGTGGCATAACAAGTTGGGTCGCGGGAAGGACGAACGTGCAGGTAAATCGAATAACAAGGGGCAGGTCATTTCATTAACCCAGCTGCTGTTGTTGTTGTTTCGAGACAATTAATTGCAACTTACACTTTGTAAAGTTAGTCAGTGGAGAGAAACGTGGATGCCTGGACTGTGACTGAGTGCCACACCTCACATGCTGTTCCCATTTGGTGTTTCTAAATAAAGCCTGCCACGCAGCATGCGCATACAGAAGTGATACTTTCCATCCCCCCCACCCCTTCATTGCATGTATAAAATTAATTAGCCTTGAAGTGCTTTTTATTATGTTTGCTTTTTGGTGTAATTGATTTTCTTTTAATAACTCTGCAGATCACCCCCAAGAATGGGCGCTATCAGATTGACTCAGATGTGCTGCTGTTTCCTTGGAAGCTGACTTACAGGAACATTGGCTCTGATTTTATCCCTCGAGGAGCTTTTGGGAAAGTTTATTTGGCCCAAGATAGAGAAACCAAGAAACGAATGGCATGCAAACTGGTATGTTAGTTCAGCAGCTTTATCTCTGTGCAAACATGGTACATACAGTATAGTTGCAAATATGTCTGCATCACATGGACCTGTCGGAGCAGGTTCAGAGAAGTGTCACAAAGATGATCAGCAGGCTGGAAAGCCTGAGGGAGCTGGGGTTGCTTAGCCTGGAGAAGAGGAGGCTCAGGGGTGACCTCACTGCTGTCTACAACTACCTGATGGGAGGTTGTATCCAGGTGAGGGTTGGTCTCTTCTCCCATGAAACCAGCAACGGAACAAGGGGACACAGTCTCAAGATGTGCCAAGGGAGTTATAGACTTGATATTAAGAGGAAGTTCTTCACAAGAGAGTGATTGGCATTGGAATGGGCTGCCCAGGGAGGTGGTGGATTTGCTGTCCCTGGAGGTGTTCAAGGCAGGATTGGATGTGGCACTGCCACTACACTCTGGCTCACTGTTATACCTCAGTCACCATCCCTGGAGGAGTTCAAGAAAAGCCTGGATGAGGCACTTAGTGCCATGGTCTGGTTGGTTGGCTAGACCTGGGTGATAAGTTGGACTGGTTGATCTTGGAAGTCTTTTCCAAACTGATTGATTCTATGATTCCTGTGAAGACAGGATGACGGAATTGGGGCCACTCACCCTGGAGAAGAGAAGGCTCTGGGTTAGAGCTGTATTTCAATATCTGGAGGGGACCTACAGTAATGTTGGGGAAGGACTGTTTGGAAGGGCTTGTGATGATAGGATGAGGGGCAGGGGAAATTTAGGTTGGACACAAGGAAGAAGTTATTTACAATGAGAGTAGTAAAGTACTGGGACAGGCTGCTTAAGGATGTGGTTGAGGCCCTGTTCCTGGAAATATTCAAGATCAGACTCGATGTGGTCCTGGGCAGCCTGACCTAGTTGGAGGTGTCGCTGCTCACTGCAGAGAGGTTGGACAAGATAACCTTTGAGTGTCTCTGCCAACCCAATGCAATCTGCAAATCACATTCCACCATTAGACTGATGATGATCATCTTGAGTTTGTTGGCTTACACAAGGCAGGAAAAATGCATGTTTCTAACTGCAAACTTGATTTAATTTTTTGGCTCTAAGACTGCAAAAGTTTCTGCATTTTGAAGTATCTGTAAGTATGTGTAACTGCCACATGGACAGGCCTGCTGTGCTGTGGGGGCTGAAGAATTTCTACTTGTCCTGCTCTACTCTTGGTAGTAAAATACCAGCATGAGATCACGTTTCTCCTGGAGGTGATAGCAAAACCATGTTGCTGCAAGCAGTTTTAGGATCTTGTCCTTTAACTGGGGCCCTTGGACTTAAGTTTTCTTTATTTCAGTGCCAATAATGTCCCTGAGGGCTCATCTTACCTGCAGCTCTCGTTGTGTTCTGGGCAGTGACTGAGTTTAAGGTTGTCAGATGTCTGAAGAAAACTGCTGAGCAGTCCTCTGGTTTTAAGCAAACCAACATTTTCTTTCAACTTACAGTTCTGAATTAGGCAGTGAATATTCAGGGTCTGTAAAAGTTCATCTGGGAAACCACTTTACATCCCCTGACTTTTGAATCGGTACCTGTATTGCCCCTGTATGTGAGACCTGGGGAGGCAGTTGCATGTGGCAGTTGTGCCCCTTGCAGTCAGCCTGTCTACATGAAGACAGATGCAGTTTGCTGCTCCTGCATAAGCCACTGCAGAAGTAAAGCATCCTGTTGTTTCTGAAAATGCAGAGTTTCTCACTGCCTCAGAAATACCAGCCTCTTCTTTGGTTCACACTCAATTGCTTGGACTCGAGGATCCTAAAGGTCTTTCCCATCTGAAACAATTCTATGGTTCTAAGTCTGCTGAGGGAAGGAGAATAGAGAGAGTGATAGTAGCCTTTCCATGTGTGAACAAACACCGATTTTATTGTCTTTGCAATCTGCTGCCAGTACTTTTTAAAGGAATACAAAGCTGCCAGATGCTGCCTTTAAAGCAGGTTTCATTTCTTTTAAGCCGTAAACCAGCGCTGATAAGGATTGACTTGAGGTCAGTGGTGATCCTTAGCATGGTTTGTCTGTACAGTGCTGAGTGCTGCAAGCTGTGATCCACCTGTCAGACAGGTGTATGGCTGTGGCAGAGCAGAGCAGACTGCACAAAGCTAATGGAAAAAGCAGCAGGATTTTTATCTCCTTCACCAGGAAGTTTGCACAGAGCTTTTGCGTAACCGCCAGATTTTGACGGGAATAGCTCTTACTACATTGCTTGTTCTGGAAGATTACACTTTTTATTTGGGCACCATTCCAAAAACTCAACTTTAAACAGGATATATCTCAACTGGAAAAGAAGAACAAGTCATAGGATTGACATATAACCCCACACTTTTAACAAGTGGATCACAGGATCGAAATAAAACTCTGTGTTTAAACACACAGCTAGGAGAGCTTTGCTTCCTTCTTCCATTTTAATCTGTAGGAGAATTAGTGTTAGTATGGATAACTTGTTTTTTAAGCTGCTTTTCTGTGGTTTTGTTTCCATGCCCTAGGTGCCAGTGGAACAGTTCAAACCTTCAGATGTTGAAATACAGGCATGTTTCCGTCACGAAAACATTGCTGAATTATACGGTGCTGTTTTATGGGATGAGACAATCCATCTCTTTATGGAAGCTGGAGAGGGAGGATCTGTCATGGAGAAGCTGGAAAGCTGTGGTCCTATGAGAGAATTTGAAATCATTTGGGTGACAAAGCACATTCTGAAAGGACTTGATTTTCTTCACTCCAAGAGGATTATCCACCACGATATCAAACGTATGTGTATGTGATTGCTTGGTGTGCTTTCTGGTCTAGGCTGGGGCTGAGGTTGACTTTGGGAGACTCATCTCTGGGAAGGAGGGAAGGATAATGCACAACAAATGACAAGGTCATAGTTCTTTTGTCTTTCTTGAGTGACTCAATTTGAAATAGAAACCTGAAGAAAATGAGTGAAATTATCACTCTGTGTCAAGCCAGAAGTTTTCCTCTTTCCATGTAAATTCATCCTGACTGCTCCCAGGCTCACCTTACACTTGCACCTTCTCTTAGGTTTTATGGTTTTGCATGGTTCTTCCTCAAGCTGGAACTAAACACATAATTTGTGGTGTTGTTTTTTTTTTCTTTCAACAATGACTGTAAATTTTAGCCTATCTTTACTTCTAAAATGCTCTGGGTATTCACATGTGTAAATAATCAAAGCTAACCCTAAATTCAAGACATTAATATTAAATGGCTTCAAAATTTAATTCTAATGCATTATATTGACTTTAATATTAAGTACTGTTTCTCCCAGCACCACCTCCCCCTACAGCCAGAAAAGTTCTGTCTTTCTAGTGTCAGTGCTTCTAATTGCATACATTTGTATAGGTTAATCATTACTAAACTTGAGGGTTTAAAAGTAGAAATGTGCAAACTGAAGTGTTACAGTAAATAGTTTACAGAAGGTAGCAACATTTTGCTAAAGTTTCCTCTTGGCTTTGCAACTTCTTTAAGTCAGTGTGGGTCAATACTTTTAGATTTACACTTTTGAGATTCTGGCAACTCTAAAACTGCTTCATTTTCCCCTGAGCTCTTCTTTCTCACTCGTAGTAAGAGGCTTTCCTCTGGGTTTATCCTAATTAGCAGTAACAATGACATTAATCAAAAGATTCAAAAACCAAACCAGCCAATACCCAACCCACTTCATCGAGATAACAGACAGAAGAAGCAGTCCATTGTGAATGTGGTGGATGTGAATGTGGTTTGCCTTTTCCAGCCTCTTTCTGCATTACTGGATGCAGGGCAGAAGCCAAGGTGAGGGCCTCCTGGGGCTGATGAGTACCAGTCCTGGAGATGCCAGGGTACAAACCCTGGCCACATTCCTGCCTGCAGGGAGCTGTTTGGTTTGAGGAGGTGATCTGGGTAACCCAGCCCTTTAATGGCAGCCATGCCCACTGCCTAGCAAAGTGATCTCTGCCCAAGGGAGCAAGGTGGGTGTTTTCTGTCACCAGAATCAAGAGAAATGGCTGTTTCTCAAACATCTCTGCTTTTTCCTTCCCTGCGTCCACTGCTGTTCAGTCTCTGTCCTGCTGATGAAAGAGGAGATGGAGTTTTACTGAGAGAAAGACTGCCCTGAGCCAGGAAGGGGAGAAGGCTTTTTTGTTGGCACTTAGGAGGAGTTCAGTGTTGGCACTCATTTAAACCCTTGGTTGGAAAGCAAGACTATTTATTGAGGGGAACTTCAGCCTGAAATCAGCTGGAGCTGAGTGCAGTCTCAAAGAGGCAGCAGAGCATGCCACACTGTGGCAGTGTGGCCCTCTGCACCATCCTTTGTGTAGTGTTTTAAATCCATATATTTAAAGGTATCCCTAAAATCACGTTTGTGCAGTTTTGTAGCTCTGGCAAGGAGGTGGGGGTGTGAAAGATCGCTTCAGGAACCAGTGCTGCTGAAATCAAGCCTGCATCTTCCCACTGGCTGGTCACAGTGGACACTGTCAAGGTGGAAAGTGACCCACAGTTTCCTCAAGGAGAAAATGCGTTTGTGTTCTGTAACTTGGAGACTTCATATGTCCATGCCTTTGAAACAGCAAACAAGAAATTTTCAAGGCTTACAGAGAGTGCTACCTCCATAAATATTTGATCAGAAATACAACTGCAAAGAAGGCCTCTGAGTACAAAGTCCTGCCTTAGGCAGAGGTTTTTGAAAGAAAGTGAATTAAGCTCCTAGATAATGCTGCAATTCGGTGGGAGTTTGGAAGTCTCTTGTCTTTTATTGCTTTTGCAGCCACTCTGAGCCACTCTGGCTGACTGATGCAGGAGACTGATGTGACTGCTGTTGAGGGACCTTGTTTGCTCTCTGCTTCTGTCTTCATTTAAGTCAATAGTGTAGGGAAGCCTTTTGGCCAACAGTTATGTTGTTTATGGCCATGCACAGCATGCTTTTCACCTTGGAGATCATTTAGGCATGTTCAAAGCAAGCCTTGCTGAGGTGCCTACCAGTCTTCCACCTTCCTCCCTTAACTTGAGCCATTCTCTCTCTCTCCTAGCTTCAAAAATGGAATGAAAAAAGAGAAAGTGACCAATTGTGGATTCTTCTTTCACAGAAACCTGAACAGTTTGAATTTTAAGATATGATTTAAAATTGGACCCAGTCACTAACAGACCCTTTTTGGCTAAAAGAAGGACCATGAGACTGGTTGTACCACCTCTTTTCTGAGGCTAACATCCAAATCAAAACAGATGTGTTGTAAAATGAGTGCTCAAGGCGCTAGAAACTGAAATGTCATCTTTTTGTTCTTTTCTTTTAGCAAGCAATATTGTCTTTATGTCAACTAAGGCTGTTTTGGTGGATTTTGGCCTAAGTGTTCAAATGACTGAAGATATTTACTATCCCAAGGACCTTAGAGGAACAGAGGTAAGAAACTGGAGGGGCAAAATCCATTGTGTTACTCCCAGGGTTGTGACGCTTAGACTCGGATTTGGAGCTTGAGGGTCGAGGCTGGGCAAAAGGGTTTTGTAATCAAAAAGTGACAAGTAAACAGTAGTATAAGCTTAATTATATTGTTATTTTCAATTTGCTGAGTGGAGAATTAGGTGTTACACTTTGAAAGCTGTATCATCTTCTCTGCAGTCCCATTGGTTAGTGATGATTCAATCTGAAGTTAGAAAAATCAGGGTTCACTTAAATCAAATAAAGGATCAGTGCTGCGAGGAGAGTTGTTTGTGGTGGATCAGCTCCTGGTCAGAGACACTTCAAACAGGGATTTGTTCTCTGCTCTACCAGAGGTTTCCTCTGAAACACCTGCTATGGACCATAGTGACCTGCTTAGCACAGTAGTTTGACTCCTCCTTTGAAACTGCAGAAATTACAGACCTCTGGGTTCCATCCCTTAGCATATCTAAGCTCTGTTCCCCGTCCACATGTAACCCTTATGTCCTTCGGGTGTTACGTATGGCATGGTTGATGATTATCTGCTACACTTGCTTAGGCATTACAGTGATGTAGGTGGGGACCTTTTAAATGTTCTCAGTGACTTTGACTCTGAACATGCAGAGGTCCTGCACGCTGCTTGAGCTTGAGCTACACTCATGCCTTGTTGTTTTCAGGGCTGGAGCTTTAGCAGTGCCAATTATCTTGGATAGCTGCTGCAAATGTAGCTTTGCATGCTCTCTGCTGCCAGAGGAGGTTGTTTACAGGAAATCCTCCGGCTGAAACTTTGGCAGTTACTGTTTTCCTAGTTTTCCACAGCATAGGCTTGTGTTCAGAGGACTCCTTTGCATAACTGAAAGAGAGCATTTCACATCAGGCTTGTTGGTTTATTATTTTTTTCAAGATATTGGGGAAAATATTTGAATGTTTATTTTGAATATCCTCCTAGACAGGAGAGTTAAGAGCTTAAAATTCTTACTGTACTGGATGCAGCATACTTCCTGGCATTTTGTGTACATGCTTGGAGGGGGAAGGTAGTTTAGTTTAGGGTTTTTTCCTTCTTTGAGGGGGTTTGGTGTGCTGCTGCTGAGAATAAGAAAAGTGAAGTGGATGAGTTGGAAGCTCTGGTAGCATATTTCATAAGGATGGAGATAGGTGTAAACAGGAAATCTCCAGGTTTGTGGAGTGGTGATGATGTGCTCCTGGCTGTTGGAGACAGGCTGAGTTCATAGTGGTAAGAACAACTGTGAAAAACACTTCTTTATTTAGTAGGGAGAAAATTATTCTGCACTGTTAAGCACCTGCAGTCGTGTCTTCAGAAAGTGAATAATCCCCACAACCCTGAAGCGTCGTGGTGCTTGACGTTAGCTGCCTCAGGGGAGAAGCAGCCAGTCCTTGGAGCCAGCAATCCTGCTGTTCTGCCACAGCACCACAGGCCAGAAGTAAGGTTGCAGAGAAAGGACTGGGAAAGGAGGTTTTCAAACAGCAAAGACTCACAGGAACACCATGAATGCCAGTCTATATGTTTTTCTGCTCACACTCTTCCTCTTGGGCATCCTCCTCTCTGTGGGTTGCCTGATCAGTCTCCCACAAATGTCTTTGACAGCAATGGCATGTTTTATTTTTTCAACATAAGATCTTGATTCCAAAGTCTTCCTGAGTTTTGCACCCTCTGTTATGCAGCTTTAAGATGTGCTGCAGTCATCCCAGAGTGCTGTTGCTGCATGTGGTTGTGTAGCTCCTTGTTAGGGCTCTGTCACTGCCGTGCACCATCACGATGCCTGTGGACAGGCTGGGTTCTCTTATGTCTGGTATTGGCAGGGGCTCATGAAATGACAGTTGGAGTTACCTTTCTCCTGTGCATCTCCTTTCTCCTCTTGGGGGTTAGAATTTTTATTCACTTCTATAGCACAGAAAGTCTGAGTGTTGTGAATCTTCTTTGTGTTTATGAAAATCAGTAGCTGCAATTCTGGGGAGAACGACTGGATGATTGATAGATTTTGCTGAGTTGGTGTAGCATGAAAAACCTGGGGTAGGTCATGCAGCACAGTATACCATGGTTGTGGTCAAACTCCTCTGCAGGAAATTACTTTTCTAGGCATTTGCTATGCTTGCTGTTACGCTTCTGCCTCTGTTAGCTTCAGTTGAGCCATTTGAGGTGGGGGGGAGAAAGTTTTCTGCTAGGGTTTTATTGAATGTGGAAGGTGTGATTCATATGCAGGAATGCTAAACTCAAACTAGCCCAGCGTGAAGGAAAGGGCTGGTTTTTAGTGGAGTCATGTCTCTGGTCTGACAGGCAGCCAAGTGCCAACCCAGCAGTAGGGAGGAGTGAGAATGGTAAGGTGAAGATGGGCTTGGGCTGCCAACTTTGGCGACAACTTTGGCCAGTATAAACCAGTCTAAAATCACAGCTTTGGTGCATGTCTCCATTTGGCTTTTGTTACTCTTCAGTCAAGGTGCATCTTCACCGTTCTCACAGCTGGGCTGTAATTGTAGACAGGTTCTTGTTCCAGCATCCTTTTCTCCTCAAGAAGGCAGCTGCTTTTTTTCTTCTTTATACACAGGTTTCACTCAAGTTGCACTGTATTTGCTAATCACTTCTTTGTGCAAAACCAGAACTTCTATTCTCTGCTTCTTATGAAGCTTAGAAGTGGCTGCTGCAGACGCTCTCTATCTTAGCCTGGAGGAAAGCAATGGGGAGGACTCGGTAGCAGCTGTAGATTCCTGCTGAACCTTTGTCCATGCTTCTGCTCTGAAGCTCTGTGCTGCAGATAGGGTTTGTGATGTACTGGGAAATATTCCATGGCATTTGAGTGAACCCTCCAGCCCTTCTCGGTCTGTGGTAATAAGCGGTCGAACCATGTGGCAGTGACTTAACTTCCTGCTCTTGTGTCAATTAATGGCTTTTAATGTGACTCTTTGTGGCAGGATGACTTGAACTAATTAAAGTTCTGTTTGGATCCTTTAAAGGGAAATCGGGTGAGGGAAGAGTGGAAACTAGAAGCAAATAGGGCGGCTTGGTAACCTCCTGTGTTGTGGGCTGTGCCCACGTTGTGTTGCTACCGCTGCTGGTGGTGGCCGAGCTGTGCGAGCAGCTCCTGCCAGTTGCGGGGTGTGCCTCCTGCATCCTGCCCATCTGGTTCTCCTCTGGCTCTGCTCCCGAGCTGCCTGGAGCTGGCAGGAGCTTCCCACTCAATCTTGGTGTTTTTAACAAAGACAAACGTTTCAGTGAAATGTTTGGATGGAAACTGTATTTTGGTTTAGATGAGATTAGAGTTCTTGGTTTAAAAACAAGGATAGAAGAGGGATACTCCCTTAATAGCTGCTCTGAGAGTAACCTGGTGGAGAGGGCATGCAGCAGGACTTAAGAGAGCTGAATTTGTGTTTGTGCATTGCCTTAGACCTGGCTGGCTCCTCACCTGCCATTTCTTGGGATGATGCCCCAAGATGCAGGTTATAGGACAAGGTGGGGAGAGGAGAAGAGTAAGGAAGACAGGAAGGTGTGTATCTCTCAGCTCTCCCCAAAAGAGTTGTAAAGTATCTGATGTTAACAGGGGTCTGAGGGGTGGAATCCTACCCCAGGGTCACCCTTGTTAGCCTGGTACATGCACATGTTGTTGAAGCAGAGCGGAGCAGTCCCAGCAGTGCCTCACAAAAACTGGCAATTCAGGCACCTCCTTTGCCTATAGAGGGGTGAGGTAGAGCCTTGGCTTGAACATCAGCCTTCTAAAGCTCAGCTAAGCCTCATAGCCACTGAACTGTGGCATGTCTAGGGAGGGTAAACCCGGAACAGGAGTTTGTCCAGGTGTCAGAGCAGAAAATATTACTCCCTAGATGCTGCTTGGTCTTTATGCTGCAAGCACCGTTAGGATGTATCCCTTCAGAGCCAGGTTTCCCAGGTCACAAAATGTCCTTATTTGTCTTTGTTTATTGCTTTCCCCTATTGATTAATCTCTTTTTGACTGTTCTGCACAGATTTACATGAGCCCTGAAGTTATTCTCTGCAGAGGCCACACAACAAAAGCCGACATCTACAGCATGGGAGCTACTATTATTCACATGCAAACGGGCATCCCACCCTGGGTGAACAGATACCCTCGTTCTGCTTATCCCTCCTACCTCTATATTGTGAGTGTCCTCAGCAAAGCTATAGCTCAGTTTCAGTTGAAGGGTTTCCTGTGCTCTTGTCTGGGAAAGCTCCAGTCATCTAAAAACTATCAAAATGTTTCTCAGAGAGATGATCTCATCTCTTTTTTTTTTTTGCTTCAGGGGAGGGAAGTGGGTTTTGATTGTTTAGGGGAAAGCAGAGGCTGAGCTGGAGTCATCTCTGTCGTTTGTGTTCACGATTCACAGGGCTTGAGTATGCTGCAAGGACAGGGCTAGAACAGCATAAAACTTGATTGGAACAAGCCCATCTGTGTCCTGCTTGTCTGTTTTGCTTAGAAGTTGCAAATGAAAACTGAAGCCTGGCAAATTTGATTTTCAGGTTCTTTTATTGTGGTGTAGAAATCTGATGAATTTGCTTTGCACCTGATTTTAGGCTTGCTTGGAGTTGTCTTAAGTTTTAAACTTAAGAGAAAAACTTGATTTTTAAAAGGTGGATTTTGTGCAGCTGTTCTGTTCTAATTGATCCACCCAGCTCAGGGAGGAGATGAGTTGTAAGCGGGGAATTCCCAGACCACTCGTGGTTATCTGTGGCTTCCTCTTCCATTGTTTTTGGAATAACTGTTTTAATGGTCTTCTTTTGATTCCAACAGATCCACAAGCAAGCACCCCCCTTAGAGGACATTGCTGAAGACTGCAGCACTTCCATGAGAGAGTTGCTAGAGGCAGCTCTAGAACGGAATCCTAATCATAGGCTGTCTGCAGCAGATTTACTGAAACACGAAGCCTTACACCCACCCCCAGAAGAGCAGCCACGGTGCCAGAGCCTGGACTCAGCACTGTTTGAGAGGAAAAGACTACTGGCGAGGAAGGAGCTACAGCTGCCAGAAAACATCACAGGTAGTGAGATCAACCTTACTTACCTTGCACTTTGTAGATTTTACTTTGTCTGAAAACTTGAGTGTTTAGAATCAAACCAAACTCCAAAGGCTTCTGGCAAGTGACCAGTAACCAGCTCAACTCGATGAGATCAGAGCCAGAGCTCATTATGTGAAACACCCATTGACTTCAGCAGGGGAAGAACTCAGCCTAAATTCTGCAGCTCCAGAAGGGCTGGCTCTTGAAAAAGCTCTGGGATGTCATTCAGGGCACTTCATGAAGCAGAAGAGTGGGTGTCAAGAAGAAGGGGACAGTCTCTTTTCTGTGGTGCCCTGTGATAGGACAAGGGGCAGCAGACAGGAGCTGCAACAGAGGAAGTTCCACCTCAACATGAGGGAAAACTTTTTTACTGAGAGGGTGACAGAGTCCTGGAGCAGGATGCTCAGAGAGGTTGTGGAGTCTCCTTCTCTGGAGACTTTCAAAACCCATCTGGACATATTCCTATGTGACCTGACCTGGGTGATCCTGCTTTGGCAGGGGAATTGGACTCAATCTCTTGAGGTCCCTTCCAAGCCCTGACATCTGTGATTCTGTGACAATCAATACTGTGATGTGGCTGAGTGTTAGCAGTGCAAACATTTAGTTTTAAAAGCAAAAGCAACTAGGACAGAACACAGTTCCCCTTGTGCACTAGTAAGAGCTTTATGAAGGGTAATACACAAACCATCTAGGAAATTCAATGTGTCCTCAGATAATATCAAACCCAAGGGAAATTCAGTGCCAGCAGCCTGCTAGCAGGCTTCAGAGTGCTTTAATTCTACTTCTGCTAGCAGGCTTCAGAATGCTTTAATTATACTTCTGTATTTTGCCTTGTGGGTGCATAATCCATTGACTGGCTCAGGCCATCTGAATCAATTCTTTTGAAAGGTACTAAAACTGAAGTGAAAAAGGAAAAATGGAACTTTAGGTGCTTGAGATTCCAGGGTACTCATTATACAAGTATTCAGGGGAGTTCTGCCACTGCAAACCAGGTCTGGATTCTTCAGACCATGATTTAAAAGAAACAAATAAATCTGAGACTGATGGTCCTGCATTTGTTCTGTACTGTCACATCAAGTGACACAAAGAGGATGTCATCTGTTTAGACAAAAATTCCCCCAATGAAGGGGAATTCTCAGCTGGCAGAAAGCTTGCAGGTTGGGTTTTTTTTCCTGCAGCAAACTTTCCTAATAGCACTGTGGGTTAGAGGTTGTCCCAGCTGATGGAAATAGTTGAACACACTTGGCTGTTTTCAGCAGTGCACTGCTTACCTTTCTTTGCCCCAGCACTGTCTGCATTTTATGTGAGGTTTATGTTAATCATAGATTAATGATAGAATCAACCAGGTTGGAAGAGACTTCCATGATCATTCAGTCCAACCTAGCACCCAGCCCTGTCCAGTCAACCAGACCATGGCACTAAGTGCCCCATCCAGTCTTTTCTTGAACACCTCCAAGGATGGCAACTCCAGCACCTCCCTGGGCAGCCCATTCCAATGCCAATCACTCTCTCTGTGAAGAACTTCCTCCTAACATCCAGCCTAGACCTCCTCCAGCACAACTTGAGGCTGTGTCCCCTTGTTCTGTTGCTGGCTGCCTGGCAGAAGAGACCAACCCCCAGCTGGCTACAGCCTCCCTTCAGGTAGTTGTAGACAGCAGTGAGGTCTGCCCTGAGCCTTCTCTTCCCTAGGCTAAATGCCTCCAGCTCCCTCAGCCTCTTCTCACAGGACTGTGTTCCAGGCCTCTCACCAGCATTGTTGCTATTATAGTGTCCTTAAACATGAAGCTTTCTAAACCACAGATAAATAAAAGCAAATATCAGGCCAATAATTCCAGTAAGGTCTACAGCCATGACACTGAACAAATGTTGCTACTTGTGCAATAATTACATGCTTTGTCTGTCTTCTTTTTAGATTCATCATTGTGTACTGGGAGCATGGAAGAGTCAGACCTGCTGAAGAGGCAAAGATCACTCTACATAGATCTTGGAGCTCTCGCTGGTTACTTCAATATTGTTAGGGGACCACCAGCCTTGGAGTATGACTGACTCAGTAACATTTTATGTTTCAGGTCAGAAATGGACCTCTACCTCTTAAAACCTGATTTTAAGACTTGATTTTCAAATTTGTACATAAAAAATTGCCATTCTGGGCTGTCAAATGTGAATAGTGTTTAACTGCACAGATGATTAAGCTAAACCCTTAGGGGCTCTGATAAGCTGATCCTAAACAACAATATTTGTGCATCTGCTGGTTGACCAACAAGAAGATGGCAAAAAGAACACTGCTAGAAATGCCTCAATCCAGCATATCTTTCTGTGCTGGGTGTTGCACTTTTGTAAAACTTGTAATATATGCTTGCAAATACTGCCATGAAAAAAATATCTATGTGTGGGTTGTAAGATTCTGTCTCTCTGAACTGTCCTTAGAGAAAACCTCTCCAAAGAAAAATGTCTTTGATTTATCCAGTCAAAGCCTGGTTCGGTGTTGTTCTGTCTTTGAGACTTGGCCTGTCTCTGGTCAATCTTAATGGAAATGAGGGCCCCCCTACCTGAAGCTGAGCTAGTTTTTATCAGCTATCTCTGGAGCCAAAGCATCACTTGGTCACAGATGTGTTTGTGAAAGCCAAGCAGGGCACTGTCCCACTTCTCTGTGGGCAGAGGGAATCTTTCCCTGGCTCTGTTGGTTAGCTCTGGGAACAGCAGAGCAAGCTGGCCCTGACTCCACCTGCTTTCTACATTACAGATACTGCAAGGATATCTTGGGTAGTTTTCAAGGACAGATCAAATGTTATTCCCTATTGGTAATAGTGGGCAGGTTCCAGCCTCTTGCTTTTCAATCCTTTGAAATTGTACAGGTGTATAATTGCTGTGAGTGCTGTGGTTTGGAAAGCCTGTCAGTAGCGACAGGCTGCGTTTCTGTTCCTATGGAAATGGAATTACACTGTTCTTGCTGTGCCTCCTATATTTGAAACATGATGTTTTGGATGCTAGTAAAACTATGTGGACTGCATAGTTCTGTACATCCCATGGGATGAGAATGTAAACTTTTATAAAACTCTCTTGGATGCTTAGGATGACTCTTTATAAGCATTTGTGTTTAAGTGGCATACTGTGTATGTTGTTCACTGAACCCTTGTGAGAAGCACAGTCTCTTTCATACGTCTGTTATTTAATGCTGCTCCTGTCTGACAGATGATTTCCACCTTGGTACCGATACGGTCAAATGAATAAACTCAGCTCAGTGCCTTGAGATGTGGTCACTCTGTTCTTTCATCTTTGAAAACAGCGTGGGGCCGTGGCTGTGTTTGGGTCCAACCTTCCCTACCTTGGCCCAGGTACACTACACACATCGTTCCACTGACTGGGGAGTTGGGTAGAGGTTGTCACTGATGGATTTTGACTCTACTAATGGCCAGTGAGTGTTACCGAGTAAGCCCCATTCTGAGACCCTAGCCCTCCTTCTGGACTGCCTTGGTGTAGTGAAGCGGTTATGTACAACACGCAGTTCTTCAGTCCTGATGACTGCTGCCAAAACTCCAGCTGGAAATAACCCACCTGCACCAGTGCTTTGTGCTGAATATCTAGGTGGCCAGCTGCTTGGTGCTAGCTGTGGCCAAAACTGGGAAGGTTTGTGTGGCCAGAAGATTTCCTAGCTGATCCCAAGGCAGACCCAGACACCATGGGCAAAGGCTTTGCTTCCTACACTTTGCTTTACATCCCATGCCCAGGAACAAAGGACTTTCATAGAAGCATAGAATCATAGAATGGTTTAGGTTGGAAGGGACCTCAAGGATCATCAACCCCCTGCCATAGGCAGGGACACCTCCCACTAGAGCAGGTTGCTCAAGGCCTCATCCAGCCTGGCCTTAAACGCCTCCAGGGAGGAAGCATCCACAACCTCCCTGGGCAACCTGTTCCAGTGTCTCACCACCCTCACTGTAAAGAACTTCCTCCTAACATCCAGTCTAAATCTCCCCTCTTCCAGTTTAAACCCATTACCCCTCATCCTGACATTACCAGACCTTGTCAATAGTCCCTCCCCAGCCTTCCTGTAGGCTCCCTTCAGATACTGGAAAGCCACTCTAAGGTCTCCTCGAAGCCTTCTCTTCTCCAGGCTGCAGAGCCCCAACTCTCTCAGCCTGCCCTCATAGCAGAGCTGCTGCAGCCCTCTGAGCATCTTCATGGCTCTCCTTTGGACCCGCTCCAGCAGTTCCATGTCCTTCTTGTGTTGGGGGCTCCAGAACTGCACACAGTACTGCAGGTGGGGTCTGATGAGACTTTGCCAGTTCTCAGGAAAGAAACACCATTTGGACTCTAAGCATCCTTTTCATTACAGGAAACACCGAGCAAGGTCCTCTTCTAAAACTGTCCCCATCCAAAACTAGTAATTTGGGCAAAGGGAAAACAAGTCCTTTACAAACAGTGAGCACTGGCCATACTCACCAACACCCACAGAAATCCATCTGCACCTTGGGAGTGGCTCATTACAGCCCCATGGGCACACTGGAGCTGCTTCTGGCTGGCCACCAGAAATAGCCCTGCCGACTGATACTGGGGCACGATGACTCAGTGGGGAGGAGATGAGCTGCTGTGACAGCCCGAGCCTCTGCTTACCTGTGTCACACACCTCCCACACGAGACAGTGCCATGTGCCATCCGAGCAGCGGGGTGACACGGCCGTGGGATCAGTCTGAGTGTGTCCAGAGGGAAGAGCCAGGGGTGCTCCCGAGTGAGGTGTGCAGGAGAAAATGGCTGTGTGTAGCTGATCCTTGTCAACAGCAGCATTGTGCTCGCCCACAAATCTGGTTTCAAACATGAAATAGTAGGAGCAAGTTTCAGAGGAAGGATGCTGCTACAGCATCCATGAGCAGAGGAACAATGCTCCTCTTGCAGACTGTGATAGTAGTAAGCATAGTTTGGCCAGCATGAAAAAGTTAAATAAATGGTGGTGTGAAAAGTGTAAAATCCCAGGGGGAAGCTGGCACCATGTCTTTGCCCCTGCACTGGGTCACTAGCCACTTGGCGGTGACCTGACTGTCACTAGTGGCACAGGTGGAGCTATTTAGAGATCTCTGGGTCCTTTGCCCACTGAGCTTCCACCACAGTGCCCGGAGATGCTGGGGGCCAGCTGCTGCCCTGGGCAGGGCAGGAGCATGCCCTAGCCCAGCAATGACAGCAGTGCAGTAGCGTTGTGCTCCCATCTCCAGGTGCTGGTGGCTTTGGACCCCTGGGATGTCTTGCTAGGACACTGGGACTGAGCACTGTGAGGATCATGGCTGCAGTTTCTGACATAGAGATGAGACAACACCAGAACACCAGGGACACCAGCAAAGGCTGCCACTTAAGGATATGTTTGAAAAGTGGTCTGAAAAGCTTGTGTTGATGTCTGGTCTCACTGGCTTCCTGCTTACCCTGCAGAGCTGCTGTGGAGGGGCATGTCTGCTGCATCCAGTGTAGGTGGTTTTGAAAGAGCAGAACACCAGGTTTCACTGTCTCAGGCTGCTAGCCAAATGCCATTTTCATGTACACACTGGGTTATTTTCAGGGAAAACTGAACCATTTTCTGCATAAGAAAAGAGCTTTTCAAGCAAGCAAGAAGTACCTTTTGAATTTAAGTTGGCTCTTCCCAAGAAATAGGAAAGCATCTTTGGCTGCAACACAACAATAAATCATCTTGCCAAAAGAGCAACATAGCAGGGAAGGAAAATAACACAAATAACGATCAAAAATGCTCAGGAAAGTCTGTCTCACTTTCTGCACCGTTTTGTGCAACTGCTACCTCACATAGGCTGTACTTTCCAGCCTTGCAGCAAGACTCTGGAACTAACTCTGGCATCTTCTCCTAGCTTTCCCTGTAGAGCTCCCAAATAAGTGCAGACTTGATAAGAAGTCAGAAATTACCTGGAAGGAGGAGGCCTCAAGGTGTGTCTCTGAGAGTGCACATATTAAAGAGAGGTACAGTATTTCCTTCTGCACCCCATGTCATTTGTAAACAGGACCAGAAGCATTCTTTCACAATTAAGGGGTGGGGGGATGCCTTCCAGTGCTTATTGCTCAGATGGCTGCTTGGGCAGTGCTGAACATTCAGAGTCTTGCAGCTGGAATTAGCATGGGCACCATCAGCAAGAGTCCCTACACACCTCCTGTTCTGGCATGCCAAAGGACAGGAGAGCCACCCAGAAACTCCTTCCACTTCTTGTGCACACCATCAGACCGTGTTAGGACATAGAATTACAGAATGGTTTAGGTTGGAAGGGACCTCAAAGCTCAGCCAGTTCCAACCCCCTGCCATAGGCAGGGACACCTCCCACTAGGACAGGTTGCTTAAGGCCTCATCCAGCCTGGCCTTGAACACCTCCAGGGACGGAGCAGCCACAACCTCCCTGGGCAACCTGTGCCAGTGTCTCACCACCCTCACTGCAAACAACCCTTTCCTAACAGCTAGTTTGAATCTCCCCTCTGCCACTTTAAACNTGGGGGCTCCAGAACTGCACACAGTACTCCAGGTGGGGTCTGAGGAGAGCAGAGCCAAGGGGCAGAATCCCCTCCCTTGCCCTGCTGCCCACACTGCTCTTGCTGCAGCCCAGCACAGGGTGGCTGTCTGGGCTGCACTCACACTGCAGGCTCATGTTGAGCTTTTCATCAGCCCAGACCCCCAGGGCCTGTTCCTCAGGGCTACTCTCAGCCATTCCCCATCCAGCCTGGAGTCGTGCTTGGGATTGCACTGAGCCAGGTGCAGGACCTTACACTTGGCCTTGTTGAACTTCATGAGGTTGGCCTTGGCATACCTCTCCAGCCTGTCCACAGGTCCCTCTGGACGGGTCCCCGCCCTGTAGCAAGTCGACTGTGCCACACAGCTTGGTGCCATACAGGAGATGAAATCAGCATGGCAGGAAGGCCTGCTACAGCCAGCAACAGAGACTTTTCACCCTTCAGTGCAAAGGCAATGTGCTGCTCCTTGCAAACTTCAGCTAACTCCAGCTGTTGTCAGCTGGAATTTGCCTTCTCAGGCTACGACATTTTGCATGCTCAGCCTTCATATTTCAGTGGATGCTGTTCTAGGTTTTGCAATAGCAGTGGTCACAGTAGCTCACTGCAAATTGAAAAAAACAAACCTCTTACTTCTGTTTAGGAAATGGTTCTAGTGAAGAGGACAGCAGTGGTGTGTCAAAAGGCATCACGACAGAGTCAAGCTTCTTGCAGGAGCACTAAGTACTTCAAGCCACGAAGACAGGTCCCCCCTCTCCAAAACAATACTGTTGGTGTTGTATTTGCAGATGATGTCTCAGGCAACATGACCTCTGTCCCTGAAAGATTAAGAAATGAGGGAGAGGTTAGACACCAGAGAAACATGTCCAGCGATTAAGTATCAGCCTGCTGAGGGTGACTCACCTTTGTAACACTCCCTGCTGGGTGCTCCTCTCCCGGGTCCCGTGAGGCTGTGACTCTGGCTGCAGTCAGACACTGGCAGCAACGTAACAGCTCCAGACCAGAGTTTTGAAAAGATGAGCAACCAGCTGGGTGCATAAGAGCGGGTGCACAATTTCAAGCCTAATTTATAAGGTCTTAAGTGTGTCAATTGATGTTTTTACCTACACAGGGACATATTTGCAATGCATGAATGGGACAAGACAAATAACTGAGCCTGACTTTGCTGTCTGCCCTGCGTGGAGCAGTCATGAAAAGGCAAATCTTGGTTTCTCTTCAGCATCTGCCTGCACCCTCACATCTGTCTGGTGTCCCAGAACACTGAGACCCTTCTTATTCCTCTCTTTGCTTATCTTGACTCCCTTCCTGCTCCTGCAAGATCTCAGGAATGGCTTTTTAAATTTCAACCTCCTCATGACAGTCTCACCTACTCCCAATCCCTGCAGCTCTCCTAGTTGATTTTTTGTGCCTGGGAGAAATTACAGAAGGAAGCCTTGTTTCCTCCTGTGCTGGTTTGAGGCTAATTGGAGTATTTTAGTGAGAAAAATTAGCTTATAAGCTGTGAAAAGAAAACAATGGTGATGGCTACTTCACCCATAGGCTTGCTGAGATGGATAAAAACAAGAACACATATATAGATAAGACAGAGTGTGTGTGTCTCTGTTGGAGTCTGTGTTTCTGTATTACTCTTGTATATTTCTGTCTATAGCTGTAAATATTGTAACTATCTGCTTGTATGTTGTGCTAAGCTGTGAAGATAAAGCTTCATTCCTTAACTTCCAGCTGGATGAGTTTAGTCTGGGTGATTTCGTAAGAGCTGGGGTGTGGGTAACACCCAAACCATCACACCTCTATCCAGGCGACTTTTGATATGCTGCAGGACACTGTCCCTCCATGCTTCTACCCGGCCTGACTCAGTCATCTCCCATCCCCTCTCCTCTACAGCCGTAGGTGTGCCTTTCTGAGCAGAAAAGTCCATCTAGAGTTGTGATATGAGTTACTCTCCCCCCTCCTGCCAGCCTCTGCGAAGGAAGGTTTTACTGGGAGGGAGAGGAGCCGAGCAGAAAGTCTGGAAGGGTACAAGCCCTCAGCAGAGGACAATAGTTGGCATAGCTGCACTGTCACTGAAACATGCTGATGAGCAGAGGTGGCCTGTACACTGTGCTTGTTCTGAGCCAGCACATTGGCAGTGCTGGACTGGTCCAGCAGTCAGGTGCACCAGCTGCTGTGGGAACAGGTCCTGTGCTATACAGTAACTAGTGCTGAGCTTGGCAGTGTCTCCTGCTGCAGCACTGGTGTGCTGCTGTGACACAGAGCAGAAAGATGGAAGATAATTTCCACCTTCCCAACAACGTCAGTGCCTCCAACTCATCTCCTCTCAGGACACAGGACAATACATCCAAAGCCATTCCACTGCCATCTTGTGAGTCAAAGCCATAGGGTGATGGTGATATGTGCACCAAAGGGGCACCAAGAATGCAGAAGCTGACCAGAGGTGTGGGATGTAGTCTGCCCCTGCTCATGTCCCTCCTGTATTTGTCCACAACATGTATCTAGGTTTCTCTGTGCTTTTCAATGTCTCTTCCAGGCCTTTATCTAGAACCCA
Organism: Tricholaema leucomelas; assembly: GCA_013400475.1. Taxonomy (NCBI): domain Eukaryota; kingdom Metazoa; phylum Chordata; class Aves; order Piciformes; family Lybiidae; genus Tricholaema lacrymosa; species Tricholaema leucomelas. Next base: position 268,906 of record WAAF01004495.1, read on the forward strand.
CCTGCCTGCTTTGCAGGACAACAGCTAGCATCTTGGTTTGACAGGTTTCTGAGTTTAAACCCTTCCTTTCCTCTAAAAAAGGGAACAGCCTGGCTTGTGTCACTGTCCTCAGACACTAAGACACTTGCAGCTTTGTTAGGCTGATTCATGTCTGACCTCGCCTTGCATCTACGCTAATCTCATGCAGTCTGTATCTAGCCAGCAAGAGGAGAGCTGCCTGCACTCAGTGAGTCTGCCTCTGCCTCAGCCCCAGCCCCAGCCCCAGCTCCAGCAGCTGAGCTACCTCCTGTCACTCAGGCACTTGAGCTCTGAACTATTCACTTATGGCAGGATACTTAGAGTGATCTCCACCTCCTCCTCGGCAGCTGGTAGCATAGTCCCCCGCACGCACTTCACAAACCCCACATGGAGAACGTCTGTCTTGCATCTGCTGGGACAACAGGCAGTCACATATATCTAAGGAGCTATCTTGCTGCTAGTGATGAACTTCACATAGCTTTCCATCCCAGGGTTATTCACAACCTCCACAACTCCCACGGACTCCTGGTGTGTAGCTGACTCCTGGTGTCATGCCACTGGTTGTATGGGCACGCTGCCAGGGACAGAATACCTGCCCTCATTGGTCCCAGCTGGGAAATGGTTTCTCAGACATGTGCACTGGAACACTCAGCTTACTTCCTTGCTGTTGAGAGCCAAGCACAGTATAATGTCTATTTATTTGTGCCTGAATCTTGTCTCACCTTTCAGAGGGTGTGGGAAGGAAAGGCTCATGTCTGGACAGCAGCATGTCCTCATGCCTCATGTGAGGCAGAGCTTGCAGCTACCTCACTCCTGAAGAAGAAAGCTGGGGACCTGGGGAGGAGACACACCTCCCCGAGCTCAGGCTGGGCGTTTTGCCAGTGGCACACTCTCTGTCTTGTGCCTTCCTCCACCGTGCTTCCCCACCTCTGAGGTGTTCTCCATGGTGAAGTTTTGGGAAGTCCCTACAGATTTGGTGGAGATACCCCAGGAATTAGCCCTTGCTGCAGAGCAGCTCAGGCAGAAGAGAAAGCTCTAGGGTGGGGCAAAAGGAACAGAGTAGACATGAGAGAGAGAGAGAGGAAATGGTTCAGAAACCTTCAGACTGAAAGGGGTATTTGTCATCTTGTCTAACTTTTTGTGTAACACAAGCTGAAAGACTCCCTGAAGAAGCTCCCCCAGCTGCTCTGTCCTGCCCTTCTCCCTGGAGCAGGAGGGATGGCAAGAGCAGTGTGGAGTACTTCACAAATGAGAAAAGACCCAAATGCCACAGCTGAGTGATACCAGCCGTGAAAACTGGCCTCATGGGCAGAATTTCTGCTGCAAGTGGAGGAGTGCAGCAGCACCACTGAGCAGGGCCAGGAAGCATGGGCACTGTGAACATCCCTGTGCTGGGGCATCGGCAGCAGAGGCAGCTCCTCCTATTTCTGTTGGCAGCAGTTGGAAGTGCTGCATTGGAAGAACACAGGAGTTAGATACTGTCTCTGGGCTGCTCCATGTCCCCACTGTGGTGGTAGCCACATCCCTGCCTATGCTTTCATCTGTCTCATTCGCTGTCTTCATGCCTTTGCAATTCCACACCCACATCACTCCCATCCTCCTATACAGACCCATGAGCCCCAGGCTTTGCCCCCTTCCCTCCCAGGCTGCCACTTGGTGCCCCAATGTACTCACTGCCAGGTGAGTCACCCCAGGGATTACCCCTGCCCGCCTTTCCTGTGACTCCCCCACCCTGACCTCCAATCCTTGGGCACCAAAAGCCTATGTGAAGGCAGTAAAGGAGGTGACACTCCAGCAAGGGGCTGCTTCCATTTTGCTCCCTCTTGGCAACTTTCTTGGAAAAGGCTATCTCAGGTTGATGTTTCCTTATGCACAAGATCAGGGCAGAAATGAGCAGGTAGTGAGGAAAGTTTAGTTTAAACACCACTTTTAGACTCTACCTGAATGCACAGAAATGGTCTATTTCTGTTCCAACCTTTCTGTACCCTGGTTAGTCTGGGTTAGTTTTATTTTCAAGCCCTTCCAGCTTGGGGATTTCCCAAAAGCTTAAAGGAGGAAGGTATCCCGAGGCAGATCCTAAAAAGGATACAGGAACTGAAGGCCAGCACCTGATCAGCTGATTCCAACCCCTGACCATGTCTAACGGCTCTCTATTTATTTATTCCTTATGCCCTGACTTCCCTAGAAACTGAAGGGAAACTGGAACTGAGGAGAAATTAAGAGGATGTAGTAAAAATACTGCCAGGGAAGATGTCTGCACAGTGGCACCGGTTTTTGCAACACTCTCAAGGCTCTGATGCATCACGAAGCAGACCTTGCACAAAAGAGGAAGAGTTCCTGTGGTGACTTCTTTCTCCTCTTCATTTAACCCATACTTTGCTGTTTGTTTTGATAGCCTCTGACTGCTTCTGTGACAGCTCTCACTTTCCCCTTGCACTCTGTGATGTTCAAGGCATGATCTTGCTTACTCAGTTGTTTTCCTCATCCTCCTCAGGCTCCTTACACCTGAAACCCTTACCCAGCTACTAACACACACTGTCACACACTGAATCTACACCTTGGTACATCAAATCCACGATGAAAAAACCTACTGCTTCCAAAACTGTGATTGTTGCTCCCTCTCTGGAGACTGCTATTACAATGCAAATTTGACCTTAAGAATTTTATAGCAGGTTCCTATCACTGCCCTGCTCACACCTCTTAACAACCAGCTCAACAAACTGATTTTTACACAGGTCAGAATTGGTTTCTTTCCCATTCCCAAAGAGAAGAAACCTTTATGTCTCCTCCCTATTCCCTTTCCTGTTCACTATCGATCGTACAGCCCTGGGTGGCTGTTATCTGCTGTTCCTTCAGCTCTTCGCTGCTGTTATCTCTGTATTAGCTGATTTCCTGTCTTTCACTGGAATCTCAAGATCCTCCTTCATTTTATTACCTGGGCTTCCTGCATTTATGTGCAATCCTCATCATCTCCTGGGGTTTTTGGTCCTTTCTTCCCTGACATTACCCTCTTTCTTTGTGGAAGCAGGCACAATTCTCTCATTTACTGCAATGTTTCCTTAACAACTGCCCTTATCAGCATGACTACTTCCTTTCTCCTTGATGCACATTCTCCTGCTCTCTAGACTTCTTGTATCTCCTACCCTATCTTACTGGCATCTTCCTATCTATTAAGACTATGCACAGCAAACAAAACCTTTTCAATAGCTGACCCTTGGAGCTGAATGGGAAGTTTTTCCCATGATAACTCATAGACTGTAAGAACAATTCCCTTCAAAGATTTCTTTGGTTTCCTCTAAACCTTGAAGTATCCTTTAGAATCATCTGGGCCAGATCCAGCTCCCCAGGTTTAGGCTTTCAGCTACGCAGATTTCATGCTGTGGATGTCTCCCTAGGGTCTTACATCCTCAGATTGTCCTTATAGGACAAAGTCTTGAAGCACTTTTGTTTTCATTGCACAGTGAGGGCTTTGCACAACGTCCAGAAAACTCCACTGGACACCACCTAAAACTTCTTCACTGTAGGAGTCTTCCACTGCCTGCTGTAGCTGTGCAATACTACTCCAGTATGAATTCATACTACTTCAGTATGAACTGCTCACAGTCTAGCAAAGAAAAACCCTCAGGCTTTCATTGCTCTTGAATAATCTTTGCAGTTTCAAATCTTCACTTAGTCTCAGCACCCTTGGCAAACATGTTGGCCTTAGAGAGAAACTTGTCATCCTGCCTTGTAAGAAGTGTAGAGGTAGATAAACAGATCTGGATCTCATCTCTCCATCCTAATCTCTTCTTCTTTGGTTTCTGGGTCCAGGCCAGGACTATTACATGGTAGTACTGTACCCAGTGCTGGTTAAAAGAAGCTTGAATTACAACACTTCTCATGATAACTCAGTGACTGAAGAAATCAGTGGTCACAGCAAGACCTGGATTTCCCCCCACATCCTTGGTCCATAGTAAGAGGGCAGCTATGAAAGATGGGTGAACTGCTGAAGCACATCTGGACCTCAGACTGAAGGAACCCAGCATCATCCTCAGCTCAGCACCTCCCTGGCTGGCTGACACCAAATCTCTACAAAAGAGTGACTATGAAAAAGACACAGTCAGTACCCATATCAAAACATGGCCACTGGCTGAAGAAAAAGGGGAAGAAATATCACCTACTTCAGGGAAAAAGCATCCCAGAAACACAGCATGAGCTTCAGCAAGGAAGGTAAGGACTTGTGTTTAGAAAACCTATCGGTTCTCAAAATGAAAAGTTTAGAGTTCTTTTAAGCCCTTCAGACAGCAATTCTGACTGTGCGACAAAACTTTATTATTCCTGAACACTTTCTGCTAGGCAAAACTGAAACTGAGCTGTGGATACTGGTACCAAGTACGTGTTTCAGAGGGAGGAGAAATTATTTAGCTGGTTCACAGGGATAGGCAGGTGGTAAGATTTGGTTTTCCTTTAGCTAAGCACAAACTAAATTATCTCATAGTGTCCTTGTTCTGTTTTCAAAACCTTCTCACTTTGTTTGACTCCAAAAATACCCTGAGAATGGCTGTTCTTGCTGCTTTTCACTTCTGCTTTCAGTAGTAACTGGAAACCTGAAGCTCCAGCACACACCAGCAATAGAACAAGGGGACGCAGTCTCAAGTTGTGCCGAGGGAAGTATAGGCTGGATGTTAGGAGGAAGTTCTTCAGAGAGAGTGATTGGCATTGGAATGGGCTGCCCAGGGAGGTGGTGGAGTCACCGTCCCTGGGAGTGTTCAAGAAAAGACTGGATGAGGCACTTAGTGCCATGGTCTCATTCATTGGTTAGGGCTGGGTGCTAGGTTGGATTGGATGATCTTGGAGGTCTCTTCCAACCTGGTTGATTCTGTGATTCTGTGACACAGAAACAGTGGCGACAGGAGAAAAAGAATGCCCTTTACTCCTTTGATCTACCAGTGGTAAAGAAAAGCTAGAACTTCCCACATCAGTCTGAGTTTTCAGTGGAGCCTGAAGGCAGGAGGTTGGTGGGACTGCAGTTATTCCTGCCAGGGTGTGGAGTGAGGGCCAAGATATCCGACCCCAGCCTGGCTGAGGGCATCCACATAGAAATAGAGGTTAAATAGATCACCATAAAAAAGGGATTCAATCACTCACATTGACTACAAATGGTCAAAATGCAGCTTTGTAGCTTGTGGGAATTTCCATCACCCACCCACTCCAACACCCTCTTCCCACACACACTTTTTTTTCAGGTACACACGAATTACCCCCACCAGGACCTTGCCTTGGCAGAGGGACAGGGGCATTTGATCCCACAGTCCTTGTTTTGGCAGAAAACTGCTTGCTAACTCAGCCTGAGGACTGTCAGGGTAAGCAGGGGTTTGTGAGTGGCTTGCAAGGTTAGGAGAGAAACAGGTGGTGCAGTTCTGACCTTTCCTCAGGCAACTCTCTAGAACCATGGGGAGTGCCTTTGGCTTCCATCTGCTCAGTGTTCCCCCCCCACCAATGGTTCCTCAGACTATCAGGCTATGCCTCCTCTTGCCTCTTTTGTGTTGCTTCTGCCTCTTGGCTCCCATCACCAGTTTAAGCAGTCTGTCAGGAAGGATGCAAAGTGGTTTCCAAAACACCACCTTGGAAACACAGAAATGTCCTTTAAACTGCTCCTGCGATGGTCCTGGATTTCCATCACACTTAACCACACCAGGGGTAGATGCTTAGTGGGTGCTAACGCACTTGGATTGCCAAAACAAATGCAAAACAGTACAACCTCCCCCCACCTCAAAATTCTCAAGCAGTCTGACAGCATTCTGAAAGACATCTGGCTCATGAACACCTATGGATGGTAGAGGAGTTATGTGGTTTAGACTTCCACTTCTGGGGAAAACCAGAGCAACTATTGGGCTGTCACCTGTGAGCACCAGCCTGACCCAAAGTTGTGCTGATACCAACCTGGTAATAACAACAGCACATGCCAGAGTGTCTGTCCTGGTTCAGTAGATGCTCACCAAAGCATTTCCCCAGGGTGTTGCAGGGCAGGGTCCTGCATACTAAAACTGGCAGCGGTTGAGCAGTGCTTGCAGAGTGCAATGAATCTTCTCTGGCAGTGTAACTTCTTTGCTGTCAGCTGCACCAAAAGACTCTTCCTCCTGAAAATGACCCAGCCATGACTGCAAGAGTGGCTCAGTGGCTGCAGTCCTAGCGTAACTCTCTCCTCTGCTGCAAGCTGCCAGGACACTCCTTCTGATGGCACTTTCCTGCTCACAAAGCCACTGACAAGATGAAATCTCAGAAGGCTCTGCAGACAGACCCTCTGCTCTGTAGCTGAGAGTTAGTAGTTAGAAAGCTAAATATTGTCATCTAGACCACGACTTCTTCCTTCTCTCTGGATTACAGGGTCAAATGTCATCCAGGGTGGTACTAACACAACATTCGAGCTCTTCCCTGCTCTCTTTGGCTGACATTTTTGCAGATGGAGTGGGTTTACAGTGAAGTGCTACCAAAGTCAGCCTCATTTCTCCTGGTGCTTGAGAGCAGTTTTGGAAAGTCAAAGCCTGACCCACATCCCTCAGCCTTCCGCACATCCTAAGGAAACTCCAATTCGGTTTGAAAAACTTCTATCGCCATCTAGTGATGTTCCTGCCAGAGCCACGGTTTTGGGAGCTGCAAGGCTGGGACCAGCGACTCTCATCCTCTGGAGCCCAGAAAGGAACAGAAGAGAAAAGCCAGAGCAGCTGACAGTATCGTAGAATCATAGAATCAACCAGGTTGGTAGAGACCTCCAAGCTCATCCAGTCCAACCTAGCACCCAGCCCTAGCCAACCAACCAGACCATGGCACTAAATGCCTCATCCAGGCTTTGCTTGAACACCTCCAGGGATAGCAACCCCACCACCTTCCCAGGCAGCCCACTCCAATGGCAAATCCCTCTCTCTGTCAAGAACTTCCTCCTAATATCCAGCCTATTATTATTTCAGGTGCTTTCCCTCCTGGGCAGGCAGGTTGGGATTGTCTTGCACCAGCTCCCGGCTTTCCTCCGGGAACGCCGGGTGTCCAAAATGATGAAGGACATGGAACTGCTGGAGCAGGTTCAGAGGAGGCCATGAAGATGACCACAGAGGCATCAGAGGGCTGGAGCACCTCTCCTGTGGGGACAGGCTGAGGCAGTTGAGACTGTTCAGCCTGGAGAAAAGAAGGCTTCAGGGAGACCTTAGCACAGCCTTCCAGTATCTGAAGGGGCTACAAGAAAGATACAAAGGGACTTTTTACAAGGGCTTGTAGGATGAGGGAGAATGGCTTTAAGCTAGAAGAGGGTAGAGTTAAACTGGATATTAGGAAGACATTTTTTACAGTAAGGGTGGTGAGACACAAGTTGCCCAGGGAGGTTGTTCTAGGCCAAGTTGGATGGGGCCTTGAGCAACCCAGTCCAGTAGAAAGTGTCCCTGCCCATGCCAGAGGCAGTTGGAACTAAATGGTCTTTGAGGCCCCCTTGAGCCCAAAATCTGACTTTAAAATGATGTCATACTACAATTGAGTACATTTGGAAGTGAGCAGGCAAAGATGAGGAACTAAAGAACTTTCTGTGGCACTGTTGCTGAGCCTCCAAACACAGCCCTGCAGTTTCAGTGTGACAAAAGACACTAACTGTGGCTTGCTTTCCTTTCCACTTTAGAGCCCTATTTAATTTCCTTTTAATTCCACTCTTCTTCCATTCCAGCCTCTTCCTTCTACTTCCCCCTGAGGCACTCAAGTGCAGCTTTGGGCACTCACTCATTCTGGTTGAGTGGCTCTGAGACGTCTCCAGGAACACTGGGAGCATCCACTCTAGACACATCCAGACTGCTGATTCACCACACTGCTGTGCAAATGCACATCTTCTCTCTGCAGTTCTGCTGATACACAGCATTTCTACTTCTCCCTTCAGTTCTTGGTCTCACTTTCATCCAAATGACTTTTCCTCTGTAATAACATCACCCAGAATGTCACCAGGTGTGAGTCAGCCCAGCTGATTCCCTCTGCACAGCACAGGAGGTGTTTGTTCTTGCAGACTGGGATCATACACGGTTTGGGCAGAGATCAGGCATATTTCTGGTGCCTGGAGTCCCTCAGAGCTGCAAGGCTTCACCAACAGAGGTTCCACTGAATCAGGTAGAGAGGTCTGTGCTGACCATTCCGCTGTGTGCTGGACTGCTGTGCTTTTGCTCTCCTGCGCTCCTAATCTTGGTGGGTTCCCACCCTCTCCAAATTTACACCATGTTCAGACTCAGGTTGTTTCTCCTCCACAGCAGTGGCCTGGCTTTCTCCTCTGCAGTCACAGCTCTTGCCCTGAGGAACAGGCCCTGGGTGTCTGGGCTGATGAAAAGCTCAACATGAGCCTGCAGTGTGAGTGCAGCCCAGACAGCAACCCTGTGCTGGGCTGCAGCAAGAGCAGTGTGGGCAGCAGGGCAAGGGAGGGGATTCTGCCCCTTGGCTCTGCTCTCCTCAAACCCCACCTGGAGTACTGTGTGCAGTTCTGGAGCCCCCAGCACAAGAAGGACATGGAACTGCTGGAGCCAGTCCAGAGGAGGCCACGAAGATGCTCAGGGGGCTGCAGCAGCTCTGCTATGAGGACAGGCTGAGAGAGTTGGGGCTCTTTACCCTGGAGAAGAGAAGGCTTTGAGAAGACCTTATAGTGGCCTTCCAGTATCTGAAGGGGCCTACAGGAAGGCTGGGGAGGGACTATTGACAAGGTCTGGTAATGTCAGGACGAGGGGGAATGGGTTTAAAGTGGCAGAGGGGAGATTCAAACTAGCTGTTAGGAAAGGGTTGTTTGCAGTGAGGGTGGTGAGACACTGGCACAGGTTGCCCAGGGAGGTTGTGGCTGCTCCCTCCCTGGAGGTGTTCAAGGCCAGGTTGGATGAGGCTTTGAGCAGCTTGCTCTAGTGGGAGGTGTCCCTGCCTATGGCAGGGGGTTGAAACTGTCTGAGCTTTGAGGTCCCTTCCAACCTAAACCGTTCTATGATTCTATGACTCTCTTCTCTTAGCATGCTTTGCTTTGAGCATCTTTCTCAACTTACCCAAGGATTTAGTGATTTTACCAAGGTTATTTCCCTGACACCTGACTGCTCACAGATTCTGGTGCAAAGAAATGGACTTAAGCAGCACACATCCATAAACCACCCAAGGAAGGGAGGTTTTTACATTTGCTAGGTTTGTTTAATGCCTTTGTAAGAGAAATGTGTGTGAATTTCTAAGAAGGGACAAGGTCTGTAAAGCAGTCCCATGGATGATATATAAAAAACTCTGGAAGGGCTGGGGGATAAAAAACCACAATCAACATTTTGTTTAATGGCTGAGGCTCAGAGGATTTGCACAGGCACTTTAGCCCAGAGCTGGAGATGCTGCTCTTTCCTAATAGTATCAGCATTGCAAAGAACACTTATAGAACCACATTTTGTAACCAAAAGGGAAGTAATGGGTTTTTTTTTCCCCTTGTCTTGGGAAAACTTGCAAACATTGTGTTGAAGCTTTCTTGGACTTTCCCATGAGGTCACTTCTGGTTGAAGGTTAAAGACAAAAAGCATAAAAGCTGGGGCAAAAATAAATAAGCAGAGGGAAGTGAGGAGGAAGTGAGGAGGAAGTGAGGAGGAAGTTGTTCACTATGAGAGTGGTGAGAGCCTGGAATGGGTAGCCCAGGAAGGTGATTGAGGCCCCATGCCTAGAGGTGTTTAAGGCCAGGCTGGATGAGGCATAGAGTGTCCCTGGCCATGGCAGGGGAGTTGGAGCTGGATGATCTTTGGGGTCCCTTCCAACCCTGACTGATTCTATGATTCTAAGTAATCTCTGAAAACAAAGACAGGTATACAAAATATAGAAGTGAGAACCAGCACCAGGGCTAAACTGATTCTATTTATTTGTTAGTTAATCTTGGTCAGAATTTTGAAAGATATTTTGGATTGTCCTCAAAGTATGCATCATTTTTAACTAGTATTCTAGAAAATGAGTTCTCACCCCCAAAAATGCCCAGTAATGCAGACAATTTCAAGTACATTCCTAGCCAGCAGTGTAGAAGGGTTGTAAGAAGATAGCTTCAAACCCAAACTGCAAAATCATTTTATTGTAGAATCACAGAAGCAACGAGGTTGGAAGAGAGCTCCAAGATCATCCAGTCCAACCTAGCACCCAGCCTTATCCAATCAATTAAGTGCCCCAGCCAGTCTTTTCTTGAACACCTCCAGGGACAGCGACTCCACCCCCTCCCTGGGCAGCCCATTCCAATGCCAATCACTCTCTCTGTGGAGAACTTCCTCCTAACATCCAGCCTAGACCTCCCCTAGCACAACTTGAGACTGTGTCCCCTTATTCTGTTGCTGCTTGCCTGGCAGAAGAGACCAACCCCCACCTGGCTACAACCTCCCTTCAGGTAGCTGTAGACAGCAATGAGCTCTGCCCTGAGCCTCCTCTTCTCCAGGCTGCACACCCCCAGCTCCCTCAGCCTCTCCTCACAGGGCTGTGCTCCAGGCCCCTCACCAGCTTCGTTGCCCTTCTCTGGACATGTTCCAGTATCTCAACATCTCTCTTGAATTGAGGAGCCCAGAACTGTGTTTAGGGCTCAGATGGAAAGATAATCTGCCCAGAAGGAATCAGAACACAGCCAATCCAGTCATTATTATCAGTGCCCAGACATAGAAACATCACCTTGCTTGCACAGCCAGATAGAGCCTGCACCATGCTGTTAGCCTGTTGACATATTAAAGAAGAACTATGGATTTCCCAGAAACTTATATCACTTCCTTGACAATGATACCAGGACTTAACTACATGTGTAACATATCCTGCTGCCTCCTGACTTCATCTGCATGAAAGCCAAGCAGAGCCATTTTCTGCAACCAGCTTTGCTTTTGTTGCCAAAAGGTTCCTGTTCCAGGTGAAAAGAAATCATGCATCAAGGAGCAGATTAGCTGCTTTTTGTCTAGAAAAAAAAACCCTTTATTCCTTTATTAAAAAATGCCCAGGAAGTTCCTCCCTGCCTGGCTATAATATAGCTTCCTTCAGCCTGCAAATTAAAATTGCCCTTTGGCTGCTCTGCTCTGTACACACTACAGTCTTTATTAAATAACTTTTGACTGAAAAGGATCTGGAAAATCAAATAAGAGTTTACAACTAGTTGATAGAGACAGAGGAAACGACATACAGATAAAGGCTTTCATGTTTCGATAGCAACAACAAGGCCCATAAAAGTAATCACCAGTGTACAATGTCACTTCCTTGAAGTATAAACCATTGGTCCTGCCTTCCACAAGCCTGCAGCTCAATAAAAGTCATACACAGACCTCTAGCAAAAGCTGTAGCTCACAGTGGTTTCTGATGAGATCTCAGTCACTTGCAGCTTTCTGAGCTTTTAGCACTATTGTTTGTACCTATGTTGGTTGGTTTAAGGCCCTCTAAAACTGTCACTGGCAGCTGGTTTTAGATGTGGCTCTTAAATCTGTGTGAGTTTTAACAAACTTTATAGCTTTCATAGAATCATAGAATCAATCAGGTTGGAAGAGACCTCCAAGATCATCCAGTCCAACCTAGCACCCAGCCCTAGCCACTCAACCAGACCATGGCACTAAGTGCCTCATCCAGGCTTTTCTTGAACACCTCCAGGGACAGTGACTCCACCACCTCCCTGGGCAGCCCATTCCAATGCCAATCACTCTCTCTGCCAACAACTTCCTCCTAACATCCAGCCTAGACCTCCCCTGGCACAACTTGAGACTGTGTCCCCTTGTTCTGTTGCTGGGAGAAGAGACCAACCCCCACCTGGCTACAACCTCCCTTCAGGTAGTTGTAGACAGCAATGAGCTCTGCCCTGAGCCTCCTCTTCAACAGGTCAAATATCCCCAGCTCCCTCAGCCTCTCCTCACAGGGCTGTGCTCCAGGCCCCTCACCAGCCTTGCTGCCCTTCTGTGGACACGTTCCAGCACCTCAACATCTTTCTTGAATTGAAGAGCTCAGAACTGGACACAGTCCTCAAGGTGTGGCCTGACCAGTGCTGAGCACAGGGGCAGAATAACCTCTCTTGTCCTGCTGGCCACACTGTTCCTGATCCAGGCCAGGATGCCATTGGCTCTCCTGGCCACTTGAGCACACTGCTGGCTCATCTTCAACTACTATCTACCAGCAGACCAACTTTACCTTGCTGACTCTTTCAGATTGGTATTTCCTGGTCTTTAGGGAGAATTGATCACCTTGTATTAGTCATTTGAGCAGAATTATTTTACTTCTATTTGGCACCAAATGAAAAATCATACATTTCCCATTAAGGTTTGTTTTTTTTTTTTGGTTTGGGATTCAGGTGGAGATGAGCTGGCACTGGAAGGACAGAAGGCACTCTGGTGTTTTCCACACTGGATCTTCTGGGAACAGCATATTGACATTTTCTTCATAGGTGAGCTCACCATCTGGACAATCTGTGTTTGGGGACTGGTTTTTGCATGGATGCTTGCATGTCACTTCTACATACAAGCATTTACCAAACTAAACACTGCTAATGCTTTCATTAAAAAGCTAATAGCTGCTGATCTGATATATACCAGGAAAAGAGACTTCCTGTCTTGTATGAATACAGAGCAAAGCTCCTCAGACAGTTACTGCCTTTAACACATTGAAAGCCTCCCCTAAAACACTTTGTACAACTTCCCTTCCTCTTTAACAGTACTTCTCTATTTATGTTGTAGCAATACCAAAGTTTGCAAACTACCCCAAATTCTGCAATAGGGTTTGGGGTGGTTTGTTTTTTTTTTGTTTGTTTGTTTTATTCTTAACTCTTGGACTCAGCAAATATTTATGAAAATGGTCGTTAAAAATAGTCCAGTCCTGATGGATGTTAGATATTTCGTCTGCTGTGAAGTCTGTGTGCCTCAAGCTGCCAGAGGCTGGAAAATAACCTCATCATTTCCATGACTGGATTAGGCAACTCTGTGGTCTCTAAATTAGTGCCCAGCACTGGAGGGAGACAGTCCTGACTCCTGGCTTTGCAGCACCTGGGCACTGGCCAGGCTGATGTCTCCATGCTTGGCTCCCCTCTTCCACCTGCATTTTGTTTTCTCTGTGTTAGGAATCATCTTCCTCTTTGCATTCTGCTTGGGGCTTTCCAAACATTGCACTGCTCTCGCCTGGGAACTCCTTGTCTCCATTTCTTTTCCAAGTGGTGACTTTGGTGGGCAGCAAAGCCATTCCCCTGTGACTCCTGGGTTTAGTCAAGGGGTGTCTCTAGTTGGAACGAGTTTGGAAGTGGTGCCAGCATGTGTCCTCCAGCAACGGTGCCATGCCGTGGCAGTCAGAGCAGCACTGGAGGCGGTTTGTGTCATGGGAGGCACAGCATCAAAAAAGAACAGGGTTATAGAGAGACATTTGGGGAGGGAGGCCTTGTTCCATTGTGTCTTGAGATGTTTTCATAAATTCATAGAATGGTTTGGGTTGGAAGACACATCTAAAGGTCATCTAGTCCATCCACCTTGCACCGAGCAGAAACATCTGTAACTGATGTGTGCAACCCCACCTTGAATGTTTCCAGGGATGAGGCATCCACCACCTCTCTGGACAACCTGGGCCAGTGTTTCACTACCTTCACTGCAAAACTTTTTTCCTCTCTATCTAGTATAAATCTCCCCTCTTTTAGTTAAAAACACTACCCCTTGTCTTGTCACAACACACCCTGCTAAAAACATTGTCCCCATTTCCTTACAATGCCCCTTTAAGAACTGAAAGGCTACAAGGAGGTCCCCCAGAGCCTTCTTTTCTCTAAGTTAAGAACTAAAAGGCTACAAGGAGGTCTCCTCAGAGCCTTCTTTTCTCCAAGTTAAGAACTGAAAGGCTACAAGGTCTCCCTAGAGCCTTCTTTTCTCCCAGCTGAACAACCCCAACCCTCACAGCAGAGGGTCAGGCTGCCCGCCCAAGCCCCCCTGCGCTGACCGGGCGGCAGGGTGCGCAGCCCCGTTCCGTTCTGCCCCGTATAGCCCCACGGCGGCTCGCAAAGCCCCGAGGAGCTCCCCTCATCACCCTTCCGCCCCGCGGCGGCGGCCGGCAGGTGGCAGCGCAGCCCCGGCTCCGGGAGAGGCTCCGGCCGGCCTCTCGGGAGGGGAGCGGACAGGCGCTGCCGTGCGGCGGCCAGCAGGGGGAGACTCTGCTGGGTTCCCTCCACCGGGGCGAGCGCTGGGGCTGGGCAGGAAGGGGAGGCAGCGAAAACACTGCGTTGGGCACGGCGGGGACGTGTCTGAGAGCAGCTGCGGAGGAAAGAGCCGCACGCAGACGACTTTCCAAACTGGAAAAGCACAAACTGGATGGGTGGAGCACTCACTGGATAAGGAATTGGCTGGAGGGTCGCATGCAGACAGTGGTGATCAATGGCACAATGTCCACCTGGCGACCGGTGACAAGTGGTGTTCCTCAGGGGTCAGTGCTGGGACCAGTGCTCTTTAACATCTTTGTCAAGTGATATGGATAGAGGAATTGAGTGCACCCTCAGCAAGTTTGCAGATGACACCAAGCTGTGTGGCACAGCTGACTTGCTGGAGGGCAGGGATGCCATCCAGAGGGACCTGGACAGGCTGGAGAGGTGGGCCCAGGCCAACCTCATGACGTTTAACAAGGCCAAGTGTAAGGTCCTGCACCTGGGTCGGTGCAATCCCAGGCACAGATACAGGCTGGGTGGTGAATGGCTGAGAGCAGCCCTGAGGAGAAGGACCTGGGGGTCTGGGTTGACGAAAAGCTCAACATGAGCCTGCAGTGTGCACATGCAGCCCAGACAGCAACCCTGTGCTGGGCTGCATCAAGAGCAGTGTGGCCAGCAGGGCAAGGGAGGGGATTCTCCCCCTTTACTCTGCTCTCCTCAGACCCCACCTGGAGTACTGTGTGCAGTTCTGGAGCCCCCAACACAAGAAGGACATGGAACTGCTGGAGCCAGTCCAGAGGAGAGCCACGAAGATGCTCAGAGGGCTGCAGCAGCTCTGCTATGAGGACAGGCTGAGAGAGTTGGGGCTCTGCAGCCTGGAGAAGAGAAGGCTTCGAGGAGACCTTAGAGTGGCTTTCCAGTATCTGAAGGGAGCCTACAGGAAGGCTGGGGAGGGACTATTGACAAGGTCTGGTAATGTCAGGACGAGGGGGAATGGGTTTAAGCTGGCAGAGGGGAGATTTAGACTGGATGTAAGGAGGAAGTTCTTTACAGTGAGGGTGGTAAGACACTGGCACAGGTTGCCCAGGGAGGTTGTGGATGCTTCCTCCCTGGAGGTGTTTAAGGCCAGGCTGGATGAGGCCTTGAGCAAGCTGCTCTAGTGGGAGGTGTCCCTGCCTATGGCAGGGGGTTGGAGCTGGATGATCCTTGAGGTCCCTTCCAACCTAAACCATTCTATGATTCTATGACTCTTCTTCTTGTGAGCTGCATTTGTGTGGCAGGAGGCAGGCAGGGTTGTGTGAAAAGCGCAGCTGGTAGCGATAGAATGGTAGAATCACTTCAACTGGAAAAAGAGCTTAAAGATTATCGAGGCCAACCGTTCTCTAGCTCCATCAAGTCTGGTGCTAAACCATGCCACTTAGAACCACATCTCTGCCTCTCTGCATCACTTCCAGGGCTGAAGATTGAGCCACTGCCTGAGGAGCCTGTTTCAGTGGCTAAGCAACCTTTCGGTTAAGAAGTTTCTTCTAGTGTCCAACTAAAGCTGAACTGGTGCAACTTGAAACATTTTCTTCTCTTCCTGTAACTTGTTACCTGGGAGAAGAGACCAACACCCACCTCACTCCAGCCTCCTTTAAGGAAGCTGTAGATAGGGAGAAGGTCTCACCTCGGCCTCCTTTTCTCCAAACTGAACAAGCCCTGTTCCCTTAGCTGCTCCTCACAAGACCTGCTTTGTTGCCCTTCATAGAATCATAGAATTAACCAGGTTGGAAGAGACCTCCAAGATCATCCAGTCCGACCTATCACCCAGCCCTGTCCAATCAACTAGGCCATGGCACTAAGTGCCCCAGCCAGGCTTTTCTTAACACCTCCAGGGATGGTGACTCCACCATGGAATGGGGCAGCCCATTCCAATGCCAATCACTCTCTCTGCCAACAACTTCCTTCTAACATCCAGCCTAGACCTCCCCCAGCACAACTTGAGGCTGTGCCCCCTTGTTCTGTTGCTGGTTGCCTGGCAGAAGAGACCAACCCCACCTGGCTACAACCTCCCTTCAGGTAGTTGTAGACAGCAATGTAGTGACCTCTGAGCCTCCTCTTCTGCAGGCTAACCAAGCCCAGCTCCCTCAGCCTCTGCTGATAGGACTGTACTCTAGGTTCTTCACCATCTTTGTTGCCCTTCTCTGGACATGTTCCAATATCTCAACATCTCTCTTGAATTGAGGAGCCCAGAACTGGACACAGTACTCAAGGTGTGGCTGGAGCCATTCCAGGACCTCAATTGTAGTGAAGGCCCCAAAACTCTCCTGCAGCCCAAGCTTTTCTGCTGATTCAATGTATGACCTTAGGTGAGTTATTTAAACTTCATATGCTGGCTGCTTGCTGAATTGTTCTGGGCACACTTAATTTTTTCCTGCCCATGTGAGCCTGAAGGCAATGGGATGTGGTGAGCAGGGGTTCCTCAAAGCTGTCTGCCACAGAAGCTTGCTGGGATAGCCACCACAAAGTCTTTTTGAGTGGTTCTGCATCACCTGGGGGTAAGATTCTTCCCTCCTTTCTTTTCCTGCACTCTTTCTCTCCAAGAAAATGTCTATGGAAGCTGCATAAAAGTGTTTTCATGCCAAATAATTGGTGCCTTATGGGAAATACAAGAAGTCCTGTAGTGTGCAGTTATGGAATAGTTTGGCTGACTTACAAGAGTTTATCCTTAAAAGAAGAGGTAGATACTTTTTCTCCCGTTCTAACAATGTATGTCTTCATATGGCACTTGCTTGTCCACATTTAAGCCCACTTGGAAACCTGATACATGCTTGGTTTCAATGCAACCATGAGACAGTAAGTGCCAGAGATCATTTGTTATAAAAGCTCCTTTACTTTGTTCATGTTAAAGGTGTAACTTTTAACTTTCATGGAGTTACACAATTCAACATTTCCCTTTTCCTTCCTCTGCCATCATTCTAATTTCCTGGCTTTCAGCTCCCACTATCTCTGCATCACTTCTTGTGAAAGATAGAATAGAATGGAATAGAAAAGAATAGAATAGAAAAGGAATAGAATAGAATAGAATAGAATAGAATAGAATCAACCAGGTTGGAAGAGACCTCCAAGATCATCCAGTCCAACCCAGCACACAGCCCTGGCCAATCAACCAGACCATGCTACTAAGGGCCCCATCCAGACTTTTCTTGAACACCTCCAGGGACGGTGACTCCACCACCTCCCTGGGCAGTCCATTCCAATGCCAATCACTCTCTCTGCCAACAACTTCCTCCTAACATCCAGCCTATACTTCCCCTGGCACAACTTGAGACTGTGTCCCCTTGTTCTGGTGCTGGTTGCCTGGCAGAAGAGACCAACCCCCACCTGGCTACAACCTCCCTTCAGGTAGTTGTAGGCAGCAATGAGGTCACCCCTGAGCCTCCTCTTCTGCAGGCTAAACAACAGAGCAGAGCTGAATGAATTATTCTTATGCAGGGTAGACTTAGGACTCACTGAATATTTTCAAACAGTTTGTCATTCATTTTAAGTGAGCTGTAACTACTTGTAGTACACAAGGTTTCCACCTGTGAGTATCGTGGCATCTTTATTAGTCTAAAGGCAAAATCCTAAACTCCTTGAATCCAAAGGACGCTGCCACTAACACAGAGGAGTTTGTGCCAGGCTTTATGGGTGCACTTCAGCTCACAGCTAAATGTAGGCATCTTAGTTTGTGAGGCAAAGCCCTGCCACGGCCATGCTGCCGAGTAAGAGGCAGATTTAAGGACCATAAGCACCGTAAGCGCTGTTGTGCTGTGAAGTGAGTGCAGCCAGAGCCTGTAGCAAGGTTGACAGGAATCAAGCGAAGCAAATAAGTGACTTCATCCTTCTTTGTTGCCTACAGTGGAAGTTCAAGGCCTGCTGTCGTCGTGCCCTGTGAAGGATGTCAACACCTGCCTTTCAAGTGCTGGCACGACTTGCAGACACACAATGACCGCTGCAGATGGTGACTTGAAGGCTTAGCTCTGCATAGCGTGGAGGGGCAGCATCAGTCAGCACTGGAAAATTGGCATGGAAGACTTCTCTGACCTGGGGGGATCCAGCTTAGTGGTGTACTTGGTCTGGACAACTGCAGGTGTCTAGACTTTGTGCTGTGCCTTTAGGAGTTACAAGAAAAATCTGGCATGTCTTTAAGAGGAGAAAATGACCAAGGCAAAACTGTTTCTTCCACTGAAGGATACGAGAGGAGACACTTTTATAACCGTCAGAGTAATCCTAAGCAAATCCTGAAACTTTAATGGGAGTCATTTTAGCATATTTCCTGTAATTAGTAGTATTTGTTTTGATATATGTTCAGAAAGTTTATGTCATATTTTTCATGCATGAGCTACTTTTGGCAAGACCTGGAGATCTTCACATGCATACAAATTTGCTATTATGATTGGCCAAACTTTAATAAATGATTTGTAATAGCAAATATTGGCCATGTGCTTGGAACAGGGGTGTGCCAGGATCGCATTGCCCAGTGCTCCAGCATGGAAATATCTGCTTATTGCAGATAACCTGACCTCAGCTGGCCTCTGTGTGACCGCTGCAGAAATCACTCTGACCTCTGGCTCTGCTTTCTACCCAGAAAGTATGGTCTTTTCCAGACTATAAAAGATTGCAGCTTTAGGGGCCAGATTCCTCACTTATAGTTTGTTTCATGCTGCTTGTCTGTTAGTTTTCTGGTTTGGTTTTGGTTTGGTTTGTTTTTTCATGTGGCAGAAAAGGACCTGGGGATACTGGTAGTAGTTGAACATGAGCCAGCAGTGTGCCCAGGTGGCCAAGAGAGCCAATGGTATCCTGGCCTGGATCAGGAACAGTGTGGCCAGTAGGACAAGGGAGGTTATTCTGCCCCTGTACTCAACACTGGCCAAGCCACACCTTGAGGATTGTGTCCAGTTCTGGGCTCCTCAATTCAAGAGAGATGTTGAGGTGCTGGAACGTGTCCAGAGAAGGGCAGCAAGGCTGGTGAGGGGCCTGGAGCACAGCTCTGTGAGGAGAGGCTGAGGGAGCTGGGGGTGTGCAGCCTGNTCTAAAGCACACAGCACCACAGAGTCCTGTGTGACTCAGGCTGCGCCTCGGCGGCAGAGTGGCGCTCCGGGCAAAGGGTCTGCCTGGCAGAACCAGGCGGAGAGCAGCTGTGCTATTTTCTAGCACCATCTAGTGGGTAGACAGACCCCTCCTCTACAGGTCAGTTTAGGAGATGGTTTCCCCCTTAATGCAGGTTTAAACAAACAACTACAAAAGCTTGCACTTGACCCCAGCTCTTTTCCTATTCGTTTCATAGCAGCATAGTTTCACAAGACGATGTACTGATCCACCAACAAGCAATCTGCCCTGTCCCCGCAGGCACAGGCCTGCTGAACACCAGGAGATCTCAGTTTATCATCAGCCCTTCATGGAAACTTGACTGGACAGGCTCTGAAGGAAACTGAACGTTTTTAAAGAACAAAAATTCGATTTGACAAAGCTGCTACTGCTCTAACTGAAATACAGGGGGCAAGGCAGCTGTAAGCAGATATGAAAGAAGAAAAGAAAGCATTAATTTTCTATTATCTATAGCATGGCTGTCACACAGAGAAAATGTGCCAGGAGCTTCTTGGCCATCCTTTCCCCTCACCTTGTTTTGAAACATGCAAATAATACACAGAGAGCAGATAAAGCTGAGCTGACAGGAATATAGGAAGAGGCAGTGAACAGGCTGCCTTGAGCTCCTGAGCATCCCTGTAACTGAACCTGGGTTATTGAGTGGTGCTCAAGACAAACAGCCTCTCAGCTAAGCTTTAAAATAGCTTTTGCTGTCAGGACATGCAGGAGAAGCCAGCCAACAGGCAGCTTGCAGCGAAAGCTCAGGGCTGATCCTGCTCTGCCTGCTCTGAACATGGATGAAAACCAAATCTGTCCAAAGGAGAGATGCAAACTTAGGTGCTGTTTGAAGATGTATATGGGAAGAGGTGTGTGAGAGCTGTCTTTGCTCACCTAGCAGCACTCATGGCAGTAGGGCTCTAACCAAAGGTGCTCCACCACCAAACGTTGGAGGTGCTATATCTTTATGTGCTCAAATAGGCTTGTGCTTTATTTACTCAGACCTGGAGCAGAATTTGCCTTCTGGATATCAAAGAAGTATAGGAGAAGCCTGTCTCTTGTGTTTGTGCAGAGGCTTTTTTCCTGCAAAACACTTGCATCTCTGTTAGAGCTGCATATTATCACTACACTGCAGTGATCTGTCTTTTTCTCATGTGTGTTCTCAGAACTCCTGGCATACAACTTCTGTGTTGACTTCTAGGGAATGATTTCTAGTTCTCACCAAATTAGAGAAGAACTCACCCACTGTGTGTAAACATATATTGTCAATTGCTTGTGCAAGAACCAGTTGCAGAACAGTAGAGAACAAGGTCAGAAAAGGGTATTTGGCTGGATTCAGCATTATGCTCATCTGCTGTCACTGCACAGATGCTCCTCCGATTGTAAAGATGTCTGTAGGTAATGTGCAGTCAGCTCCATGCTTCCCCATCTGAAGTACCGAGGGACTTTAAAGATGTTTCCAGTGGGACAGAAATGGTGCAAGCCCCTGTGCACATTTAGAATTGTTTCCAGTGGGACAGAAATGGTGCAAGTCCCTGTGCAAGTGACTCCTGCTCTGGGAAAGCCCTCTCAGGGTATTGCAGCCAGCACAGCAAGGGCTTTCTGGCTTAACTGGCCAGGCTGTTAGCTTCTCCAGGTCTGCCCAAACCTCTGCTTGGAAATCCCAGAGGCTCTTTCTTCTGTATTGTATTTTAAGCTTCACCAAGCACGGGAGATCCAGATTGAAGGTTTCATTTGGGTGTTGGGGTTTTTTTTTTGTGAGCAGAACGACACCCAGTTTGCACTGTGCTGAGGCAAATATCAACCTCAAACGATTAACGCATGTGGCCAGTTAATCGTCTTGCTGGCTCCAGGTGGAAACATGCCAAGACATTTCTATAGTAGTGAGGCCATTACATTTGCACTTTATTTGCATTGGATGTTTAAATGTTTCTGTATCCCAGTCATAGTTTTCCCCCACCAGTTCTTACAAGTGTCATACATGTTTTGGGTGGAACTGAGCAGAAAATAGTTTTAGTTAATACATAAATTCACAGCAGTTTTAGAGCAATTGGATCCATTTGGGTCACGTTTGTTAAATCATTTCTACCAAAAAAGTGGGGAGAAGGCCTGGAAATCATCTTGACATATTTTACATTAAAAGCCCAATAAACCTAAACAGATCTTTTTTTAGTTGGCAGGTTTTTTTTCCACCTAGTTCTACTGAAGAGTTTAACAAGGCTTGGTGACCTAGTAAGTGTTTCTCAGTAGGAAAAGGAATACTTTTGGATTTTATGTGGTTGACACTAAGATAATTTCCCACTCAGGACTGTCACAAAGAGTTTTACAAGCAGGGGTCTTGTGGTACCTCTGAAGAAATTCTTAGGGAGGTGACTCTCTCTTCCAGATTACTTTTGAAGGCTGATAAATCACCGCAGCCAGAGGAGGATTTCCATAAGCTTAGAGTCAAGATTCCTTGTAGGGAACATCTCTGACACTCTTTTGACTAGGAAATGTCAGTGGCAGTGCTCATAAAATGACTATCTCAACATTCACCTTGGCTCGAGGTCATCCTCATCACAAAGAACACTGTGAAGAAGTTTATCATGTTGTGCTCTTTTTTCTCAGCCAGATGCCTTGCTGATGCACAGCCATCAAGTTTTCAGAATGAGTAGTGATCATGCCTGTGACATGCTAACAGCATGTCACAGACAAAACAAGAAGGTAAAGCATAGCTGATGTAGTGGTGTTGCACTATGGCACCCATGGACAGTCATTTCCTACTCTCTCATTAGCATTGCTCATTACTGTCTGATAGATGATGCACTGCTCTCAGTGCTCTGGCTTGTTTATGCTTGCACAAGAGTGTGATTTATATAAATAACCTCTTTCTCTCTCTCTTTATCTCTCTCTCTATATATATATAATGTGATAAATATTTAATTGTGGATAAACACTTTTTGATCAGTTTAATCCATCTTCTGGTCATATTCTGACTTCTGCTCATGTTCTGACTTCTGTTTTCCTGTTCATTATTCATAAGCATTTGCTGGGCAGCACAGACAAACTGTTCTCAGACTATGAGTTTTCTGGGAATCATTTAGCTATTCACTATTCATCTTTTGTGGTGGAAGACTGGCTACTTAAACCACACAGTGGTTTTGCCTTCGTTCCTAACTGGGTATTTATAAACAGTCAAATGAAGATGGGCAAATTGTGAATGCTTTTCATTCATTGTGCAGATGCTTCTTTGCCTGCCTACGTGGACACAGGTCCCAAGGGCAGCCTTGCCTGGATCTGTTGGTTTGAGGCTAATTGGAATATTTTAATGAGAGAAATTAGATTATAGGCTGTGAAAAAGAAACAGTGGTGATGTCTACTTCACTCATAGGCTTGATCAGATGTATAGAAACAAGGACATAAATACAGATAAGACAGTGTGGGGGTCTTTGTCAGAGCCTGTGCTAGATTCCAGCTAGCCTCAAATTATCACAGAGGGTAGCTTAGAAAGCATCAGTTTTGACAGTGCTGATTTCTCTCTGGACCACAGAAATCAAGGCTCAAATGCAGACATTGCCATTCACCAATACTTGCTGTTGTTGTTGCTGTTGCAACACACAGAAGTCCTCGATAACCTGTTGGTGTCACTTGGAGGAGATAACTATTTGCTTTGCTTGTTCACCAAAGAATGTGGGCACCTTTGGGAAGTTTCTACCAGGCTGGCTGTGAGAAGCCTGTCTAGTTTCATGGGATAATGAGACATTTGTGTAATCAGCTGAGACTGATTCCTGGAGCTAAGGAGAGATGAAGTGAATGTCTGTGATAAGCTGAGAGGATCCAGGTTTTATTACTGTTTTCATAGAATCAACCAGGTTGGAAGATACCTCCAAGCTCATCCAGTCCAACCTAGCACCCAGCCCTATTCAGTCAACCAGACCATGGCACTAAATGCCTCATTCAGTCTTTTCTTGAACATCTCCAGGGATGGCAACTCCACCACCTCCCTGGGCAGCCCATTCCAATGCCAGTCACTCTCTCTGGCAACAACTTCCTCCTAACATCCAGCCTAGACCTCCTCCAGCACAACTTGAGACTGTGTCCCTTTGTTCTGTTGCTGGTTGCCTGGCAGAAGAGACCAACCCCCACCTGGCTACAACCTCCCTTCAGGTAGCTGTAGACAGCAATGAGGTCTGCCCTGAGCCTCCTCTTCTCCAGGCTGCACACCCCCAGCTCCCTCAGCCTCTCCTCACAGGGTTTGTGCTCCAGGCCCCTCACCAGCTTTGTCGACCTTCTCTGGACATGTTCCAGCACCTCAACATCTCTCTTGAAGAGAGTACAGATCATTTCAGGGATCATGTATGTGCTATGACCATGAGCATGGTGCTGCCTAGTCAGATCATATTGGAAGCTATTGGAGTGTGTGAAAACTGAAACTTTAAAGCAAAATATCCTGAAGGATCTATGGATTTTAGGGTAACATAGCAAGTGGCTGAGGATTTTGTGGATTGCATTTATGGATGTGCTAGTTCTGGTGGCCATACCTTTTCTTGTCTTTGGCCTAGACAGCAGAGCATGATGGATTCATTTGCTGTCAGTTAAGATAATAGTTTTCTGTAATTTGTTTTGACTTAGTTCCATCTATGTGTCTATTTCAAAGTTCATTGCAGAGGTCATCAGCATCGTAAATAAGCAGATGGAGAAATGGGAGTTGCCATGGTGATGTGCTAAGCAAGTAGTGTTTAACCTAATTAGTCTTTATTTCAAGCATTTCTAGGTCTAGGTAATGTAATAATAAAGCAGTGAATTGAACTGTGGATCCTGTTGAGTCTGTATTGTTACTGCTACAGAGGAAAACTAGCCCCAACTGTAAAGAAGGCAAGAACATAAACCCACTTCAGGTAACCCCTTGCTCCTCCCAGACCTGCAAGTAAGCCAGCAGTGATTGTTTCTCCCTTAAAGTGAAGATGAACCTTTCCAGGCCAAAGGACTAAATGAAACATCTTTGATAAAGGGTCTCAAAACATGGGAAAGGAGAAGCACTGAGGGTGTCAAGAAAGGTGCCCTTCTTTATTGCTTGTAACTCCCAAGCTGTTCTCCTGCCAACCAGAGAAGGGCCAGGTTGGTCCATGGAAGTAGAGACTTTGTGCATGCAGAGGTTTTTCTCTGTCTCTACCAAGCAAAGAGAGGTGAGCAGAGTGTGGTCTGTGCCTCCTCTGTAGACTCTCATTAACACCTGTAGCACTACAGCTGAAGTCTTCAGATGAGACCACTTACTCCTCTGCAGACACATGGGTGAAAATAGGGATGGACCTGGCCAGAGTGTGCCAGAGAGCTAGACTGGGCTCTGCTCAAGTAGTGACAGGACTAGGGGGAATGGAGCAAAGCTGGAGGTGGGTAGATTCAGACTGGATATGAGGAGGAAGTTCTTCAGCATGAGAGTGGTGAGAGCCTGGACTGGGTTGCCCACGGAGGTGGTTGAGGCCTCATCCTTGGAGGTGTTTAAGGCCAGGCTGGATGAGGCTGTGGCCAGCCTGCTGTAGGGTCGGGTGCCCCTGGGCATGGCACGGGGATTGGAACTAGATGATCCTTGTGGTCCCTCCCAAACTGGACTGATTCTCTGATTCTATGCCTACTGGTGTGGTGAGCTACAAGTTTCCATTTTCTCCGAGCGATGTCTGCAAACTGAAGAAGGAAAATAAAAAAACAAAAATAAGAGCTCATTTTGTGTCCATGTGAGAACACTTCATCAGTCAGTTCTCAACCACAGTCAACAAAGCACCTCGTGTTGATCAAGGCAGATTTTCCAGTATATATACAGACTTTCCTTCTTTTTTTAATGTGAAAGGTCATTTTGAGAGCCTCCAATACCACCCTGTTACGTCAGCCCCACAGGCTTTCTGGAGATGTTTAATTTGTGTACTGTGTTGGAAGCTCTCTCAAACAAAATGTGCATCATTCAATCTATTTATAGGACCCCTGGCTTCTCCTAAATAGACTCTCATTCTCTCTCTCTGCTAAGAAAGCCTTACTTTCTTTTACACCAGCTTGTAGGGTTTTGTCATGAGCATTAAGGGATAGTCGGACTTGTTCAGATCAAGGAACAAAGTCTGAAATGCTCTGTCTTGTCTCTGAAATGACATTTGTGTTAGTCTGAAAAGAGTTTCTTGAGGACTTGGAATAACACAAAGCCTTAAAGAGAAGAAAAAGAGAGCACACACTAAATTGAAACTCTTTATATACATCACTTCCACTCTACTCTGGTGTTTGACAACACCTTCAGTAGCACCTGAGCAGCTTCCTTTAGAAGGTGGATTTGCTTAAGTGTTTATGAGGACAGAATTTCTGAGGACCCAACAGTTTGTTCTCAGCTATGGGCTCGACTCTGCTGCATTGAAGTCAGACTACAAAGAGAGATAGAGAAAGGTTGCAGAACTGGGCTCTGAGCTATGCTGGGTGTACTTCAGTTCACTTTGGGTGGAAATACTCCCAGCACAGCAGCACTATCTCTCAGTAAAGGGGGAAGTATCACTGCAGTCCATGACCTCTGTAGGGGAGGAATTAACCTTTTAAACTGAACACTGCATCTGAGTAGGAAATGGGCTTAGTGGGGTCTGCATGAGAAAGAACCTCTGTGCTTTGATATTCATTCAGGTTTCAGCCTGTGCACAGAGTGACAGTGGTCAAATGCAGACCAGAAATGGATCATTGTGAGGTGGTTTCCAGTTAGAAGAAAAAAATCCTTACTAGTTTATCATTCCCCCTCTGGATGCTTTCTAGTGTCATATAATTGTGTTTAATATTAAAGTGATGACAGAGATGAACTGTGGAGGTGATTTTTCCAGATGGAGAGTGAGACAAAAGACTTTTTAAGTGACCTTGAATTGCAAAGCTTCATTTTGACCTGCAGTTGTGCTGGTCTGTATGAACTTCCCAGTGTGGACAAATAACAGGGCTGGCAAAGCTTCCACTGGCTTGCTGTGCAAGAATGAGGGATTTGGGAAGCCTGGGTGGGGGATTACATCCAAAACCTGAGCAAGGCTTTGTATTGTTCTACCTTGTCTTTGGGGTTTCTTTATTATTTTCTTGCTTTGGTTCATGACATGAAACATAAAATAAAAGCTTAGGATTTTGTTATAGAATCAGAGAATCAGCCAGGTTGGAAGAGACCTCCAAGGTCATCCAGTCCAGCCTAGCACCCAGCCCTAGACAATCAACTAGACCATGGCACTAAGTGCTCCATCCAGGCTTTTCTTCAACACCTCCAGGGACAGTGACTCCACCACCTCCCTGGGCAGCCCATTCCAATGCCAATCACTCTCTCTGTGGAGAACTTCCTCCTAACATCCAGCCTAGACCTCTCCCAAAACAACTTGAGACTGTGTCCCCTTGTTCTATTGCTGGCTGCCTGGCAGAAGAGTCCAACCCCACCTGGCTACAGCCTCCCTTCAGTAGTTGTAGACAGCAATGAGGTCTGCCCTGAGCCTCCTCTTCTCCAGGCTGCACACCCCCAGCTCCCTCAGCCTCTCCTCACAGGACTGTGTTTCAGGCCGCTCACCAGATTCGTCACCCCTCTCTGGACACCTTCCAGTATCTCAACATCTCTCTTGAATTGAGGAGCCCAGAACTGGACACAGTCCTCAAGGTGTGGCCTGACCAGTGCTGAGTACAGGGGCAGAATAACCTCCCTTATCCTACTGGCCACACTGTTCCTGATCCAAGCCAGGATGATATTGGCTCTCCTGGCCCTCTGGGCACACTGCTGGCTCATCTTCAGCTACTATCTGCCAGTACCCCCAGGTCCCTCTCTGCCTGGCTGCTCTCAGCCACTCTGTCCTCAGCCTTTAGCAGTACTTGGCGTTGTTGTGGCCAAAGTGCAGAATCCTTCACTTGACCTTGTTAAATCTCATCCCATTGGCCTCTGCCCACCCATCCAGCCTGGCAAGGTCCCTCTGCAAGGCTCTCCTACCCTCCAACAGATCCACACCTACTCCTAGCTTGGTGTCATTTGCAAACTTAACTGATGCTGGACTCAATCCCCTGGTCCAGATCATCAATAAAGATATTGAACAGGACCTTCACAGGTGGGTTTTCATCCTAATAGAAGTATAAATAAACAGTTGAACTTTAAAGTTCAATCTCTTTTTTGATCACTCCTCCTTGCATGGTAGTTTTTTCCAGAATATCCTCTAGTGCTGTCAAACCTACTTCTGCTGAATGATTTGTCTGAGGAAACTGCAGCAAGGTTTTCAGTTATTTACTCTATAATATCGGACCTCTGTTGTGAAGGGATAAATCTGAGTCCTGAAAATGCTCTTTTCAGCACTCACAAAGCTTACTGGAACAGAAAGTACAATTTCTGCCAGTTAATACAGCTGAAGCATAACATTTTTATGACATTCCCAGTTGTTTAATGTGTTTTCTTTCTAACTGAAATGTGGCTCAACTGCTAAATGAACCAAACCCAAGCTTAATCTTTTCTGGAGAGTTTCTAAGACCAAAGTGTTCTTCTTTTTCTTGGGAGATTTCATGAGCTTTAAGATGTTCCAAATTCTCATCAGATCTTTCAAGGCAAAAACGTGTCCAACTTTTGATTTTTACATCTGTATAAAGCATGATTCTTTTCAATCTCTGACTGAAGCATTTCCAGTTCCATCCTTGGTTTGATTAGATGAAATGTTACCTTTGTTGCTGGAGAGTGTGGTCTGTATATGCATGCAGGACAGGGGGTGGGTCACTATGGCACTCTCAGATTTCATTTTCTAGTGTGATGGTTTGGGTGTTATCTGCCCCCTCACACTTTGGAAAATCACCCAGGCTAGGCTCAGCTGATCTGGAAATTGAATGAAGCTTTATATTTACAGCTTAGCACGATATACAAGCAGGCATTTACAATATATACAGAGATACACAAGTTAAGAAAGGTAATGCAGAAACACAGCAGCCCTCCCAGAAACCAGTCCCCAGAAGGGGCTCTCAACCACCCTTCCACCTTCCTCCCACCCCTCTACCTTACCCCAGCCTTTGCCTTATACTCAAGGTGATTTGGAGGCTTGGCCAGAAGGGTTAGGAAGCAGATGGATTAGTCAGACAGGTTAGAGAGAGAAATGCAGCCCAAAAAGCCCAGGGAGAGACTCCCTTGTCTGTATTTGTGTTCTTATACATCTCAGCAAGCCTACAAGTGAAGCAGACATCACCATTGTTTCCTTTTCACAGCCTATAATCTAATTCTTCTCACCAAAATATCCCAGCTAGGCTCAAACTAGCACATTCAATTTTCCTGGGTTTCAATCATTGCTAGAGAGGGCTCAAGGAAAAGACAAAAGTATGGTTTTGTCAAGGTGATGTTTTAAATTGAGCACCATGAGCGTTCAGTTTGTTTATACCAAGGAATTTTTATTGCTGTTTTAGCAGCTTTGGTTTAAGTCCAACCCCTTTAAAGATGTCTCTTTTTATTTTGGTCAGCTGAAACACCCAGATCTGTGGCCCATGTTCTGGCAGACATCACTGCACTCCAAGAGCTGCTGCAGCATCCCAGCTGCACATGCTCTAGTAGGATGCATGTATTTAAATGTCACTGTAATTTTGTAGCTAGAACCAGTTTGTTTGGGTTATTTCCATTCTTTACAGAAATGAAGTGTTTTACCTGTGCTGCCAGAGGTTTTCTGCTGGCAGCATCTGCTGCGAGCTGCACTTCATTGGCAGAGTGTTTTCAAACTCCTGACTTCAGCAGATGTTGTCAGCTCAGTGCCTTGATGCTGACCATGTCACCTTCTTGGACACCATCCCCAAGATTGAATTTTCACTTTTCTCTCTCATTTTGCTTCTTTGCTTTTCTTGACTCCTGCAGTTGTTAGCTTTGTTATTTTCACCATGTTTACTCCTGTTTCTGCTGGGTTATTCCACACATGCCAGCAACTTCATCACTGATTTTAAAAAGAAAGAGTTAAGCCTTTCCTTTTACTCCTTCAATATCACAGAATGGTTTAGGTTGGAAGAGACCTCAAAGCTCAGCCAGTTGCCCTCCACCATAGGCAGGGACACCTCCCACTAGAACAGGCCTCATCCAACCTGGCCTTGAACATCTCCAGGGAGGGAGCAGCCACAACCTCCCTGGAGGTTATGGATATCAGAGCTGCTTGTCCAGCAAGAATCTAGTCAATACTCATTATGGAAGATGAGTGTATTGTGCAATATATTACAGTGAAATTAGATTTCCCTTCATCTCTGTTCTGATATCATTCTGAATGATGGTTGCTAAAGTGACAACTTTGTCTCTTGTGCTTTCTGCTGTAGTTTTGACCTCTGGCTTTCCAGAACAGAGTCAAGAATTCCACAGCATTTTCAAGCCTACAGTAGTTTAAATAATCTTCTGCTTTCAAAAATGAAATCTGGGCAAGTATCCCATAAAGTAGTGTCATTGAGTGTTAGAATAGTTGACTTATGTGTACTTGTTCTGTTCAAACTCTGCACTGGGGCTTCAGCGATGCTCTGCATTTGCTACCAAGCTTCATTGTCCTCATTCTGCTTTTCCTTAGAATCATGGAATGGTTTAGGTTGGAAGGGATCTCAAGGATCATCCAGTTCCAACCCTCTGCCACAGGCAGGGACACCTCCCACTAGAACAGGCTGCTCAAGGCCTCATCCAACCTGGCCTTGAACACCTCCAGGGAGGAAGCATCCACAACGTCCCTGGGCAACCTGTGCCAGTGTCTCACCACGCTCACTGTGAAGAATTTCTTCCTAATATCTAGTTTAAATCTCCCCTCTTCAAGTTTAAACCCATTACCTCTTGCCCTGTCATTATGAGGCCTTGTCAGTAGTCCCTCCCCAGCCTTCCTGTAGGTCACCTTCAGATACTGGACACTTCAGTGCCAATACACATCTAATCCATTTAAAACTAGTGTAGATCATAGAATCATAGTGTAGATCATAGAAAAGAAGAAAATGCAGCACAGCTATGAGGGAAATGTCTTTGGCTGTACCTCACAGTTTGACTGATGCTTCTCTGCTTCTTCTAGTTAACAAAGATTCCCTTTTTTACATCTCTGTTTGAAAAACTCTCCCTTTAGATTCTCCTGGTTTCTCTCCGCCACCATGATTCAGTTACCAAAATGTACTGCAGAGAAAATTTAATTTCAGAAAGGGACCCAAACCAGTCACATAGCCCTGGTGAGTGTTTCCTGAAATGGATTAAGTATGGGGATGGTTTTGTAGGGTGTGGATAGCAAATTTGAGGAGCAAGTTAGGCAGTGATGATGGTGGGTCTTTAGTAGTTCATGATACGCTGTTGTCCCTGCATCAGTAAGGATGTGGACAGTGCTGCTGAGTTGAGGCTGCTCACTCTGCAGAGCAAGTCCAGCAGCTGATCAGCCAGCTACCTGAAATGCAGCACACAGGCTCTGATCATCTACCCTTACCTGGCTGCTTTTTCTTAGAAGTTGGTTGTAAGTAGTTAGGAGGAAGTTCTTCACAGAGAGAGTGATTGGCATTGGAATGGGCTGCCCAGGGAGGTGGTGGAGTCGCCGTCCCTGGAGGTGTTCAGGAAAAGCCTGGATGGAGCACTTAGTGCCATGGTCTGGTTGACTGGCTAGGGCTGGGTGATAGGTTGAACTGGATGATCCTGGAGGTCTCTTCCAGCCTGGTTGATTCTATGATTTTGTCTGGATGTCTATCTCTGTACTGATCAGGTCAGTAAACCAGACACCATTATGATCACTTTTCACTCCAGTGCTGGTAAAAACAACAGAAATTATTGTCTAATTCAAATTATCTAATTGGTTTGTGCTTATTCCTATTTGATGGCTTCTAGTTGCTGCAGAGCCAAGGAGATGGAATATCTTCCATCCCAGACCTAGTGCTGCTCCAAAGTCAGGCCAGAGCTGCTGGGTGGTGATCAGCGCTGGCTGAATCAATTTGACGCACTTCCCCAGAGGACAGGAAATGTACAGTGATGACCAGCTATGGTCACTGCATAGGCTGCAGACATGTGAGAGTCCTTGTCTTTGTTCCATCCTCACAGAAAGTGTCCATCCAGGCCAAGATGTGCTTAGGAAAAGAGCATGTGAGTAACGGATGTAGTTGCACTGATGCCAAGTGAGCACTGCCATCAGATGACAGTGAGCACTGATGACAGAGTGAGCACTGAAGAGCAGAGCTCTGAAGGCAGACAGGAAGCATCTCCTTCACAGCTTGTGCAGACCCTCTTGTATTCCCAGAACGTGAATGCTCTATTTCTTTCTTCAAAGGAATGTCCCCAGATTAATTCCTTTTAGTTAATAGAACTTT
The DNA here is from genome assembly GCA_013400475.1 of Tricholaema leucomelas. NCBI lineage: Eukaryota > Metazoa > Chordata > Aves > Piciformes > Lybiidae > Tricholaema lacrymosa > Tricholaema leucomelas. The sequence goes on from WAAF01004495.1 coordinate 300,404, forward strand.
TGTTCCTCACCTCACTCAAACAGCTACTGCAGTGTTACCCTCTGACTGGCTGGCAAAGATCAGCTGGATGAGGACATTGCAGACACAAGTTTGTCTACATGAAGATTTATTTGTGCTCCTGTCCACATGATTCATGCTTGCTCCAGGGAGGGGTGGAAGCTCTAGGTGAGAAGAGATGCTAAACTACCATGATTTTCCATGCCTTCATACAAAAGAAAATCTCTTTCCTAGCCTTTTATTTATTATTTTTGCCCCATTCAGTGCTGATGTGGCAAGTTGCTGGAACAATAGTTGTTCAAAGCCAAACAGTCATTGCACTGGAAATCACCAGGGTGCAGATTTTACACTTCAGGTATTATTGGGTTTGTCCTGTTTCTTCATGTTGCAGGCTTAAAAATCAGCCAACATAAGCTTTCAGAAAACGAATGAAAACTGAAATGGCTCAGCCCTGGGACATGTATTGCCAAGTGGCAGCCTGGGGAGGTGTTCTGGAGCTCTGTGGTAAACCCCAATGTATACAATCACAAAAGAAAAGCTGACAGGTTTTCAGCAGTAGCTTTGCAGTAATAAAGTAGTATTATTAATGGATCCTTTCATCCAGGGATCTCAAAGCACTTCAGGAATATTCCTTCTCAGAGGTAAGGTACACAGTTTAATCTTCATGCCGTGCTCTATCGAGAACTGTGTCTGGGCACCCTCTCCTCAGCATGTCATACTCTGCTCTAGTCAGACCTCACCTGGGGTCCTGTGTACAGTTCTGGAGCCCCCAACACAAGAACATGGAACTGTTTGAGCCAGTCCAGAGGAGGCCACCAAGGTGCTCAGAGGGCTGCAGCAGCTCTGCTATGAGGACAGGCTGCAAGAGTTGGGGCTCTGCAGCCTGGAGAAGAGAAGCCTTTGAGGGGACCTTGTAGTGGCTTTGCAGTATCTGAAAGGGGCCTACAGGAAGGCTGAGGAGAGACTGTTGACAAGGTCTTGTAATGACAGGACAAGGGGGAATGGGTTTAAACTGACAGAGGGGAGATCCAAACTAGCTGTTAGTTAAGGGTTGTTTGCAGTGAGGGTGGTGAGACACTGGCACAGGTTGCCCAGGGAGGTTGTGGCTGCTCCCTCCCTGGAGATGTTCAAGGCCAGGTTGGATGAGGCCTTGAGCAACCTGTCCTAGTGGGAGGTGTCCCTGCCTATGGCAGGGGGTTGAAACTGGCTAAGCTTTGAGGTCCCTTCCAACCTAAACTGTTCTATGATTCTATGGTTCTATGTTGTATGTGAGGGACTCAGAGACATTGCCATGGCAGAAGGGTTGGGAAGACATGGTCTAGCATGAGGGTGCAGCCCATAAATGATGGGGTGCAACACAATGGCAGGTTTCTCTCAAGCAGCAGCTCAGTGATGAACTTCTCATGGACCCTGTCGATGTTGTAAACAATATGAGGGACTTGGAGCATTCAAGAGTATTTTTAGCTTATCTCTGCAGCAAGCTCTATGCATTTTTATCTCTTCTGTGGAGATCTGTTGCTGCTCTGCTGCTTGTGAGGGCCACATTTGCTATGGACACATTTAACACCACAAACCTGTGCCTGGCAGAGGTGTCATCTGCTGCCTGTATCTCTAGAGAGACCCAGCTGGAGGACCTGGGTGGGTTTAAGGGATTGGGCTCTTGGAGCAAGACTGGGCTGGAGCAGGTCATCATCGAGTGGCACTTGCCTTTCTCCCATGTATCCTTTTCTTCCCTTCTGTGTTGCACAAATATCCCTCTGGTGTCTGTGTGTGCTGCTCCAACAGCAGCTGGCAGCCTGCCTGGGGTGGTCTCAGGCACCGTTTCCCTTCCTTTTGTTTGCTCACCCCTTCCTTCAGCAGGTGTATTTAGCAGATGACATTCTTGCTATGCAGCATCTCACCATTTTAGTCTAGGAAAGATTTTACTTGTTTCTGACTCATTTCTGACCTAGTAGCTGTTTGCTTAACAACAAGCAAGGGCAATGCAGTCAGGTTTCTAAGGATCCACTTGTAAACTATGGTGCATCTGCTAATGAATGTAAGGATAAGTTCATGGCACTAAGATAAGCCCTGCAGTGAAGATGCAGGGCTGATGGATCACCATGAAATAAAGCACAACAGAGGGAACCTCTTGCATAGTGACCTGGGCACAGAGCTCCTGGCTGTGGTGAATGTCTCAGTGCTTACCCTGGCCCAGGCAGGGATAGCTGTGCATGTGCTGTTAAAGCTTCTATTTGCATGTCTTAGCTCCCTGGACGACTGTGTTGTGCCAAAATTGACACCCTATGGTGTGAACATACCTTAACCAAGCCCAGTGCTGGCTAGCTCCCATGAGCTATTTGCCAAGTGGCTGCCAGCCACTAGACACATCACTTGTCCTTGATGGAGCTGGTCGCAGCCACACCATGAAATCCTGGCAGGAGAGGCACTTGGTCTGCTGCAAAGTGACAAAGGCTGCCTTAATCTAAGAAAATAAAAGTGAGGCAGGGTCAAGAATTCATATCACTCTCCTGAGAATGCCAGTTTCTCCATACAGCAAAGATGAGCTAAGAGATCAGGCCATTCCCAGAGCATCAGCTCAGCTCTGCAAAAGCATTCAAACATGGGCTTGGGCCAGAGTTAGTACAAACTGAACATCTGTCCGAAAAGCAGAGTTCACCAACCCTCAAGTCTCTGCCTTCCTCACCCCCTCCCCACAAACAAATCTTACTGTAGTGGAAATATATGAGCAAATAATTCATTTTGGAGTCTGTGGGTGGCCTCTGAGGTGAAGTGGAGCACTGAGCTTTACACAGACACATCCCCACACAAGTTCTTTGCTTCAAATCGGCATCAGCGAGCCTACGCACACCTCTCCCGAGGCCTTTGCACAAGACCTTTATCCTTTTGCCAGTGGGGAAGCCAAACCCTCGGGATGAAAGGCCAGTTGAAAGCTAAGATCTGAATGATTTGGCAGAAATGGAGCTATTGCATGATTTTCCAAGATGAGTCCATGGGGAGACTGGAAAGCTTGTGATTGTTTTACAGCCTGAAAAGGGGAATGGGGCTTGGTTTAGACTGTGTGCTGAGACAAGCTGCCGAGTGTGAAGGTAGAGTATGACAAACCCACCCTGACTGCAGAGACTGCCCTCTCCACACCTGGATCACTTGGAAATAGCATCTATCTCTGTTCCTTGTTCTTAAAATAGTGAAGTCCTGAGATGAGCTTTGGGCCTGCAATGGCAGCAGAAGGAACTTTTGTGGTGGGCTTGTTGAAGGCACACAGCAGTTCTGCGCCTCTGGAGATGGAGAGAGAAATGTCTGACTCTTAACTGCAAAGGCTGTCAGAGCCCAGGGAGCAGAAAAGATTAGGAAGAAGGGAAAATCAGTCGCAGGTAGGAAAGTAGGAACAGACCAGTGGAAGAGGACTTCTAAGGGACATTGAACCTGGACTCCTGCTCCTCCCTGTTTGTGTCCATATAGCCTCCAGCACTTTCCATCCTTGCAGCTGCTATGCCCTGACACAGAATAAGTGGAAGGAAATTCTTGCATAGCTTTGGGCCAGAAATTCCTCTGAACTGTCTGAGATAGGGCAAGGCTCTTCTGCTTTCTCAGCATAAGGAGTGAATTATATCTGTAATGCCTGGTCTGAGAGAGATGCTTGCTCTATCTTACTCAGATTCAAAGTCCTTTCCTGAACCAGATCGGGTACAAGATGTTAGAGGGAAAACAGACCCCAGCAAGGGCCCAAGCCAAGCCTAGAGGGATTATCTGCAGGGAAAGCCACAGCCTCATAGAAGCAAAATTTCCTTGTTCATGCTGCTAAGAAATATGACATTTATTCATTAAAGGTAGTCTGCTTGGTCCTGACTACCCAGTGCTGACCTCAGGACTGCTGAGGCATGGATTTGGATAGAGGCTCACTGTGGAAGCTGGAAGATTCACAATTCATAAACCATTTTCAGCATCCTCCTTGGGATGTGGCATTCACTTTTAGATATCAGTAGATAGCATTCTCTGGTTTGATTTAGATTTTGCAAGCCTCTGTAACAAGAAGCAGATGCATCTTCACTGGCCTCAGGGTGCCAATGTCTGGTGACTGAGGTGGGATGCTGAGGGGAACGAGGCAGTCCAATCAGTCCTGTTCACCATCAGCACATGCAGACACTTGCATCCCCAACAGTGATGACTAAACAAGGTGGATGTACAGTCCCTGGAGCCTTCTACTCATCTTCTCTCGAGCTGTGGTAGCTACACCTCTGACTCTGCAGAGCTGGGCAGGATGCCCCCCAGCCTGCACTCATGGCACAGCCTGACCCTTCCCCATCCACAAACACATGCTGCAGCTGGACCGTGGTGACTGCTTACAGATAGCACAGGCCACACGACAGCCCATGTGTGGAAAATGCCAAATTCCCACCACGAGGGCCAAGATGAACACTGCAGTGGGGAAGAACAAGGTGTTACCTGCCCTGCAGCACACCCGTGGGGCCAAAGCATCACCGAGGGTGGTGGGGACAAAATGATGAATGGAAAGATATGCAAGAATCCCAGATATGAGAGTCAGCACCAGAAGTGCTGGAAAAAAGCCCTCTCACTGCTGTGTGGAGTGCCTGAGGCTGCTGTGTCAGGGTGACTCCTGGGGATGGAGACCATGAGAACAGTGTCTTTTTCTGCCTGGACATGTTTAACTTCTGACCTGTATCAGCTGTCAGATTAGAAAGGGGTTAGCCACATCAGTCTGAGCAGGAATTAAAGTCAAGCTCCAGGGGTGAAAGGGCAGAGCCTTAAAGGGATCACCTTAATTGATAGGGCCTCTTAATCCTCCTGTTCTTGTACATTAATCCAAATATCTCCAGTTCTTCTTCTTAACCTGTTTTCATAAAGTAAAGAGAATTATCCTTAATGTAACAAAGCTGAGTGTAGGAGGTAAGCATGACCTTAGCCCTCCTGAAGAAGGAGTTTGAAGCTGTTGTGAATGCTGCTCTTTATCCCAGTCACTCCCCAGCCCTTCCCCAGCAGCCTGATAGCTGGAAAGGATCAGACAGCTCCTCCTTGGCCGAGCCGTGGCAGTGATGCTGTGCAGGATGGGGCTGTTGTTTGATGTTCCATTTGCAGTTTACATTTATAATGGCAGCACTCTGATAACCTGGGTGCTTGAAACAAGCCCAAGCAGAGAGGAGCTTGGAGCACACCACATCCATCACCTGATGAGCGCGGTCTGGGGGGTTCGCCACTTGGAGCATCCCTCTCTACGGTAGCAGCTGTTGTGCGTGACCTGCCCACATCTGCAGGGGGATGTGAAGGGCTGAGCAGAGCTAGAGGTGCCCTTTGAATTGGGGAAGTGCTGAGATAGTTTTCCTAATGCCTGATACACAAAGGATTTCAGGCTCTTTGATGATCAGCCCAGCAACTTTACAAGCTACCCAATAAAAAGCAGTAGGATTTCCAAAGGTTTAATGTGCACTTACTTCAAGTCACTTTTTGAAGCAAAGTGTTGGTGTGTGCAAAATCAGTTGGTGTGTGCAAAATCAGACCTTTCTGAAATGATTTTTTTACACACTGCAAAAAGTTTTCACACCCCCTTCAAGAGTGATCTCCAGCACGGGAGGTGTAACTGAGATCTCAAACACTAAATGCGTTGTGTAGGCAGTGGGAAACCTAACTGATAACATGGCAAAGTTAATTACAAGCTGTTAAACTAAGCTGTTAACGGCTAAGCCGTGTTGTTAAACTCGGAGTGTGCCTTTGTGTGCTTCTCTAGCGCAGCTTAGCACTGTGACCAGGAACACTCAGCTCTGCTGAGAGATGAACAGGACTAAAGAAGGGGTCCAGCTCTTGAACTGTGGGAGAAAATCCCACACTAGGTTAAATGAGACTCACAAAGTTGACATTCAGAGATTTTCAGGTGTTGGGGAACGTGCCCATGGTGCTAATCGTGGGGACCACACTGGGCCTGGGTGGTTTCAGAGGTTGTCACTTTTCAGAGCCTGGGGAAAAAGCCATCCCTAACACTACCTCCCTGCCATCCATGTGCATTGTGCTTTGTAGCTACGCTAGCTTGTTCTGGTGGTGAGAAACTTACCCTGCAAACCAAGTTACTTTCCAAATACATGTAAAGCATCTCCTTTTCTGCTGGCACGGCGGTGTAAGCCACAGAAAATTGTGGAAAGAATGAAGTTTCCAGAGGCAAATTTATTTTGTCTCATTCTCAGCCTGCTTGAAGTTTGACTCGGATGTTTCGGGAGCCAGATTTCTACCAAAGGGAAGCAGTCTAAGAAACAGTTGTGGATAAAAGAAATCTGAAGGCTGTTCAAAAATAAGGAGGGGGGGGGGGGGGGGGGGGGGGGGGGGGGGGGGGGGGAGGGGGGAGGGGGAAATAACCTTTTGAGTGGTCTAGAGGAAAACAAACACGGATCCCATGAGGAGGAGGAGTGGGCTGAAGGAAAACAAACATAGATCCCATGAGGAGGAAGAGAGAAGAAAAACTCCACTGGCAAAAAAAAAAAAGGTGAATAGCGAAAAACTGATCTTACTGAGGTCAATAATATTTTGCTGCAAGCTTTGCTGGGCCAGGATTTTGTCCATGGTTTCTAACACGATGATGGCTCTTCCTTCCAAAGTTGCTCTTCCATCTTGTGATTCATCACACCTCCTGTCTGGCCATGCAGTAGCACAGAACTCCCATTTAGTTAGGAAAATCCACCTTTAGTGGAACGAATCACTATTGGAAAAAAACACTAGTTTCAAGCGACAGGAGGAGGAGGAGGAGAAAGGTTCATGACCTTGATCTGAGTTTTGAAGCCCTGGAACACACATACACAAAAAAAAAATCATTTGAAATGCTCTTAAAAACCGCAATTTCCACCTGAAAATTTGGACTTGTCATACCAGAAGTCCAAATTCCTCCTTAGGTCCTTCCCTGTGGAGACAGTGACACTGATGGACTTTGTAAAAAGCATGGCTGAAAGCAGAGCTGTGGCAAAGGAGTTATTTGGGCAGCAGAAGACAGAGGAGGGGGAGCCAGTCCCTTTGAAGTAATCAGCTAGGAGAGGCGTTGGATAAGCCAGGGCCGTTTGTAATCAGATGTCTGAGAGGACTGTCAAAGGCATCTCCTGACACTTGCCTGGTCACTGATGGTATCTCAGTGCAGATAAAATAAAAGCAGTGGTAAAAGGGAAGTTTGAGCCATTATCTGCCCACACCTGGGCTGCCAAGGGTGCTGAGCAGAGACAGTGCCCAGCCATGTCTGAGGCTGCCAGGAGATTTGGGGGGAAGGGGAGCAGGCTGCCTCCCACGAGGTACAAGGGAGCGTTGCCCCACGGCCCTGGGGAGCACTGCCTGCAGCATCGACTCCTGACCGTGCACTTTTGTGTTTGTGGGAGAGAATCTGTGCCATGGCCTTAGCTGTCAGCTCCCTGAAAAGTTGTTTTCTTCTAGCCTAGTGGGGAAATGTCTCCACAGCACTTTGGGAGGGATTGGCAGATTTTACACAAGGTTGCTCACTATGCCCCTCACTGGCCTCCAGCCTTCATGGGAAGTGGCTTTGCAAGCCACAGAACCAAAGTCTCAGTTTTGGTGTTTCCTTTCCTTTGCGTTTCCTGGAGTTGAGTGTGACTGAGGTTATGTAGCAGCTTTTGCTCTGAGGAGGTATTTCTAGGCTCTCTCCACCCCATGCACTGTAAATCAGCTTGCCAGAATGTGATCCCTTGAAGCCGCTTCTGCTGCCAAAACTTAATTGGAATTGGCCAGCAGGCTTGAAGGAACAGATGGACAGACAAACACATAAACAAACAGCACTATCAGATTTACTCTATTTTTCTTGGAAAGCTGAGCTAGAAACTCCAGTAACTTAATCAGGGATCTGAGGTAATACTATGGAGGATCCTCAACCCATCTCAAGCCCTGCTCTGCGAGACATGAATCATTCATGGGCACTGTACGAGCACCAAGAACTTGTCCACACATGTGGTAACCTCAGCTGTGCCCAAAGTCATTGCAGCAGGTCACATTTTGAAACAGCCTTTGGAAATATTGACTGTATCTCCATAGACTTTGTGAGATTGTAGCATAAAATGCCCAGTTGGTCTCCAAACACGGAGTCTTTGTACTCCAGTTTGCTGACTTCTAGGTGTTGAATGATTATGGAGTGGGTTTGATCATTCTTTTCACTCTCAGCAGTGGAAAGACCCCAGTTCTACTGTCTCAGAAGTCCTCTGCAGACAGGGGGAGGTCTACTTGATGGTGGGATTTAGGATTGGGTCAGTGCTCAATCCTGAAGTACAGCTCTTAGGGATTTTTCTGTTCAGTCTTTGGTCTTAACAATGCTTTGTGCTGATGTCCTACAGACACAGGTATTCTGTGAGCAGATGCCTCTGTGGGAGCTTTGCTGAGGTTTTATTCCATCCCAAACTTACTCCAAGATGTCAATCATCATACAAACTTTAGCCACCATGCAGAGACCAAGGGGGTCCATAGGATTACAGTGGTGTGAAGAGAGACCCTTGACTCCTTCACTATATTTAACATAAATCAAACATCACAGTGGAGTTGAAACTCCATCGATATTAACCATATCCCCATTCCTACTAAGTTACAGTAACTATCTCCCAGCCCTTCCCCCTTTCTAATAGCAGTATAAATAGTCTAAAGGTCTCTTGTCAACACAGCTTCCATACTTCTAACTCTTTGAGGGGCAAATGTACTTTGCTTTATTACTTGTACGGCATTCCTCAAAGAAGGGGACTTTGACCTTCTTAAATTCCTCCTGGAGATTAAATACCAAACCCAGCAGTCCACAAGGGAATTAATAGACAGCTTCAATACACACAGCAGGACCTTTGGAGGGGGTCAAGTTATTAACACACTGGGAAATGTAGATTGTATCTTCCTATGCAGGATATATCCTGCATTCTAGATCAGATAATGACAATGGGGCCTAGAAAGCTGCATTGCTGAGATGAGTTCTGCAGCTCCCAGCAGATCTTCTAACTCTGCATATTTTACTGAGAGCACAGACTTTGCTGACTTTAGAAGCCTTCACATAAAAAGGAATGCATAACAAACTTCTTTGTTTGGGAGAAATTGTGCCTTCTGTGTTAACAGGGGGCCCATGTGGCTTTATTTTTCATTAGACAAGGAATCTTACCTGGGGGCTTAATACTTATCCAACCTCCTACCACCTCAAACCAGACAACCCTACCAAAAATATTGGGTTAATATTTACATATTTAAGGAAATTGATGTCAGGCATTGAGAGCCCTTTAGAGCTCCTTTTTGTTCACTTTTGGATAATCCAAGTTTTCAGAAACTGTTTAAGCCTGATGACACCTAAACGGCTGAGATAAACTCATCTCAACTTTCTTGCAGTGCATATTTGCACTGGAAGCGTAATTTAAAGTGTTCACTTAAGGCACTTGGACCAAGGAACAAGAATATGTCATAGAATCAACCAAAGGATGTAGACTGATTCACCTTTCCTGTAAAACTTTGATGCTTGAAAGAAGTCATGGCCTAGTTGGTTGCCATCATTGCCATGCTCTGGTTGATTGGACAGGGCTGGGTGCTAGGTTGGACTGGATGATCTTGGAGGTCTCTTCCAACCTGCTTGATTCCATGATTCTAAGTAAGGAAATGTGGTAGTTTCATGGTCCTCCCTTGTTCTGGAGCTGCTGTGCAGCAGTCTGAGCTATGACCTTGGAAATTCTCAAGGGAGAGAATACATCTTACAAACGTCCTCTTTTTGTTCCTTTATGTGGTTGGCCACTTCTAAGCAGCACAAGTTGTGGAGGTGAAAGCCCCACAGCAAATGAAAATCATCCAAAATAAAATTTAAAAATCCTAAATTGGAATATATTACTCATTATGAAAAATTCCTTTGGCACCAAGATGCTCAGAGCAGCAGCTCTGCCATGAGGACAGGCTGAGCGAGTTGGGGCTCTTCAGCCAGGAGAAGAAAAGGCTTTGAGGAGACCTTATAGTGGCCTTCCAGTATCTGAAGGGGCCTACAGGAAGGCTGGGGAGGGACTATTGACAAGGTCTTGTAATGACAGGAGGAGGAGGAATGGGTTTAAACTGGCAGAGGGGAGAGATTGAAACTACATGTTAGAAAAGGGTTGTTTGCAGTCAGGGTGGTGAGACACTGGCACAGGTTGCCCAGGGAGGTTGTGGCTGCTCCCTCCCTGGAGGTGTTCAAGGCCAGGTTGGATGAGGCCTTGAGCGACCTGTTCTAGTGGGAGGTGTCCCTGCCTGTGGCAGGGGTTTGGAACTGTCTGAGCTTTGAGGTCCCTTCCAACCTAAACCATTCTATAATTCTATAAACAAAGCAGCATCCATTCCAAAACAGCTGTAAACAAATCTTTGCCACTGCCTGAGTGCCAAAAATCTCACACCACTCAAATTGACATGGAAAAAAGCCTTCATGTTAGTGAGGGATGGATTTCAGGAAGGCTGGGTTTGCTCTGGCTAAGCCTATCTGACATGTGCAAGCCTCCTGGGAGTTGATGAAAACAAACTTTCTTGGGCCATTTCCTGCATTGCTGGTTGGGTTGGAAATATCATGACAGCTGGCTGCATCACAACACTTGGGCACTGCAGGTTGTGTTCCTGGCCAGAAATCAGGGAAATAAATATGCGTGGAAAAGGAAGAAACCACAGAACAATACTTAGAGCTTCTAGAGTGATTCCCAGCCAATGTACTCTTGAATTGCACTGAGAGCTGCATGATGGCTGTGTGGAAGATTTGCTCTTCTCCCTCCAGACAGAAACAAACTGAGGGATGAATGGTTGAAAAATGCTTTCCATCTCTTTTCTAGCTGCGTATAGGATGATGCCCAGGGAGGTGGTGGAGTCACCATCCCTGGAGGTGTTAAAAAACAGACTGGATGGGGCACTTAGTGCCATAGTCTAGTTGATTAGATAGGGCTGGGTGCTAGGTTAGACTGGATGATCATGGAGATCTCTTCCAACCTGGTTGATTCTATGATTCTATGTACAAACATGCAGGCCAATTCCTTATTGTTCTACCCCTGGGGCACAATGGGGTAAATCCATTGGACATGCTCACGCTGCTGCAGCATGTAACATCTCTTCCATCTGCTATCCTCTACCCATGAATTAATTTGATTTTTTAAAATCCAGGTAACTGCTGTAAAAAATGCAATGCTGCCATGCAGAACCCAAGTTTGGACTTCTTAGAACTTTGAATTCTAACATGGAATATACAAGGAATGACAACAGACAGAGTGGTAGAAGGTCCCTGTTCTGGTCTGGGATAGTTTTGCATTTCCTCATGATTCCTCAGGCCTCCAGATGGGCACTACCCTTCCCATCAACAGTCTTCTCTCTCATGTTGTCTGTCCTTGGATTTATTTTCTGAAGGACTGAGGAATTAATGCCGTGCCTGCTTTGCAAAATGTGCTGCCTTTGAGCAGGACTTTTGATGTCAAGCTTCCTCATGACTTGTGTTCAAGGAGCACCTGAGTGTCCTTGCCCCCTTACAAGTGACAGAAGGAATTAACTTGCCATCCCTCTCTGAGGAGACAAAGCACAGCCTCCTTTGCCTGTGGCTTGTAGCTGTATCTGTAAAACACAGCAAGAGCAAAATAGATATCTGTCATTTTACCCTTGGACCAAACTAAACCCTGGTGTAATTCCACAGCTTTCCTACTGAAAGAGACATTATTTCCCTCCAGGAAGCCCTTTTGCACCCAGAGTGGGAAGTGATTCTGGCTTCCAGCCCAATTAATCATCATCCCTTGCTCCTCCATACATATCCTGGGAAAGAAAGGTGTTACCAACCAGGGAGTACAGGGACAGGAAGGAGGTGGCAAAGCAAGTCTGTCTGCACGATGCTCAAATGCTAGATCTGTTGTTCTGCTAATAAATAACCCGTTTAGGTTTATGAACACAAAGGCCTTTGATGTTGCTACTTGGCCAATGATCCTTAGAGATAATGGATGGTTTCATAGGCTGAGCCCCTGGCCGGGTGTTGGCAACTAATACCAGGTGAGATGTGCTCCAGCAGAAGTTGCCTCCGTGTCCGTATGCTCTCTTGAGGGCAGCCACGAGAGCACCTCCACCTCTTCAGCCATCCAGAGATGGGGGGGGGAGAGGGATAGCTGCCTGCCTGCTGAGGTCTTGCAGAGCTGTGTTGATGTTTGCCTGGTTCTTTGAAGTCAACTTATTTACTAGCTAATGATTGCTAATTTGTTCTGTCCCTTTGGGTTAAGATTTGTGTGGGCAACACAGGCAGCTCCAGCTTGATGCTAGATTTGTGCCAGGAGGAACTACCTTCTCCTTGGCCCCTCGTCTCTGCTGCCTGGAGGAACACCTCTGACAAGCCACTTGGCTCAGAGTTTCAGTGGGATTTGGCTATGACTTGGCTCCAGCGAGGAGCTCTGTCACTGCTTATTCCTGGCAGCTAGTGCCCAGCTGTGAACACGTGGATGCATGTGAAACCTGCTTTGGCGCTGCCACACCAGCCACCCTGGGGAGCACACACCCTTCCCTGGGACCTGCCTTCTCCAGGCACTGTCTTGTGTCTACCTGTCCTTCTTCTGCAACTCACATCCTTCTGGCATGGTCAGGATCTCTGCCACCCCCGCAACCCATCAACTAGGGCTCTGCCCCCAGGAGAGGTTTGTGTCCCCACCCTTCTGGCTCTTGGGAGGTGCTGACTGAGGGACAGGGTGGCCATTTGGAAGGTGCGTTTGGCACCACCGGTACAGAGGCTGCCAGTCCCGCGGGGGGAAACCAAAGCATTGCAAAAAGGAGACAGCACAAGCTACTGGCAGGAGATTTAATCCTCTTAGTGAGCTGGGAGCTGTGATTCAGCATCCAGGTCAATTCTAAAGGCATTGCACCTTCAGAGCTCCTGCCCTGTGCAGCGACGAGGTCACTGCCCTTGGCAGGGAAGGACAGGCCTGTGAGCGTGGGGGTGTGAACGTGTAACTGTGTGTGTAAGTTTGTGTGAGCGTGTGCCTGTCAGTGTGTGACTGTGTGTTGAGTGTGCAACTGCCTGAGTGTGTAACTGTGTCTGTAACTGTGTGTGTAAGTTTGTGTGAGCGTGTGCCTGTCAGTGTGTGACTGTGTGTTGAGTGTGCAACTGCCTGAGTGTGTAACTGTGTCTGTAGCTGTGCATGTAAGTGTGTGTGAGCGTCTGCGCTTCACGCTGTGTAACAGGAGGTGGATTCAAAGTGCTCCTCGGCACACTGGGGCGCTTTGTAGGTCTCTGTGGTGGAGCTGTCAGGTCTTCGAGGTCCCAGGCAGCATCCCAAGGAGAAGCCAGTCCCGTTTCAGCATGGCTCTCCCCTCCCCAAGCCCTACATAATGTTTCTATTGTGCCGAGACTGTTTTTCTGAGGAAGCGGCAGGGATTTAAGTATCATAAAGGCCGAAGCTGGGCTTTGATATACTGTCAGCAAAAGCTGAATACTGTAATTTCCAGCAATTTTCTCCAAAGTCCCCTTCCCGCCCTCCCCCTCTGTCCCCTCAGCCTCCTCCTATCCCTGGGCTTCCTCCCTGGTGCTTTTTCCTCACAGACTGCCCTGCTGCTTCTCTGGCGTGATCCTCGCCCACCAAATTAATGTGCTGCTGCTGATGAGACACAGTGGGTTACTGTGAGCCTGGCCTCCCTCCTCTCCCCTTGCTATTACACTCTGGCAACTTCAAAGGTCCAATCATCCTGTTTCCGTCTTCCCATGGGTCTGCAGAGCCTGACTCAACGGCATGGTTCAAAAGTGCAGGCTGGCCAGGACAGTGACAGCCACAGCCATACAGTGTTCCACTGACACAGCTGAAGATTCACACATTCACAGATTGCACTGGGTTGGCAGGGACGCTCAAAGGTCATCTTGTCCAACCCCTCTGCAGTGAGCAGGGACACCTCCAACCAAATCAGGCTGTCCAGGGCCACATCAAGTCTGGTCTTGAATGTCTCCAGGAACAGGAACTCAATCACCTCCATGGACAGCCTATTGTGGTGTTTCATCACTCTCATTGCAAGGAGCTTCATTTTGTCCAGCCTAAATCTCCCCTGCTCCAGTTTCAAACCATTGCCCCTCATCCTATCACTACAAGCCCTGCTAAACAGTCCCTCCCCAGCCTTCTTGTAGGTCTCCTGCAGATAATATTATCTATAAGGTCTCCTTGGAGCCTTCTCTTCTCCAGGCTGAACAGCTCCAAATCTTTCAGCCTGTCTTCACAGGGGAGGTGCTCCAGCCCTCTGATCATCTTTCTGGACCTGCTGCACTTCTCCCACTTTAACTTCCAGCTGAGGCAGTCTTTTGTAGAAATAACTCTTTCTTTTCTTCCCCCTCCCCAAATAACCATACAGTGTTTCATGATCTGCCCTTCTAGGCTGCCTGGCCGTTCCCTTGGTGGTGACCAGGTTGTTATAGCTGGTCACAAGATATTGTTTTTAAAGTAATTCTGGTCCCTCTGTGAATGTAAGGTATAGTTCATATGTTCTTTTTCTGTGGCAGAGATTGTCTGATTTCTTCCTTAGTCACAATTATTTTTGCATATGCCTGGAGGAAAGGTGGTCAGGGAAAGAGCTGAAGGTCTGCCTGCCTGTCCCTTGTTCTCAACAGTGTGGAGTGTGGTGAAAAATGTTGCTGTGTTTTAACCATTTCTGGGCTTTTGGACCTCTGTGGATCAGTTATGTTGTGAGACAAGAAAGGCAGCCACTGGAAGCTGGAGCTGTAGAAGTGTCACCCCAGCTGCATAGCTCTCTGTCAGGGCAAAGCTTGCTGCACCAGGCCATACAGCTCCCTTTATAGGCTTTGGCTGATGGATAAGCAAAGTGCACAGATGCCCTGGCCCCAACAGGCTACAAGGCAGCTCCAAAATCAGAGTGCTTGATGTCTGTATCCCACTCCATAAACAATATTCCTGTACCATCCATAGGTCTCTGCCCAAACAGCAGACATAGAGAAGCATAAAGAGCCAAATTCTCCATGTCACCCCCTGCCAGTATCCTTTGTGATGAGGAGCAGTAAATGTTTCTCTTCTGCCTGGTTGCAAAGGTCTCAGGAGGGCTGCTGTCTGTGGTGGCAGTTCTTGCTGTCCAGACAGGACACAGGCACCCTTCAGGACCAGCAGCACACAGTCAAAGAGGCTTCCTGGGAAAAAGTAGATGCTCATCCCTGCAGCTACAAAGACACTGCTACCACATACCATAGGCCAGCATCCTAAGCTGAACACACCCAAGGGGCTATGTTGCAGAAACCCTGTGGCTCTTGTTCCCTTGGTGATGTGTTTTCTTTTGCTTAGACAGTGGCTGATTTTCTCTCTCTCTGACTGCTGGAACAAGTAAAGACTGGTGGCTTCAGGCCGAGGACCACAGTAGCTCTCTCTTTCTCTGCAGAGAAAGCAAGACGGGCAAGAAAGAGGAGTATCTTAGAGCAGCATAGGCTTGTGTTTCACCCAGTGGAATTTTAAGTGGCTTGTGGATTTTATTCCCCTAAGCTGCTCCTCAGCAGCTTCCTAGAGTTATCCAGGCAGCCACATAAAGCCTATGGAGAAGACAGATTAAACAAAAGAAAGAAGACAGATGTTCCAGTGGCCAGAGTAAAGCTGAGCTCACATCCTTGCATTGTTGCACAACATAAAACCTTGGCTGCATCTAACATTGCTGCTCTTTAGTGCTTCATCTCCAGTGGAGCAGGGGAATACACACACTATTTGAGGTTAGATGATGTCTAAGTCTGCTCAGGTTTCTTCCTAGCTGTCCAGGATTTGCAGAATTTCCAGAATTATAGGTTTATCAGGGAGAAACTTGACTGTGTGCCAAACTCCAAGTGGCTCCAAAAAAGAACAAGCCCTTCCTTTAACTATTTGAATACATTTTCATCTCAGGCAAGTCCTTCAAAGTTTAGCAGGCTCCTGTGGGGTTTTGGAGCACGTTACTTAGAGGATCTGTTGAAGCACAGAAGTTTGCCAAGGTTACAATTGAATTAAAATAGGTCTGAAGCTCCCAACCATGCCACTCCCATTACCTCAACACGATTTAAATACATTAAAAGAAACAAGGAGTATGACAAGCCCATGCAGCACAGTGGTGTCTGAGTTGCTGGTGTTAAGGCACTGAGTTTCATCCTGGCTGTTTCAATTGGAGTCAGTATTTTATGAGCAAGTTCTCAGATCTCAGTGGCTAAAAGTCTTGCTTCAGGCATCCCTGTTGTGCTATTTTCCACATAATGACATCGTTGCGTGTAATGAGATGTTAGCAGCTCATTCACTGCTTACATCTGTCTTGGAGGAGAAAATTGCACTTTCTTGACTTATATGCTGATTAGTGTAAATGGAAGTTAGTCATGGCAAAGTTTGAGAACTCCAAACTTGGGAAATTATGGCAAGAATGATGAAGCTCAAAGGTATGTTTCAAGGGAGCCACCTACTTCTGGACAACTTGGCCTCTGCACGTGATTAATTTCGTGCCAAATATATGCCTCTCACAAAGCTGAATGCTCATTTTGAAGGACATGACGTGTTGAACAGAGAACTGATTAAGCCAGACAGAGACCCATGAGCTTCAAACCTTCACTAAAACTCTCCTCTGTATAATTCTTAGGAAAGAACCACCACAGTAAAATCAAAAAGGCCCTCTAGGGGACAAAAACTAAGCCAAATCCATGGGCAGCTCTTTGCTTTGTGAAGAATGTCAGTGTTCCATTTGAGTGACCCTCAAAGTTTTGAGTACTCTTCTTACAGTGTCTTTTCCTGATATAGTCACTCTGGGCTTAAGTATAGGATTTAGTCACCCACATGCTGGCAGTTGAATGTAGGTGCCCTACCACCAGGTATCTAAACTCTTATAGCCAATGGAGAGCCGGCCAATGTGGTCGACAGAGATTGTGTCAGCTGCCTGAATATGACCAGCTGGTGCCAGCAGAGGTGATCGAGGATATTGGGATAGCTGCACCTACTGAGAGTTGCTGTGCAGGACCAAAAGAGAACGGCCATGCTCACAGCCTTGCGGCTGGAAGCCACGCAGGAGATCTCCAGATATCTGCAGCATCTCCTAGTGCCTATGTTTAAGCACTATGTTATGTCCAGTTAACTCTGCATATTATCCAGCTGAACAAAAATGTGGTATCTGTGTACAGTTCTGGAGCCCCCAGCACAAGCAGGACATGGAACTCTTGGAGCCAGTCCAGAGGAGGCCACTAAGATGCTCAGAGGGCTGCAGCAGCTCTGCTATGAGGACAGGCTACAAGAGTTGGGGCTCTTCAGCCAGTAGAAGAGAAGGCTTTGAGGAGCCTTCCAGTATCTAAAGGGGGCCTACAGGAAGGCTGGGGAGGGACTATTTGTAAATAGGTCTTGTAATGACAGGGTGAGGGGTAATGGGTATGAACTGTCAGAGGGGAGATTCAAAGTAGATTGTAGGAAAGGGTTGTTTGCAGTGAGGATGGTGAGACACTGGCACAAGTTGCCCAGGGAGATTGTGGCTGCTCCCTCCCTGGAGGTGTTCAAGGCCAGGTTGGATGAGGTCTTGAGTGACCTGTTCTAGTGGGAGGTGTCCCTGCCTATGGTGGGGGGCTGGAATTGGATGATCATTGAGATCCCATCCAACATAAACCATTCTATGGTTCTATGATTCTATCTAATTCAGATGAGCTGACTCCCACTCTGAAGGCTTAACTTTGCCTAAAAGTACACTTCAGTCCACTTGAAAAAGTCTGATACCAACAACCTCACTAATTACCTTCTGCTCCCTGACCTCCTCCTTTGAGCATCAGCCACCCCAGGCTGTGTCCCTTTTCAGCAGCCTAAATTGCAGGGCCAAAAAAGGTAGTTCTGGTGAGCACTTTTCTATTGAATTTAAATAGGAAACAAAATAAACCATTTCATTTTTATCTTATTCAGAACAAGAGTTTTCAGCTTGTCCTCATGCAACCCCTCCCAAGTTGGCAGGTGTTTGCTCATGGCTCACGTCATGATGTGCACCCTGGTGAAGAGCCTGGCCCTCAGATGACAGCTGGGTTTAGGAGATCCTGAATACCAGGTCCTAGCAGCAACAGCATAACTAAAGGAGGACACAACCAAAGATAGCCTTTTGGTTTGAGAATGTCAAAATACTGGCAATGTCAGAATAATATTCTTTACACAGACATTTACCAGAGCTTTCTGTTTCTTGAGAACCTTTGGCTACCCAAGCTTTTTGCTTGAAAGCAAATGGGCAATGAGCAATGATTCTCAAGGCTCAGAAAGTCTGATCACCTACTTCTTGCTGAGCAGCAGCTTGAGTAGTATCTATAAGCAAGAGAAAAGGGAAATGTTTTTTTCTGTCTTCTATGTTACACCACTCCTTGGAGCCCTGTTTTGATGAGTACAAAGTGCCTCCTGGCCATGACATCATGCCACAGAAAACAGACTAATGAGGCAAAGGAAGCGAGGTTCACTTTTCTGCAGGGAGGCTGGCTCCAGTCACCTGGTTGTAGTTAAGACAGATCACACTGAGCCGTTCTGCTTCCTAAGAGCTGAATTTCATTCTGTGTTGCTGTGTGTTTATCTGATATCTTGTAAAAACTGTTGTCCTTTTCTCCTGCCTTTAGATCTTTTACTTTTCTGAAATGCTAAATCTCCAACTGTGGCCCTTCAGCAAAACCAGTTCACTTCATCAAATGAATCCCCCGACTTTGATTATGGAGGAGCATTCATTAAAGGGCTCCAAAGTAAAGCAGACAAGGAAATATCTCTGTGATTTGCAGCAATGCATTTAGAAACAAAAGGAAATGGATGGCAGAGATAAGGAAAATAAAATAGCCACATTTTTTTAATAGGGGGAATGGAATTTCCCCTGAGGGTCTGTGTTATAAGGCTCTCTGGTACAACACAACCAAACCCCATGGCAGCAGAGCTGAAATACAACATATTGCCAACTTCGAAATTGCTAACAGTCAGAAAACTCGGACGTGGAGGCATCTCCAGCACATTTTAAGCTCCAGATAATAGTGCTTCCAACAGACAATTGGCCATTATGGATTTAACCATAAAACTGGAGCTGCTATGTGCAGTGCCCACTCTGACATCTGTCTCAACAGCATCACATTCTGCCCTCTGCTTGCTTTGTCATTTGAATCGTGGAGTTAGAATCATAGAATCAATCAGGGTTGGAAGGGACCGCAAGGATCATCTAGTTCCAACCCCCCCTGCCATGAGCAGGGACACCCTACTCTAGATCAGGCTGGCCAGAGTTCAGTTATGGCACAAACATTCTGATTCTTTCCTGGTTTCTCCATGCTGTATTTTGCAGTTTGAAAGACCAAACTCATCTGTGGATGATCTGAACGAGAACAGATCTATTATTATAGAATCATAGAATGGTTTAGGTTGGAAGGGACCTCAAGGATCATCCAGCTCCAACCCCCTGCCATAGGCAGGGTCACCTCCCACTAGAGCAGGTTGCTCAAGGCCTCATCCAGCCTGGCCTTAAATGCCTCCAGGGAGGAAGCATCCACAACCTCCCTGGGCAACCTGTGTCACTGTAAAGAGCTTCCTCCTAACATCCACTCTAAATCTCCCCTCTTCCAGTTTAAACCCATTCCCCCTCGTCCTGACATTACCAGACCTTGTCAATAGTCCCTCCCCAGCCTTCCTGTAGGCTCCCTTCAGATACTGGAAAGCCACTCTAAGGTCTCCTCGAAGCCTTCTCTTCTCCAGGCTGAAGAGCCCCAAACCATATTTTCCATGGGGCTCTTATTTAATAGTGCCAGTGCACAAAGCAAGGGCTGTACATTTACAACATGACACCACCACAGACATGGTAGACCAGTGCAGAAAATCAGCTAGGCTTGCTGTAAGTCCTATTTTACTTTTTTCCACTTGGGTTTTCTCATAGCTCAACATGAAGTGATTAGGGGAATGAGGCTGACGTCTATGGTTTGAGAATGTCAAAATACTGGCAATGTCAGAATAATATTCTTTACACAGACATTTACCAGAGCTTTCTGTTTCTTGAGAACCTTTGGCTACCCAAGCTTTTTGCTTGAAAGCAAATGGGCAAAGAGCAATGATTCTCAAGGCCCAGAAAGTCTGATCACCTACTTTTTGCTGAGCAACAGCTTGAGTAGTATCTACAAGCAAGAAAAGAGGGCAATGTTTTTTCTGCCTTTTGTGTTACACCACTCCTTGTAGCCCTGTATTGATGAGTACAGGGCACAATGCACAAAGCAAGGGCTGTACATTTGCAGACATGGTAGACCAGTGCAGAAAATCAGCTAGGCTTGCTGACAGCCTCACCTGTAAATTCTATTTTACTTTTTTCCCACTTAGGTTTTCTCATAGCTCAACATGAAGTGGTTAGGGGAATGAGGCTGAGGTCTGTGCTTTTGAGCATTTTTGTGGGTTGGATTTTTTTAATGGGAGAAATGTGTCTGATTGTTATTCCATTCATAAACTCCTTCAGAAAATGATCCAAAAAGCCATCACAGGGCTGCTGCCTTATGTAAAACACAGTAAAACTATGCAGCAGTGTCGAATATGAGTTACTTTTCTGTGCCTTAATTAAAAGTTAGAGCAGATCCCAGGCCATGCTGGATCCCATGTGGTCATTCTTTAAACTTCCTTCAACCAAGCACGGTACAACTTCCCCAAGAGGACTGCCTTACTGCTAACCTTTCAACATCATCTGTTTTCTTGTAGCATTGCCAAGGGAACTGATTATTTCTTAGCAATTATGGAAGTCTATTTTACCACTCTCTCACAATTTGAAAGATGCTGAAGGGATTTTCTTCAAAGTTTCCACAAAGATTACTCCTCAAGCTGAGACTAACATGGATGACATCAGCCCAGAACAGTTGAAAAAAAGATTAGCATGTGGAAAGGAGGAGTTTGGGACAGAAGGTGTCCTGCAACCTCGAGGGAGAAATGAATCTGGCACAAATCTGAAGTAATTTCCCTGAAATGGTTGTGCAGTTGTTCTAGCACAAGGGATCTCAGCTGCATGGAGCCAGGACATGGTCCAGGCAGGTGGAACTCAACATGTGAGGCAGGAGAGCAGGATGGGCTGCAAGTGGATGGGGATGGTGGTCGATGCAGAGGGGTCATGAGCAAACACATTGGGTGCCTTGGGAAACTCTGAAAGAATTCACAGAGATGGGGCCAGGAGAATTCATTAGATCATCTTCTCCTCACTGGGGGCCAATTGTGGGTTTCATTTACCTTTTGAGAGCCACATGATGGCACATCCCTTAGGGTTAGAAAGTCTACATTTTCAGCAAGGCACTGGTACCCCAGGAAAAAGGACCAGCTTCAATTTCAAAGTTCTTGTAGGAAAACTACACTCACCTATTACCTAATAACCTTGGAAAATCACTTTCAATGTCTGAGATCTAAAACGTGAATGACAGGTCCCACTGCCGTGCCAGCCACCAGGCTGAGCTCCTCAGTCCCAGCAAGATCTCTTGGAGATAGTGGCAACAAACAGAAACACTGATTTTGTGCTAGATTGGCACCACGTACAGCTGAGTGCATGGGATCAGGTTCACCTCTTCAACATCACTGATGCAGGAGTACAGGTCATGAATATAGGTGACTCTCTCTTCACAGAGAGAGTGATTGGCATTGGAATGGGCTGCCCAGGGAGGTGCTGGAGTTGCCGTCCCTGGAGGTGTTGAAGAAAAGCCTGGATGAGGCACTTAGTGCCATGGTCTAGTTGACTGGATAGGGCTGGGTGCTAGGTTGGACTGGATGACCTTGGAGGTCTCTTCCAATCTGGGTGATTCTGTGATTCTATGGAGCAGCAATCTGGGAGGGCATCAGAAGTTTCATTTTGAACTGGGAGCAAATAATTGTCCCTGGTTACATGAGTTGTCCTGTGCTTGGTTCACTCTCTGTAAGTCTGTAAAGAAAGGAGATTACATTGAGAAAATATACCCAAATTCATCTTCAATTTAGTCTCCTAATGAGTACAATCTTCAGGATTCAAAAATCTGGCTGCATACTCAGGTTGGAGGAAGGTAGTGGCCTTTGGGCAGTAGCAAGGCAAACAGAGAAACTGAGTTAGCAGTGGTACCATTGGCAGAGACATGCCAGCGCTCTGAGATGCCCCTTGCACTCACAGTGCAGTGGATCTGGCACCCCTAGCTTTGCTCAATGAAGCAGGAGTGTGGGGATGAAGACCGTGGACAAGATCATGGAGCTGTGAGCCATGGCCTGATAGCTCATGGTCTACAAGCTACACAGCAGCTAAGTGACTGCTCCTGTTCTAGCAGTGGCTTCCTGGCTGCTGGCTGTTTCCTTGGTATCATTTCCCTCCCTTGCAGATGAAAAGCAGTGATTGCAACCTCTATTTATTTATTTAGGGTGTTTTTATTTTCTCTTTTTCTGTAAGAATGATTTCATTAATCTTTCAAGGTAGCTTAGTGCAAAGACAGCAAATGTTATTGCATAGCAGCAGTAACAAAAAAAAAACATCCAAGAAGAGCTCCTCCTCTCTCTTTTTTTTTCCCCCTTTTGTGAGTGGAAAACTGTTAAAAACAAACCTCCTAATTTGCTGGTAGCTTGAGATTTCTGCCAAGTGAACATTTATGTCCAAGTTTGAAAGATGGGGAGTCTAATGGAAGTGTTGAAATGCTCTCAAGCAATCCAGAGCTGCTTGATGACATACCCTACAAGGTCAGTCCTGTTTGCTCTTAAAATCAGTGATAAAACTTCCCTTGGATTCATGAGGAAACAGGATCAGGCCCTTTATTTAATTTGTTTCTATCTTAGTAGGAGGTTTCTCATTCCTTTGAAATATGCCTATAGATGATCTCATGATCCCTGTTGTCCATGTGTGCTGGCAAGGTCCTCAGCAGTTACAGTGCTCAGACGGGACAGTGTGCCAGATGATTACCTGCTGTCCTGGTGTCACCAGGGGTGCTGCAGTCTGGGGGACAAGGATTACCAAATTTCCCCTGCAAATACTACCTCCTGGAAATAAATGGAAAATTTGCTTTCATCAAGAATATGAGGAAAATACATTCTGCCTTTCTTGGGATTTCAGATGGATGTGGTGGAAAAGAAGTTCCTGACTTGGTTCCTAAATAAAGGTGAAGCTGGACACCTAGAGTCAAAGGGAAGAGAGAGGCTGCCTGTCACACCTTACACATGACAGCTACCCTGTGTCCTCAGAGCTCTGCCATCAATCAACTACATATCTTACTGAGGATAGTAGAGCTTTTATGGGACATGGTTTGATAATACTCTGGCTGGTTGCAGAATCAGACAATCACAGAAACGTTCAGGATCACCAAGTCCATCCAATAGCCCTACTTTACCAGGTTCACCCCTAAACCATATCTTCAAGCACCACATCCAGACCACCTTTAAACATATCCAGGGTTAATCATGGAATCATAGAATCAGTAAGGGTTGGAAGGGACCACAAGGATCATCTAGTTCCAACCCCCTAGCCATGCCCAGGGACACCCTACCCTAGAGCAGGCTGCCCACAGCCTCATCCAGCCTGGCTTTAAACACCTCCAGGGACAGGGCCTCAACCACCTCCCTGGGCAAACCATTCCAGAGTCTCACCACTCTCATGCTGAACAACTTCCTCCTTATGGCCAGTCTGAATGTCCCCACCTCCAGCTTTGCTCCCTTTCCTCTAGTCCTGTCACTCCCTGATATCCTGAAAAGTCCAAAGTCCCTCCCCAGCTTTCCTGTGGGCCCCCTTCAGATCCTGGAAGGCCACAAGAAGGTCACCTGGGAGCCTCCTCTTCTCCAGANAGTCCCTGCCCAGCCTGGATTTGTGCTTGGGATTGCCTCGACCCATATGCAGGACCTTGCACTTGGTCTGTTGAACCTCATGAGGTTGGCTTGTGCCCACCTGTCCAGCCTGTCCAGGCCTCTCTGGATGGCATCCCTTCCCACTCTTCCCTCCAGCCCAGAGATTATCACAATTCCCTTGTTTCCCTATCTTCTCCAGGACTCTAGCACTACCATCCCAGTATTTGAGACATCCACCGTCTCCAGAAAACACCAATGTGTGACTGCATCACAGAGGAAACCTTTTGCCTTAGTTCTCAGTACTGTGCAGAAATTGCCCCAGGTTTTCCTTAGAACAGGAATGAATAGGATGCTCTAAAGATTAAAGTGTATTCTCTCTTAGGGTCTGGCATTTCAGTTTGAATGAAATATTTTTGGTGAAGGGGCAATCATCAGATGGTTAAAGTGTCTGCCCTTGGCTTACATCTCTGGACCTGGGCTTGGATTTCAAAGCTTGGCAGTGTTAGAAGGTAAGATTTTGATTCATACCCCATCTACTGACAACAAATAGGTTGCCCTTATTTTTTTTTCCCTTCTCTTTTGTCCTTCTAAAGACAAGAACAGCCACCACAACATGACATGAAAAATGCTCCTTTGTATTTTTGTCCTTTCCCAAGGTTCAAAGAAAACAACAGACAGAGCTAACGCTCATCTGTGATGACAGCCACCATCACCACCACCATTTCTCTTTAACCCTCTGTGTTCCTGCACCAAATCCTCCCAGCTCTCACAGCTATTCCCACACTAGGCATGGCTTTCCACTTTACTGTAGGTGGAGGAACACCACTGGCACAGGGCTAGCTTCTGTGCACAGCTAGGGACTGCTGTAGAAATCTAGCTGCAGGACCAACCTGCTACGGCACAGGCTGGACTGGGAGCAGGAGAGCTTGCTCTCCTCCTTTGCTTGCCTGTGTGCTACTTTGAGGCAAATAGGAATGTTTTAGTGAGACAAATTAGATGATAGGCTGTGAAAAGCAAACAGTGGTGATGTCTGCTTCAGTCATAGGCTTGCTGAGGTGTGTAAAAACAAGAACATACATATAGAGAAGACAGTGAGTCTCTGTTGCAGCTGGTGTCTGCTTTCTCCTTGGGCTTCTTCCGTGTAACTGATCCCTCTGCTTCCTAACCCCCCTGGCCTATCCTCACAGCTCACCTTGCATGTAAGGCAAACTCTGGGATAAGGCAGAGGGGTGGAAAGAAGGTAGAAGAGTTATGGGAGAGCCTCCTGAGGACTCTGATTTCTGGGAAGGGGTATTGTGCTTCTTTATTACCTTTAACTTTCATACTTCTGTATATAGCTGTATACATATTGTAAATATCTGTTTGTATATTGTGTTAAGCTGTGAATAGAAAGCTTCATTCCCTAACTGCCAGCTTGGCTGAGTCTAATCTGGGTGAGTTCATGAGAGTGGAGGGCAGGTAACACCCAAACCATCACAGCCTGTAACTCCCTTAGGGAGTGAGCTCCCCGGGGTGAAAGGTGAAAACAAGGCATAAGCAGACAATGAAGTAGAGTGAGACATGCCAGGCCAGGTCCCCAGCAGGTAGTGAAGCACAGTGAGACATGCCAGGCCAGGTCCCCAGCAGGTAGTGAAGCACAGTGAGACATGCCAGGCCAGGTCCCCAGCAGGTAGTCACAGAATTACAGCATCACTGAGGCTGGCAAAGCCCTTTGAGATCGTTGAGCCCAGCCCTAACCCAGCTATCATAAGCACTAAACCATGGCCTGGAGCCCCTCACCTCTAGGAGTCCACTTGCTAAAGGATCTCTGATGCTCACCCAGCCCAGTGGTGCTGGAGCTGTCCTGGCAGAAAGGCTCTGGCACAAAGCTTTGTCCCAGGGGACAGGAGATGAGATTCACTGGCAGGGTGAGGAGGAATTGCTGTAGTCAAACATCTGAGATCAGACCAGCCCTAACTGTACAATCTCCCAGGCCAGGTCCCCAGCAGGTAGTGGAGCACAGTGAGACATGCCAGGCCAGGTCCCCAGCAGGTAGTGGAGCACAGTGAGACATGCCAGGCCAGGTCCCCAGCAGGTAGTGCCGGGGCTGGCTCTGGTGACCCCGGGCCGCTCCCGCAGAGGAGGGTGTGCACGGCCGTGCGTGCAGGCGCGCACGTACACTGTGGCTGTGTCACACAGCCCGGGCTACAGACAGGTTTTATTGGTGCAGACATGGAGAACACAGAGCTTCAGGCACTGCCATTTTGCAATGCTCTTGTGTCAGTGGTGAAAGGTCAGGTGTCCCACGGGAACCAGAAGGCTGACAAATGGCACCCACTAAGGGAAGGGTTACATGCTTTAGCTGCTCAGACATCTCGGCCTCTTACCCTGGTGCTGAGCAGAAGCTGTGATGTGCTGTTGGACAACCATACCCAAAACTCACCAACCCTTAGCCCCAGTTTGCACATCAGCCTTTTTCACAATTACCAGCACACACAGTGAGTCACATCCTACAGGTCCAGGGTGTCTGGCTGAGGAAAGACCTAAAATCTGAGGTTTAGGAAAGAGAGTGAAAACCCTTCCCTTGGGATTGTTTTTCCCTTTCCTCCTCCCTGTGCACCCTCTTTCACCAGGACAGTTGGGGCTGCTCAATAAACTCCCCGTTTGTACCTAATAAAACTGGTACCTCCTGCAACAGAACTCAGCCTGGTGTGGTCATACCAGAGGGGACTTTGCTGGCAACAGCACACTCTTCCAGAACAGCTCCCATCCCATCACCCAAGGATGAAGCCCCATGAGCCCTGCCCTGTGGCATGGGAGCAGGGATCCAGTACAACCAGGGAACGTTGTAGCTGTGGCTGTGCTTTCAGGGACAGCCTTTGAGGGTTCCTGTTTCACCTGAAAATCAATCCTGCAAGTGAGTCTCCCTGCACAAGTGTATTTTATATTTTAAGGTGATATTGCAGGATAGTGGCACAGAGAGAGGGAGAAACATCACCTGCTCACCCAGAATATTAACAACAAATATCTCCAGTGCCTCCAGTCAGGCAGAGAAGAAAATTCAGGTACATTTATGTTCATAATGTTTTTAGTTTCTACAGGGAAGTACCCAGGAATAAGTGGCAGAGCAGGAATTATCACACAGATCAGCTGATGAGAAGAGTTAAGCAGTGGATTACACACCAGTACTGGGTTAGATGCTGTAAAGATTGTTAGTGAGAGGGTTGTCTAGTTAAGGCAGTGAAAAGTAATATGAGCATGCCCTTTTTCCTCAGGTTTGTGGTGAGGGTCCAAAAATCTGTATGTCCCAGACTGGTCACTGCTTGCCCCTGGCGCATTGGCATCTCCACAAAACACAGTTCTACCCCACTGGCTGGTACCAGCACAGAGCTGAAGCAGGGCTTGACCCCCCAGCAAGATGAAGATGGTTATTCACTCTTATCCTACCATTCTGATAGCTCTTTGTTTTCGGCCATGAACACTAATAAACCCAAGGACAATTAGAAAATGAGTTAGAAGAGGATCAGTGGAAGGAATCTCCCCCTTATGGGAGCATTTGCTTTCATTTAAACTATCTAACCATAATAAGTAACAGGGCTCCATAATGACATAATTTGCTCATCTTCTTGGTTTCAAAGTATTTTTTAACAAGCCAAATGAGTTTTCAAACATGTCTGTGATATCTCCTCCGGCTTAAGTATTAATCAGATGCCAAAGTAATAAATACAGAAATCCTGCCTGGTTGTTCTGACATGCAAGTCCCTAGCTGTGTGGGAAGCTTCTCAGATGGGTTTCAGTTTCACCAAGAGATAAAATGCCACAAAGCCAAGTACAGGCTCTGTGTCACTGCAAGATTTACAGCTCGAATCCCTGCCTGGAAACAAAGGAACAAATAGCTGCATGTCATGCACCGAACCGAAACGTTATGGATTAGATTATTGCTCCAGTTTCTACAGGACTTCTCAGTGGGGGAAAAAAAAGCTATTAACTCTCTTTTACGACTACCAGCAGGGCAATGTGAATAGAATAATCTCCTCCATTTATAAGGTCTGGGGGCCTTATAACCTGAATAGCAACCCAGGAGCTTTGTCACAAGGTCTGTCTGTTTCCTTTCCTTCATAAAATTCCTATCTCCATTAATCTGTGTTTATTTTCCTTCTGCTTTTTAATTTGCTTAATGGACTTCAGCCGAAGTCTCTCCTAGAAGTCAGAGGAAAGTAAACTCTGATAAATCCTTTGAGACTTAATAGTCACAGTTAAGCACTTCTTTGGATTATTTTGTCTGACTTTCATCTTTGCTGCTGCAAAAATGTCGGCTGCCTAGTACTGCAGACCTAACCCTGTGACTTAAGAGCCTGGGAATGAACTGACAAAAGATGCCCCTCTTTCTTCTTCTGCAGGCATGGAAATACAACAAGACAAGTTTTAAACTCCTAAAAGGCAAGCAGGGTGTCCTCCATGTTGCCTGCCCATGCAGAAAGTGTGTTGGAGGCTCAGCATTCATCAGACTGCTAGTCTCAGCCAGTATCTCCCATTCCCAGCCTTTGGCTTCCAGGGATAGCAGGAAGCTCTTGCTAGACAGGAGTTGCTGCGCATAGTACTGGACCCAGCTTGAGTGCTGGGCAGCAGATCCTGGTCTGGACACCTCCATCTCAGCTTCCTGAAGCTAGATATCATTGCTGTACAGGAGACATCAGCTGCTCCTCCACCACACAGCCTGACACCCTCTCACCTTAACTGCCAGCACAAATAGCTGGGGGGGCCCTGCAAGATTCCAAGCCTCACGGGCAATCTGCCCTCTGGCAGTCCATAATAGTCATCAGAGCCCTCCTGCAGGAAAGGAAACCTGTGCCACTTCCTTGTCCCCAGTCCTACTGGCATTATCTGCTCAATAATGTTTCACGTTATTAATCTACTATTATTATTATTCTTTTCTTTTCAGTGGGTGGGCTTTGAGTGACAGCCAAGATCAGTATTAGCCCCGAGACACCTTTTTGTTAGGAGTCCAACTCCTTTGTGTTCTGACTCATCTACGACTCTCTGCGCAGCAGATTTGTTTTCGCACAGCGTTGATTCCTGCAGGATCCGCTTACTCAGAGCTTGCATTCGATAATCAGGTCCCAACTGCCTACTCCACTCCTGAACAAAGCTTCACTTGATTACTTATTTCAACAATTTGCATTTGCATTTTAATTCTTCCATGTTGTTTTTTTCTTTTTCTTCCATAATTAATTAGGCCTCATTCCATCAATCTTTACATTTCTTTTGTCTAATGACCAAGCTCTTAAAACAAACCCTCCATGGTTTTACGTGTAGCTGGAGCACTTTACACACGTCCACCTGTAGTGGAACTAAGGAAGGAAGGCATGGCAAGCCCAAAGAATTTATTTCCTCTGACTGGCAAGCCCTGATAGAGAGAAATGATGAGGCCATTGACCTGTAACTGAAAATTTACTTGTATTTTGATCCAACCTGTACAGACTGAGGGCAATTTCTTCCTAGAAACAGTTTCTAGCCTCCTGATTTTGTCTGACCCACTTGGTAGAGCTGTGCATAGGTAGGGCTGTGAGTAGGTGGCCATGGAGAGGGTAATTCTGGCCATTTTTATGGAAGCACACTGCCATGTGTCAGAAGAAAAGATGAACTGGCAGGCAGGCTCCATATCACAGTAATCTACAGCCCTGACTTTTTTGCCTTGGATCTGCTTTTCTTTCCTTGGTTTAAGAAAGCTCAGCACTCCCCTGCCATGTTAACCATAAATCTCAGCACTACCTTCATTACAACATATCTTATCTGCATGTGCTTTCTTCTGGCACCAGCTGGGCAGCCACAGCACAGCTTCAGCTTGCTGCTTTGCTGCATTGTCTGACAGCAGCAGTGGGAGATGAGGAGCTGGAGGTTGATAGAGTGAGGGTGTGTAATTATACAGGTGTGCAATTATACAGCTCTGGAGTCTGAGGGCCTGATTTCAAAGAGCCATCCAGCACTTAGGGATGCAGAAAAAGGCCTGTGGTAGCATCACAAGGAAATGTGCTCTTTGGAATGGCTGAAGGCTTTGTCAAGCTGTGGTGGCTACTACATTGCTAGCTAGAGCAGATAAACCATGGTATGCTTGAAACTGGGCAGCTCAGGGCATAGGAGAATCATAGAATCAACCAGGTTGGAAGAAACCTCCAAGATCATCCAGTCCAACCTAGCACCCAGCCCTAGCCAATCAACCAGACCATGGCACTAAGTGCCTCAGCCAGGCTTTTCTTGAACACCTCCAGGGACGGCAACTCCACCACCTCCCTGGGCAGCTCATTCCAATGCCGATCACTCTCTCTGGCAACAACTTCCTCCTAACATCCAGCCTAGACCTGCCCTGGCACAACTTGAGGCTGTGTCCCCTTGTTCTGCTGTTGGTTGCCTGGCAGAAGAGACCAACCCTCACCTGGCTACAGACTGGGAGAGCACAAAACTCTACTAGATGCAAAACCCACCCAAGAACTGGGTAAATTCTCTGGTGGTTTGCTTTGTGGAGGTTGCTGCTGCTGACAGTTTTGCTGCTGGCATTCTGGCTGGCCACAGGCCAGTGCAGGGGTGTCTGCACCACTCTGCAGGCACAGCAGGGATTAGAGGGGCTGAGCAGTCAGTTGCACAAGTTGATGCTTCCCCTGGGATCAGCTGGAGACAAATGGTCAGGAGTCGGTTTTTGGAACTCAGAGTGGTGGAACAAAGGCGGAGGCTGAGACCCCATATCTGCTTCTGTGGAGCTCACACTGAGCAAGGAAGAGATGGACAGCATATCCCAGGATGACAGAGCAGACTGGTCCTTGCTTAGATGAGCCACTTTCTGCGAGCCCTTGTGGCTTATTAGTCTGGCTCGCTGATCCGTGCTCTGATGTCTGGGATCTTGCTAACGAAATTATCACATCTCGTAAGAGTCAAAGCTGCTTTGTGGGAACCATGAGTTTCCTGTCTTCTTTGCATTTGTGAAGAAAGACTTTGTCATGTTCCCAGGGTAGAAGTCACAATTTGCATTAGGAAAATATAAACAAAACTCAAAGATCAGCCCTGTGATAGAGTCAGCACAACAGCAACGGCTTGAGGAAAGTCCTAACGAAATGCTGCGCAGCAGGCAGATGGTGATTTATATTTGTAAGCCCTTTTGGTTTCAAAACCCAGCATTCTACCTCTTTCATCTCCAAAACCCAGCCAATATAGAACAGAAACATAGCTTTTGGCAGTCTTCATTTTTTAGCTAAACTTGTTTGTGTTCTCTCTTAGTGCTCGAAGCAAAGCAGTAGCAAATTACATTACTGCTTCCCAGGCTGTGACACAGTGGCCCATGTTGTTTCAATAAAAATGACACCACTTAACTCTGCTGGGTCAGTAATGAAGCAGCAAGAAAGATTTTGTTTGGCAAGAAAAACTAGCCCAGAACCCAGAGCTTCTTACAGCTAAAGCAAAATAAAGGATTTAGGTTAATTAGCCTATTTATGGACTCTAAACTCTTCCCTTGGTTTATGCACTCTGATGAAATGTATCTCGGTGGCCTCTCTGAGCAGCCTTCCACACGCAATGGGAATGTTTTTCCCACCCTGCCCAACAGCGGCGGTGCGCAGACATTGCGGAGCAGAGCTTGTCCCTGGGGGAGCAGTGGGAGCCTCTCTGTCTCTCTCTAACCAAGGAAGAGGTATGTCCCTTTGACACCAACTAGGATCACAGTCCAGCAGCGAGTTCCCATCAGAGGTGGCCAGCTGGCTGCCGTGGAGCAGGCACAGGCTGTCCTTTGCTCCTAAGGCCATGTCAGCTTGGTGGAAACAGCTCAGCTATGCAGCTTGTCTGAGGACTCAGATTTCAGTGCACCTCTATCACTATCATGTTTCCTGCTAAGGGATGGCTCAGCTGAATGGGCCTGAGGGCACTGGTTATGTTCTCTGAGGAAAACCTGGAGGATAACAGGCGCTGCTGTTGGAGTGACAAAACACATTTCCAGGTGTGTCAGACATCAAAATCCAAATCCTCTTTCATGTAAGTCTGCTTTTCTCTCACCTTTCCGTGAGTTCAGTCTCAAGACACCAGCATCTCTAAATGTGGCAGCATTCTTAGAAACACCTGGTAGCAAGTCTTGCTTGCATCAAAGCTTACCAGGTAGCACCACAGCACACCTGACAGGAACAGCAGCCTAAAAGTAGGTGGTGTGTCCTGACACTTCCAGTGGGTCTCTGAGATCAGCCAGACTAATGACCACATCTGATGAGACCTTTAGCCAGGCTAATGATCACATCTGATGAGACCTCCTGAAGTAGTGTGGCTGGCTTTGAAGAAGCTGCTAACAGCTCAAGGCACAGAAGGGCTGGTGGAAGTCTGTGCTTGCAAGAGTGCCACTCTGCCAAAGGTGAGGGCTTGTGTCCCCAAGTGTTCCTGCTGGAGTGTGTTGTTCCCAGGCGGACAGTCCTGTGCAGCCTGTGCCAAGATGCAGATGCCATTTGCCTTTTTCCAGCGGAGGTACAGATCAGCGTCAGGCAAGTGTGCACCACTGGGTGATGAGTTCATGCTCTGTGAAGTGGCTTTCCATGTCACCTGGAAGCAACGCATGGTGGCCAGGGGGCTTGGAATCAGAGGCTGGCATCAGCTGCTGCGCTCTTGCATTTCAGACAGGGACTCCTGCTTGGCATCGCTCTGCACTGGGCCAGCACCAAATCCTTGATGCATTTTGCAAGGTACCAGTGTCTGGCAGCGAATTTCTTGCAAAAACCATAGTCGCATCCCTCACCTAAAAGGGACTTTTTTTTCCCAGGCCAACAAAAACTCTCTTCCACACACTGTAAATATTTGGGGGGTGGCATTGGCTTCAACAGGATATCATGGCAACGGCACTGAACCTTGTTCCTGGGAAATGATCTATGGTGACAGCCACAGGCCTTGAATTCTATTTTCTGTAAATGCCTTGGCATCTCTTTTGCTGTGTCAGGACTTTTTTCCAGTCACAACAGCCTGTTCCTCTGTTTCATCCACCTCCTTATCTCTCAAGAGCAATGCTTCAGTTGTGGAAGGATTGTTGGTGCTTGTCTGAACTCTTGTACTTTCGATGCAGAGGGTAAAGAAGGCTTTTTGCTTTCTGTCTGCAGAGGGTTTTCTCGTGTTCATCTGCAGCTGGCTTTAGCTGGTGAAGCCATGTTACATTATTATTGACAGTTTGTATTAATAATGGCTACTATTACCACTTCATAACATTTTAGTTGAAGTTATACAGCTAGAATCATAGAATGAGTCAGGGTTGGAAAGGACCACAAGGATCATCTAGTTCCAACCCCGCTGCCATGCCCAGGGACAGCCTACCCTAAATCAGGCTGCCCACAGCCTCATCCAGCCTGGCCTCAACCACCTCCCTGGGCAACCCATTCCAGGCTCTCACCACTCTCATGCTGAAGAACTTCCTCCTCATGTCCACTCTGAATCTCCCCACCTCCAGCTTTGCTCCGTTTCCCCCAGTCCTGTCACTCCCTGAGAGCCTATAAAGTCCCTCTCCAACTTTCCTGTAGGCCCCCTTTAGATGCTGGAAGACCACAAGAAGGTCGCCTGGGAGCCTCCTCTTCTCCAGACTGAGCAGCCCCAACTCTTTCAGTCTGTCCTCATAGCAGAGCTGCTCCAGCCCTCTGAGCATCCTCATGGCCCTTCTCTGGACACACTCCAGCGTCTCCACATCGTTCTTGTAATGGGAGCTCCAGACCTGGATGCAGTACTCCAGGTGGGGTCTCACCAGAGAATAGAATAGAATAGAATCAATCAGGTTGGAAGAGACCTCCAGGATCATCCAGTCCAACCTAGCACCCAGCCCTAGCCAGTCAACTAAACCATGGCACTAAGTGCCTCATCCAGTCTTTTCCTGAACACCAGAGCAGAGTAGAGAGGGAGAATCACCTCCCTGGCCCTGCTGGCCACACTTCTCCTGCTGTAGCCCAGGCTCTGATTGGCCCTGTGGGCTGCAAGTGCACACCTCTGGCTCATGTTGAGCTTCTCATCCACCACAAGAAGCTAAAAAGCTTTACTGTAGCAAGCAGGGGATATTTGCATGCACACACAAATACCCAGGCCTGTATGCACGCACATGTATTCTTGGTTTTCAGATCAGACTGTTGCATAACACTGAGGCTTATGGTATGTTCTAGCTATGAATTCTCTGGAATAAATGACAGCCTCACATTCTCCATTGATGAACAGTCCTTGAACAGTCGCAGATCCACTTTGGTGGTTGTTTTAACAGGTTTCATGCCTAAGAAATGCACTGAATGTGCTTTGCTGTGACCATTCCTGACGCTTACACTTCGCACTCCAGAGAACACTGGAAATGTTATTAGCTTAGGAGCGTATTTGAATTTATTTGTGGTTTAGCAACAGAGAAAACAATGTTTGGTGTCGTTTTGGTTCCTATTTGTAAGGGAATTGATTTTATTTTCAGACTGTTTATCTATATTTATCCATGACTATCACATGTGTTAAGTGCATCAAGTCTATTAGTCCCACACAAGAGGAGGCAGAATGCTTTCATGCTGATTTCCACACAACAACCCCCTCCCAGCAGAAAGATGAAGATCAATCTTTCTGAAGTTTGTGCAGTTCTGATGATTGAAAATAACTCAAAAAGTTGTTTTTTAAATGATGAAATCGATTTCCATTTTTTAATTAGTTTCCTTTTTCTTTTTTACCTTCTTTTTTTTTTTCAGGTATAATGTGGACAAAGAAAAAGCACTAAGCCAAGGCTCTTTTTGAGTCAGCCACAGCATCCCACCCTCAGCTTACACCAGCTCCAACTTTGGTCCCATGGCACTAACCAGAAAAGCTTTTGCATCTAGGTATCCATCAACATCTCTAACCGTTAAAAGCTTTCTAGGCTCCTCAGGGGTTAAAGTTGTTCTAGTAAGTGTCCTTAATAAGGAATTCAGACGGTTTCTGTTTGGTTTTAATTATGACAGCCTTTCATAGGGGTTTTGGAGGGGCTCCTGGCCCTGTCCTGTTGAGACATTAAAGGTGCCTTTGTTCCAAAGTTCAGAGCCAGATCTGAGATCGCCTGTAGTTCACCTTTAGGATATGGAAAAGTGCTGAGACACGGCAGGGTTTGATGCCGGCGGCCCCCGCCGCGGGAGCTGCGGCACAGGGTGTTGTCAGCAGCGCGCTGCCCGCCGCAGCCGGCTCGCTCGGGCCGCGATGCTATCAGCATGCCTTCTGGAGCCTGCCTGAGTGATGGCTGATTAATGAACTGGGCCTACAGCTATCTGGGAGAAAGAAGGATTGCTCATTTCATCCTTGTCACGGCCCTAACTGGGAAAGCCCGACAGCATCTGCTTCGCCCCGTCTGTAGACACCAGATACACAAAAGGGCTTCTTGCGAGATCGCTGTGATTTCCATTGATCTCTCCTCTGCAACTGCCCTCTCCCCAGGAAATAGAGCAATCGGCCCTGGAGTTTCTGTCTGAGGTGGAAGAAGGAAAAGCATACATCCTGCTCCTTAACAGCGGTTGTGAAATGAAACACAACCCACAAAGTTTTTCCAGAAGCGCTGTGACACCACAACTTTCATGTGCTGTGTCATCTGAAAGTAAAGAGAGTCACAGAAGCATAGACTCAGCCAGGTTGGAAGAGACCTCCAAGATCATCCAGTCCAACCTAGCACCCAGCCCTATCCACTCAACTAGACCATGGCACTAAGAGCCTCATCCAGTCTTTTCCTCAACACCTCCAGGGACGGCAACTCCACCACCTCCCTGGGCAGCCCATTCCAAGGGCAAATCACTCTCTCTGGCAAGAACAAATAAAACAGAGGTCTCTGTTCTGGTGATCAGGCTTGAGATGCCTGTCATTTTATTTGCTTTCTCTTCACTTAGCAGGTACAAAAAAAAACAAAATAACAAGCTGTAGAAGCAGCCCACATAGAATCATAGAATCAGTCAGGGTTTGAAGGGACCACAAGGATCATCCCGTTCCAACCCCCCTGCCATGGGCAGCAACATCCTACCCCAGATCAGGCTGCCCACAGCCTCATCCAGCCTGGCCTTAAACACCTCCAGCCATGGGGCCTCAACCACCTCCCTGGGCAATCCAGTCCAGGCTCTCACCACTCTCATGCTGAGCAACTTCCTCCTCACATCCAATCTGAACCTTCCCACCTCCAGCTTTGCTCCATTTCCCCCAGTCCTGTCACTCCCTGAGAGCCTAAAAAGTCCCTCTCCAGCTTTCCTGTAGGCCCCCTTCAGATACTGAAAGGCCACAATAAGGTCACCTTGGAGCCTCCTCTTCTCCAGACTGAACAGCCCCAACTCTTTCAATCTGTCCTTATAGCAGAGCTCCTCCAGCCTTCTGATCATCCCCATGGCCCTTCTCTGGACAGGCTCCATCATCTCCACATCCTTCTTGTAATGGGGGCTCCAGACCTGCATGCATCACTAGCCAAGGTTGTCTTTCATGTGCACCAGTGCAGGAGGACACTTGGACCTTCCACCTTTCCCTTTCAGCCACTGCTCAATAGGCTACAGAGCACATCAGGAAGAGTGCAAGTCTGTCAAGAAAGTTGCTGGATTCGCTGGTGTTGTTCCCCTATTTCTCTTGGTAACCAATTATTTTCTCATCCATGTTACACTTGGCAGGACAGAGGGTTTTCCAAATGGCAGAGTTGGCCTCTGGTTTGTCTGAGAGAAAATATCACTGAAACCATAAGGCAGCAGAAGTTCAAACCTGAAACCTGAACACAGCATTAAATCTGTACTGTGCCGTCTGTGACCTGCTGCCAGGCTGAAGCACTTGGGGTATCTCAGCTATGCAGAAGACAAAATCATTCACAACTGCCTGCAAATAAAAGCATAGTAGTCATTTTCCTGGATATTTGGTTCTCTCAAAGAAGGTCTCTTCTAACTAATAATTCTCACACCGGTGATTTATGAGCTGTAAATGCTGCAAATTGTGCTTGTTTGAAGGGTAGCATTACATCAGAGTGTCAAAAAGACACCAAAAGCTGTCCAGGAGTCCCTTCAGCAGCTCAGCTGTCAACCTGCCTACTCTACACTGACCGTGATAGTAAGCCTCCTGGGAGATGCAAGATTTCTGCCATGGCAGTGAGTCAGGACATAGGTATGCTGCCTCATCTTCTCATCCTCTGCCAAATCAATAAGTTCTTCTCAGGGATGGGATTTTCAGCTGCAGCATAAGGACAAACTGTGGGAGGCATAATGTAAGCTGAGTGGAGCCTTGGCTTTGCAAAACCTCCTTTTCACCCCAGAGCCACCTGCAGAGCATGGCAGGAGCCCTGCCATTTGTGCAGGCACTGGGCCAGCCTGGCTTCTAGGTCCCAAATATGTTTCTTCAAAGGAAAATCTGAGTAGGTCATGTACTTCAAGAAAAAAAATATCTGCTTTACTAAGAAACTGTATTTTGGAGAGATGAGCATGTCTGATGAGCTCACCTTTGGTGAGCTGGGCCACAGTATCTGAGACTGAATGAAAATCCATGTCTCTGGCTGCGTGGTTGTTTTAGCCTGTCATCCTTTAATGTAATGGCTGGCAGTTCAAAGGAACCTTTGAACCCTCAAAACACATACAATGGGTCAGCTTCTGAGGGTTCCTCATGGATCCCAGAGGTAAGTGAGGAATCTGATGCTAGCCTCCTTCCAGAATCTGGCACTGCAATGAACATTGCTAGGTTAAAACAGTAGCAGCAGTATTTCCAGGTATGCTGAGGCACGAAGGAACAAAAAACTCCGGGCTCAGGGGCAAGGCTTTTTCTTTTGCTGTAGCCATGAACTTGGAGCCTTCCCTTCTCCTTAGGTGAGGTTCCAAGGGGCTTGGTGGCACTGACATTTTGGTTGCCCTACATGCATGCAGTGCTTACAGAATCTGCTCTCAGAGGCCTGGTTTCTCTCCCCTGGACCCATGTCAAACACTTCAGGGTTGAAAATTTGAGATGCAGTAGGAGAAGGAGAGAAGCACTGTCACAAAAACACCAAAGAGAAAGGCAAAAAGGGTTCAAGTAACAGCAGCTCTTGAGCCCATGTCAGCTAAATCGGTTGTACTTCCATCCTCCCAGGAACGCACAACTTTCCTCTATTAATCAGCACACTGCTGCACAGAACACATAACTAAGTGTAGAAGGTGAAAGTATCTCCATGGCTGCAGGAGAGGTAGCTGAACACAAGGGATGAGTAGTTGGCCTCAGAACCTAGGAGATGCAAAGCCCTGATGGTGTGGGAGCAGCAGCAGCTACCTTCAGAGCCGTGAAATAAGTGCTGCCACTTTCTCAGCTAGCGGTGCTGGAGTAGCTCAGGGACTGTTGTGACTTGCAGCAGTTGTACTCACAGTGGTGGTTGATCCTGATTTGAGTCAAGTTTGAATGGAGAAAAGAGGCTTAAACACATCATATTCGCGAGGAGAGGAAGAAAGAGATGACTCTATCCCTGATTTATGCTTTGTTGCACATCGCATGCTGGTGTTAGGACTAAGCTTTCCCATAGGGGCAACTTGTAAAGTGAAATGGCAGTGTAGAAACAGCAGGTTTGTTACAGATGAGGTACAGTCAGAGCAAGTTGGAAACCCTATGTGCTGAGCCCAAGGCTTGCCTTGCTTGGCTGTACATTTGAAGTCTGTGCGTGGTCTATGCTTCAGCCCATTCCAGCAACCTTCCCACTCCTTCCAGTCACCTCCATGAGATCTCTTTGGGTGGCAGGATTAATGCAGCCAAAATGCACATATAGTGTCTAGGGAGGGCAGCCTGATTTAGCAATTTCAGCTGCTTGGCCTTCTCAGGGGGACTTTTAAGGTATTGTATTAACAAAGCACAAGGAGTCAATTAGGGAAAGTCAGCCCTGCTTTGAATCTGTCTGCGAGATCTTTGCAGACAGTTCGGAAGTGCTCTCCCTAATGGTGCCAGGGGGACAGCTGGAGGAGGCTTCACAGCATTTACTTTTCAGTCTGATCTCAATGAACCTTTGTGGTTCCATCCATGCCAACGTGAGAACATTTCCTCTGAAGTCATTCCTGTAAACAGCTCGGAGCATTCTGCTTTGTTCCACAGGACAGGGACAGTAGCCTGGCTGTTGGTTTAGTTAAAAGGAGAAAAACAACAACAACAAAAATGTCACCAGGAAGTTGCCTGACTATCAGGAAATGCTCAGCAAAGGGACTCTGTTAGGCAGAGTATAGCAAAGGGACTGTGTTAAGCAGAGTATGCAAAGCCAGCAAACAAATCCACTGTTTTATAAAGGAGCAGCTTCTATTTGTATTTCTGACAGCACACGAAACGACTCTGTCAGGGATGTCAGCTCTGCTCCAAATCCTTTCTCACCTTTTTCAAACATTCTTAATCCTGAAGTATTTCCTTAGAACACATTGCAGAAAATGGTTGTAATAGGGAATTTATTTTCATGCTTATGTGTTCCCGTTTTGTCATTAACATTCCTTCCACTGCACCACAGCCAGGGATGGCTGCCAGGTCCAGGAGTTTAGGAATTATTTCTGCATCATGTGGAAGCTCTGCTGATGGGCTGTGCTGCCACAGTACAGTGGGAAAGTCCAGAGATTTTAAGCTGAACCACTCTCATATAAGTTTGCTATGTCTTCCCATACTGTGTGTGCTTCACTTGAACCTCTGGCTTCAGAGGTTTCCTGCCCTAATATCTCTCTCTGCCCTCAAAGAGAAGATGTGGAAAAAAAATGTCTGGTTGTGCTAGGGATATTTTGGTGAGAAGAATTAGATTGCAGGCTGTGAAAAGGAAACAGAGGTGATGTCTGCTGCACTCATAGGCTTGCTGAGATGTATAAGAACAAGAACACAAACATGGAGTTTGCTCTCTGGCTTTTGGGCTGCACCTCTCTCTCTAACCTAACTTGCTGCCTGATTAATCCTTCTGCTTCCTAACTCCCCCTGGCTGACCCTTCAAACTCACCTTGAACATAAGACAAAGTCTGGGGTAAGGTAGAGGAGTGTCTACAACTACCTGAAGGGAGGTTGTAGCCAGGTGGGGTTGGTCTCTTCTCCCAGGCAACCAGCAACAGGACAAGGGGACACAGCCTCAAGTTGTGCCGAGGTAAGTACAGGCTGGATGTTAGGAGGAAGTTCTTCACAGTGAGAGTGATTTGCCATTGGAATGGGCTGTCCAGGGAGGTGGTGGAGTCACTGTCCCTGGAGGTGTTCAGGAAAAGACTGGATGAGGCACTTAGTGCCATGGTCTAGATGACTGGGTAGGGCTGGGTGCTAGGTTGGCCTGGATGATCTTGGAGGTCTCTTCCAACCTGGTTGATTCTATTCTATTCTAAGAAAAAGGTGGAAGGGTGGTTGGGAGCCCATCCTGGGGACTCAATTTCTGGGAGGGCTGCTGTGTTTCTGTATTACTTTTTAACGGGTATATTTCTGTATCTAGCTGTATGTATTGTAAACATCTGCTTGCATATTGTGCTAAGCTGCAAATATAAAGCTTCATTCTTCAATTTCCAGAGTGGCTGAGTCTAGCCTGGGTGATTTTCTTAAGTGTGGGAGGATGGGTAACACCCGAATCATCCCACTGGTAATGCCAGGAACATGGGCACTATTCTGTGTAGGATGCAAAATGAAAAACAAAATGAATTGCCACTAACTCCAACAAAGAATATGTCTCTGGCCAAGGCTTTCATTCTATGCATGATGTGTGTGGGAGGGCAGGATAT
Source organism: Tricholaema leucomelas (assembly GCA_013400475.1). Taxonomy (NCBI): domain Eukaryota; kingdom Metazoa; phylum Chordata; class Aves; order Piciformes; family Lybiidae; genus Tricholaema lacrymosa; species Tricholaema leucomelas. The sequence continues at coordinate 340,746 of WAAF01004495.1, forward strand.
GGAGAGTGGAGTCCCTCAGAATAAGGTACTTTCTGGGAAAAGAGCCCTCATAAACCCCATGCTGTCAAATGAAAATATAGGTGGAGTGAAGATTAGCATTATCTTGCACTGTAGTCCCTCAGATCAGAGCAGAAACCTTTGCTCCATGAAGATTAGCATTATCTTGTACTGTAGTCCCTCAGATCAGAGCAGAAACCTTTGCTCAATGCAGGGTCCAATGCTCTGCTCATGGGAGGGCTGCAGTAGGTAAGGAGCCCTCAAATGACAACTACTGACTTCAGTGGTGGGAGACTGGCCCCTGAGCTGTGGTGTGCAGTGCTCTTCTTGCTCTCAGCCTTACTGGCTGTGTTACTGGGATTGCACAATGTCAGGGCTCCAACAGTGGGTGAGGAGTTGGGCTTTGTGTTTCTGCAGCCTAGTTCAGGGCAGCCTGCTGGTGACACTTGCCCTCTGTGCCAGCTCTGGTCACCTTCACCCTAGCTGAGGAACTTTCGGATTCCATTGAAATCATGCCCCTGTAAACCCTACAGAAAGGAAGGGCAGAACTCCTTCTTACCCACTCTCACTGGTCTGTGCTTTACCTCTTCTCTTAAAGAGCTAATTTGAGGTCCAGTTTAGAGAAACAGGTTAGCACACATTTTCTGCTTTCAGAAAAGCAAGCATAAGCTTAACTAGTTCCTAAAGCTTTGCTGTATCAGGGTCTTTTAGGTGCGTGTTATAGTTTGGTGCCCACTCACCGCTGAATGGACTTGAAGGTGAGATACTGAAACTGGGAATCATAGAATCAGAGTTGGAAGGGACCACAAGGATCAACTAGTTCCAACCCCCCTGCCATGGGAAGGGACTCCCTACCCTAAAGCAGGCTGCCTGCAGCCTCATCCTGGCCTGGCCTTAAACCAGGGACGTGGCCTCAACCACCTCCCTGCGCAACCCATTCCAGGCTCTCACCACTCTCATGCTGAAGAGCCTCCTCCTCACGTCCAGCCTGAACCTACCCATCTCCAGCTTCGCTCCAAAACAAGGATGAGAGGAAGATCCTGTTTCAATGTTTGATACAAACTAGCATGTCACTAAGCTTCTATAAACACAGGCTTCAGCCTAGGTTACGTCAGCACAAACCAGTTCAAAGTGTTCATTTGAGAGCAGAATATTCCATCTCATTCAGAAACTGGAACTGCAATTTCACAGCTCTAATTCCTGTAAAATAATAAAAACAGTGAGCCAAGAATGGAGTTTTTTGTTTCAAAATGAGGTGTATCAGTAGAGGAAAACTCTTAGTGGCAGAAATGATGAGGAAGTGTGCACAGTAGTGCACTACTCAAGATGTTCACTGGCTAAACACACTTGAGGAATGCATGGGAGAATGCTCCTGGTGCATTTGCTGTTAACCCAGGTACAGTGTTGGTGCACCTTTGTTTGAGGTCATGTTGCTTTAATGCCTTGATGAAATGTTTTATTTAAACATAATTTTAAAATGGGTTCAATTAGTCAGTTATTGATTTGAAAATGTCCTTTACACACAGTCAGGTTTTTTATTCAGTGAATAGAATAGAATGGAATAGAATAGAATCAACCAGGTTGGAAGAGACCTCCAAGATCATCCAGTCCAACCTCGCACCCAGCCCTATCCAGTCAACCAGACCATGGCACTAAGTGCCTCATCCAGGCTTTCCTTGAACACCTCCAGGGGTGGCAACTCCACCACCTCCCTGGGCAGCCCATTCCAATGCCAATCACTCTCTCTGCCAACAACTTCCTCCTAACATCCAGCCTATACTTCCCCCAGCACAACTTGAGACTGTGTCCCCCTATTCTGTTGCTTGTTGCCTGGGAGAAGAGACCAACCCCACCTGGCTACAACCTCCCTTTAGGTAATTGTAGACAGCAATGAGGTCTGCCCTGAGCCTTCTCTTTTCCAGGCTAAACTGTCTTAGGGATGGGGACAGTTATATGAAGATGGACCAGCACAGGGTACCTCATTTGCTTCTCCAACAGACCAAAAATCCCTACTGTTTCTTGTCCTCAGAAGGGCTTAGGAGTTCTCTTCCCTAGCTCATATCATTCTGCTGGGACAGGCTCAGGGTTGCTTCCCATGAGCTGAGCTGATGGGAAGGGATCCCTCCTTTTGCTGAGTGTGTGGCAGGGATAAGGGCAAAAGCTGGCAGTAGGCTGCAGAGCAGTAGGCAGTTCAGGCAGTGCAGAAGCTGGTCCAAACTGTAGACAGCTCATGATTGCTATTTGTGACCTCCCCTGCACATGGGGAGCAAACTTGCAGGATTTCTTCCCTGTTTTGTGGCACTCTGATCCATCCTTTCCCTCATCCAGATCTGCCATAATGGTGCCTGTCTTGGGCTGCAAGGCTGAGGAGGAAAGATGGGGAATCTGATGCTCCCTAGGGAGTCACATCAGCAAGGACTCTGTTACTAGACCCTGTAGGGACCCTGCTATAGAAACACAACACTGCAAATGTTGCAGTTATTTAAATTGTTTGTGAACTAAGGGCTGGGTTTAAAATAGGATTTTGCAGCATTAGCACTGTGGAGTGTTCCCACTCCAGCATCTCCAGCTAGCACCTCCCAGCTGGGAGAATCAGAGACCTCCTGGGGTGACTTTCTGAGTCTAGTGGAGAAGCATGGCAGAGCAATGCCAAGGCTCAGATGGTAAAGGTAAGCTCTTATTGAAAGATGAGGCTTTCTTGGACTTTCTCATTGCAGTGACAATTAAAGTGTGTAAAACCAGCCAACTCTTTCTTGACACAGCCTTGCTCATGGCTTTCAGCAAAGACCCATGCCCACCTTACCTGGGGAGAGAGGAGAATCCTCAACACAAGCTGAAATGTCCCACTTGTCTCCTAATGCAAGGGCAACGACCTGAGCTTCCTGTCCCTGCTTGACCAGGACCTCAGGGGAGACCTTATTGCTCTCTACAACTACCTGAAAGGACGTTGTAGCCACATGGGGATTGGTCTCTTCTCTCAGGCACTCTGTGACAGAAGAAGAGGACACAGCCTTAAACCAGGACATGTTTAGGATGGACATTAGGAAGAAATTCTTCACAGAAAGAGTGATTTGCATTGGAATGGGCTGCCCGGGGAGGTGGTGGAGTCACCATCCCTGGAGGTGTTTAAGAGGAGGCTGGATGAGGCACTTAGTACCGTGCTTTAGTTAATTAGAAGGGTTAGGTGATACGTTGGCTTCGATCCTAGAGGTCTTTTCCAACCTGGTTAATCCTGTGATTCTGTGACCCAGTAGATGGCACTCCTGGATGCTGTTTCTCCCAGTTAACAGGCACAATCTACCTCCAGCTGCCTCAAATGCCTCATCCTAGTTGCCCTGCTGGGCAGAGGGCTGCAGGGCAGAGCTGTGCCAGGGGAAGTGAGGTGACCTCTGCTCTTGAAGCTTTGCTGTTGACAAATGCAAAACAATAAAAAGCTTTTCTAGAACTGGGGTTTGGGTACAAATGCGGTTCAACAAGGTGAGCTTTTTTCTTAAGCTTTTAGAAATGTTATTTCATAGAATCATAGAAACAACCAGGTTGGAAGAGACCTCCAAGACCAGCCAGTCCAACCTAGCACCCAGCCCTGGCTAATCAACCAGACCATGGCACTAAGTGCCTCATCCAGCCTTCTATTGAACACCTCCAGGGATGGCGACTCCACCACCTCCCTGGGCAGCCCATTCCAATGCCAATCACTCTCTCTGCCAGCAACTTCCTCCTAACATCCAGCCTAGACCTCCCCTGGCACAACCTGAGACTGTGTCCCCTTGTTCTGTTGCTGGTTTCCTGGCAGAAGAGCCCAACCCCACCTGGCTACAGCCTCCCTTCAGGTAGTTGTACACAGCAATGAGGTCTGCCCTGAGCCTCCTCTTCTCCAGGCTGCCTTGTTCCATCCTTGTGGGCCTTCCCATCATGACAGCTACTCTTAACAGCAGGCTGGGTAAGTAGTTCCTTCTTGCCCTTGTATTTTCTCTTGACAAGCACTGGCTTCTGTAGCCAGAGGTAGCTGCATGCCAAGCCACGATGTTCCTCCCAGAGTGATTTCATAGTGATTTATTTATTATTTCTGTGCTTCACCCTGCTTGCTTGCCAGTGGAAATCTGCCTAGGGGTTTGGTTTCATGTCTCTTGCAATAGGACGTGGAACTCTGTCTTCCTAGCTTCACCAAAGCACTCCTGGCCAGAATTAGGAGAGTATGCTAGAATATAACAGCTCCTGTGCTGTATGGCAAATGCACCTCCCTTGCTGGCCAAAAACTTCTGTTCTTTGGTGGTTCCTCCTCCACCTTCTCCGTCTCCTTCTCCTACCCCTCTTTGAGAACTGTTTGTTAATGGTACATTTGTTTTCTAGAAGAGGCAAAGCAGCATCTTGCAGCCTTGCACTACACCTGAAATTTAGATTTCTCTCTAGTCATGGACCAACACTTATCACACTGCTCCACTGATCAGATTTATTACTTCCATCCTTTCAAACTCTGTGCCTAACAGAAGTCTTGAAACCTATTTTATTCATGATCACTTTAATCCTTGCTTCCTACAAAATGGAGATAAAAGGTGTTTGCTGGATGTTATTTTTAAAGCTGGGCATTACAAGAGAGACAACACAAGGCTCTTACTGCAGCTTTTGTTGCATCCAGATGCAAGACTGTGTTGTTGAATCTATGGGTCCTTCAGAAGGCTTTCACATTTGAATATTGAGACATGAAGACAAGCTAAAAAGGGGTCTGATGCAAACCTGACTGCAGTCACAAGAAAGCTGTCCAATGACTGTAATAGACCTTCAATCCCCAGTTAGTTAGTTTGATCCCATAGAAGTTTGCAGTTGACTTTGTGTGTTCCTAAATGCTGGCTTTCAGCATTCCATCCAAATCAACTTCTGACACAGGAGTGTAAGAGCCTTCCTGAATGGTCTTAACTTCAGTTTGGTTAAGCTCCATTGTGGGAGCATTGGCTGTAAATGATCATTTAGCTGAGTTACAGAGGTGCTTCCCTCGCTCTAAAGAAGAAGACAGGTACATCAAGAGGGTTTGAAAGAGCTACCTGCAGTTTGGCTCTTCATTATGGCATCTCAGGAAAACATCATCACTGAGCTGTTGTGATGCAAAAATGAAGAAGACACTAGAGATAAAGACTCAGAATGTCTTGAATGTTACACTAGATTAATTGAAAGAACCACAGAATCACACAATGGACAGGAGCTCTGGAGATCTCCAATCCCCTCTGCCAGAGCAGCTTCACCTAGAGCAGGTTGCACAGAGCAGTGTCCAGAATGGTTTTGAATGACTCTGGAGACGGAGACTCCACCATCTCTCTGGGCAACCTGTTGCAGTGCTCTACCATCCTCAAATCAAGCAAGTTCTTTCTCCTGTTTTTCTTATAGTTCTGAAAAAAAATCAATTCTTCAATAAAAATCCACTGAAAAAAAAAAAAGAAGTTAAAGAATAGCTCCATGCCCATCTCACAGCCCCATTAGTCTGATCCACAACCAAACCCATACAATCCTAGCCAGTTAAAGAAGAAAGTTAAAGAATAGCTCCATGCCCATCTCACAGCCCCATCAGTCTGATCCACAACCAAACCCATACAATCCTAGCCAGATTGGTAGAGCAGAGAGCTGGCCACATTACAGGAGAGCACAACTCATCATGGGAAAAGAGCCTATCTGACAGTCTTGCACCAGAGACATCCAGCAGCTGAGGTGGCAGAGGGAGGAGGCCTTGTCCTGGCTGCAGCTGGCCGTAAAAACATCTGGATCCTTTCCACTTCTCTTTCTGCCTTCTGCTGCTGGTGAATGCCAGCTGTGGAGGGGTGGTGAGCCAAGGGAATGTGAGGGAGAATTTTCCTAAGGTTGGCAGGAGAGGCTGGAAAAGGGAATTAGAAATCATTATTTGAATGTGTGTTCCTGTTGATAAAGCCAGTGTTAAGGATCCCACTTCTTAGCATGCTCCAAGCCAAATGGAGATGCAGATTCCCACCCAGAGCTTTCATCACTTAGGCTGTTCAGATCAACCAAATTCACACTTGCAAGTGCTAGACTGTAGCCCTGGGCTCTGCAGGATGGTGTGGGAGGAGAGCAAAGCACCTCCATTCCTACAGTCCTTTCCCAGGCCTTGTAAATCCAGTTGTGGCCCTGGGTGTAGCTGTGCATCCAGGCTGCAAATTATAGCTTCAAAGGACGCTGGTGTGAGCCAGTACTTGTCCAGTCAGGCAACTTGGAAAGCCACAGAAACATGAGCTGGTATAACAAGTAATCAGAACACTTGGGTTTACCTGAGTCATCATCATACCTTACTAATGAACATCTTGGGAGCTCAGCTAGCAGCTGGCAAACTCCTTTGGAAGTCAAGATCCCGCAGTCCTAAACTGACTTGAGTATATTTACTGCTTCACAGATCCTGGGATGAGTGAACAAGATCAGCACCGTCTTGGGGCAGGAGTATGTGAGAACACACAGGGCTAATGTAAAGACAGTAAGATGCAAGTCAGTCTGGCAAGGAATGCAGGGGGAGGTTCTCAGAGATGGTGTTGAGGTGCCTGGAGCAAGCAGTGAGCAGAACTCTGGCGGCTAAATTGAAGCTCATGCTCCAGTGAACTCACTGAACTGAAATTTCTCTCCAGGTCCCTTAGCTGGGTCTAACAATGTGTGACAAGACACTGCTGTGTGGTTCTTTGGGAGCAGATGGACACACAGTTTGGCTCTCCAAAAGCAAGGTTTTGAAGGCAGCCACAGGGTAGAGGCATGGACTCATCTCCTGGGTGCTGTGAAGCGATCCATATGTATCATCCTCATTGCCTCACCTAACCCTTCAGCAAGGCAGGTCTGCTTGGGCTAGGTGCTGTTGAAGCACCCACCCATTTTGAGACAAGCTGCTTTGTCCCTTCCTGTATCCCTTCATTCGAGAGATGTGTGTGCTGTATGTCTCAAAGGGATAGTGTGTGTTTAGTTTCTCTTGACTCTACATCTCTACAGCTTGGTGCTCTCCACGTGGCAGTGTACAGTTATACAGCCCAATACATGCAGTGTAAAACAGGAGGGAGGCAACTCTCAGACCCGAGGCTTAGAATCCAGAAGCTGCATCACTTCCATGTAGCCTGTAGCAGCACTAATAAACCCAGTGGATGGGAATTGCTTACCTGTCAAACTAGTCTGGTATTGCTGTGCTGCCTTTTACAGGATCTGCAGAATGATTCAAAGATACCTGAATGCAGAATCAGCTCGAGTCAATCAAGCTGGAGCTGCTGGCATCAGCCCTGGGGAGTGGGAGAGAGGACAGTGGGCAGGTGGAGGCAGCACCTGGAACCATCATGCTGAATGTTTCACGCTCCAGGGTGCCGGAAATCCTACTGCTGCAGCATGGAACTGCGCCTGCAGAGCAGCTTGGGCTGGGCTCCCAGGGAATTCACCATGCAATAACCAGGTGCACAGGAGAGAAGTGTTTCTACAAAGGCCAGCTCAGCTGGACCAAAGCTGAAACTCTGTCAAGTTGTTCAGGTGCTTGAGAGCAGTCTCAAGGAGAAGGACTTGGGGATGTCAGTTGATGAAAAAGTCAACATGAGCCAGCAGTGGTTGTTGACAGCCCAGAAAGCAAACATGTGCTGGGCTGCAGCAAAAGAAGTATCATATCATAGTATCATAGTATCATCAGGGTTGGAAGAGACCTCACAGATCATCAAGTCCAACCCTTCACCACAGAGCTCAAGGCTAGACCATGGCACCAAGTGCCACGTCCAATCGTGCCTTGAACAGCTCCAGTGTGACCAGCAGGACAAGTGAGGTGATTCTACCCATCTGCTCTGCTCTGGTAAGACCTCACCTGCAATGCTGCATCCAGTTCTGGCACCCACAGCAAAAGAGGGACATTGAACTGCTGGAGTGGGTCCAGAGGAGGCCACAAAGCTGATCAGAGGGCTGGAGAACCTCCCCTATGGGGACAGGCTGAGAGCTGGGGCTGTTCAGCCTGGACAAGAGAAGGCTTTGGTGAGACCTTATAGCAGTCTTTCAGTACCTGAAGGTGGTCTACAAGAAAGCTGGGAAGGGACTTTTTATAAGGGCTTGTAGTGACAGAATGAGAGGGACTGGACTGAAGCTTGTAGAGGGTAGATTTAGCCTGGAGATTAGAAATTCTTTACAGAATGAGCAGTGAGACATTGGAACTGGTTGCCCAGGGAGGTTGTGGATACCTGCTCCCTGGAGGTGTTCAAGGCCAGGCTCGACAAGCCCTTGAGCAATCTGGTCTAGTGGGAGGTGGCAGGGGGATTGGAATTAGATGATCTTCAAGATCCCTTCCAACCCAAACCATTCTATAAATCTATGATCATGCTTCAGGAGTTTTATAGTACCAGGGGGATGTCAGCCCTGTGTTTCCTCAGCTGGAGAGCTGACTATAAATCAATGCCTATTTAGTGTGATTCAGCCCCAAAGCCCGAGCTAATGACAGCTGACAGCTCTCTGACAAAAAATACTCACCCAAGATGGGGAGGTGAAGGCGTTTGCAAGGTGAAGGCATTTGCTTCACATCTGCTGGTGAATCAGTGTCAGTCCAGGGCTGTGCACTTGAGACCCTGACTGCCAGAGTACCTCACCAGACTTCACTACCTCTCAAGCTGATGGCTTCCGTGCACAGACAGTGTCACAGACAGCCACGAGTGAGTGAGTGTGAGAAAGATGCCTGGGAGGAACTTTTGAAGAGCCTCATAAAGACAGAGCATGCAGGAAATGCCTGGATGATAACTTAGCTGGCCAAAGCTCCTTGCACCAGAAGTTGGCTGGGTTTTCCTCACTCACACTGTGCCGCTAATACCTTTTGAAGAGAAGGCACTTTCTTACCTATTCATGCAGCTACCTGTCTGAAATGCATTTACTCAGGTAAAGCAACTCGCTGGTGTTTACCTGCAGATGAAAAGCTGCTCTGATATCCTGGTGTATCTGAATGACAATTAAACTTCACAGCTGGAACAGCCCTTTCCACACCTCTGGCTTGAGGCAAGTAGGTGGGAGCTAGGAGGTACCCGTAAGCATGGGGCATTTTTAACAACACAAATGAGTAAGCAGTGAGCAGTTTTGGATTGCAGATGTTTTGATTCAGCTTAGGGGCAGACATTTTGGCCCTGGTGAGGTTTCCCTCAAAGTCTGGGAAGCTGCAGTTCAGCAGTGTGCTGTTTCTGGACACAGGCATCTCAACCTTCTCCTTCACACACAGCCACTGTGCCTTTGCAAGAACTGGTGTCAAATTAATAGCAAGTAATAGCTGAGAGCTGATGAATCCCTTAAATGAAAGGCACCATCTAGCTTTGTCATTGCTCCTTATTATGAAGCCATCAGTTAAAGGACTTTTGCCCCTAGAAACCTTTTTAGTGTGTTTATAAGATTTAAAATGTTTTCAGTTCTTCCATCTTGCTAACATAATCTCAGGGGGTTGTCCTGTATTGTATTACTTTATTTCATTATTTAAATTTACTTTATTTTTCATTTTATTTTATGTTCTTCTTCCCTAGGAGAGGTTCCCCCTCCCTTTTCTGTTTTGCAATAGCTCTTGACATGCCGCATAGGCTGCGTGGACAAGTTGTTTGCACACCCTCTTTAAAAATGCTGTCTGAAAGCTGTCTGTGTTTGCAGCCATGCCTGGGCTGAAGATGCAGGTATTTGGGCCTCATCTCTGGTTTCTTGGCAATGCCTCTGTAAGCTGCAGTGCTTGAAAGAAGATGGAATAGTTGCTAGAAGTAAAAGTTGGTCAAATCCATCAGTGTCTGGGGTTAAAAGGGGAAAGTTTAACAATAACTTAAAAAGGGTATCAAAGGTAGGGAGATTACAAAAGGTGTAGGGAAGGAAGAATAACAAATACACAAAGGTATGAATACAACCGAGTTTGTGATCATAGAATCATAGAATGGTTTAGGTTGGAAGGGACCTCAAGGATCATCCAGCTCCAACCCCCTGCCATAGGCAGGGACACCTCCCACTAGAGCAGGCTGCTCAAGGCCTCATCCAGCCTGGCTTTAAACGCCTCCAGGGAGGAAGCATCCACAACCTCCCTGGGCAACCCGTGCCAGTGATGGTGATGACCACGTGTGTGGAGAGATGCAGGGAGAGATGCAGTGTGGTCCAGGGAGCGGTCGAGAGAGAGTCCGAGAGAGGGTCCAAGAGAGCGAGAACAGGAAGTCCCCCTGCTTTTATGGGACAGGAAGGGGGAGTGGGCTAACCATCACCTGGGGATGTCCAGACCCACCCCTGGGGAGGGGTCAGGACCACCTGAGGTCAGGTTTTGAGTCCAGGGACACTTCTCCTGGAGTGTTAACCGTAAAGAATCAGTGATCTGGTCTGTGTGTCTGTATATGCCACACAGGCTGTGTGGACGAGTTGTTTGCACACTCTCTTTAAAAATGCTGTCTGAAAACTGACTGTGTTTGCAGCCATGCCTGGGCTGAAGATGCAGGTATTTGGGCCTCATCTCTGGTTTCTTGGCAATGCCTCTGTAAGCTGCAGTGCTTGAAAGAAGATGGAATAGTTGCTAGAAGTAAAAGTTGATCAGATCCATCAACAATCTGGCCTGTGTGTCTGTATATGCCTGGGCACGTGTATGTGCAATTACTACAATGCCAGGCTGCAGCTTGTAAATAAGAACCATAATAACAAGGCAGATATAAACTAAACAGCTCAGAAGATCAAGAAGAGAAACCCTGAATATATGTGGAACAGAATATCAGACATAGTACTAAATAGGAACAAACTGGGAACTTAGACCACTTCTGTGCCAAGTCCATGGCTGGATTAACTTCATGGAGCTCAGTGGTGAACCAGGGATGAGTTAGGCATGGGATGAACTTTTTGTTCTCAGCTAAGTTGTGACAGAATGTTGAAACTTTTCTTACTGAAGTATGCATGATTCAAATTAGCTGAGGCTCTAAGCAGGAGTTTGGTTGTTGTGAGTGGAAACTGCATGTGAAGTTAAACAGGAGCTGCTTTAGAGAGTGCTTGCAGTTGATTGAAGATAACCATTCTGCTGAAAGCCATTACTGAATTTCCACAGTGTTTGCTTCAGAAGGCTTCAATTAGACTACTGTGCATCCATTCCTTCCTCTGCACTGCAAACCATGCTGCTGGTCTCTGACACACACTTCCATGAGCTCTCCCCACTGCCATATGGCTGGAGGAGGTGGAAATACTCATCTTCAACTTTCACATCCAGGGCTGGACATTCCAAGTTTTCATCAAAAGAGCTGTTTTACCCTAGTTTGCTACACCAGTTTAGTAAAGCTTTGAATATAGAAGCTTGAATGTGTTTTTGGGCTAAGCAATGAGTTTACTCTAGCAGGAACCTGATCCTCGCTGGTTTTGGTGATGTATCTTCAACACAAGTTGTCTACACCAATGAAGTTTTGCTGTGCAGGAATTCTGAGTGATGAGTGATGGATTTCAGGGCTTTCTGAGATCAAGGAAATGATCCAAATACAAAAGTACTGATTTTCTTGGTTCTGAAATGAACAAAAACCTTCAGGCCCTGAGGAAAATATTATGACTCAAAATTATGTCAGAAACATAACCCTGAACTATCCTTACTTCTTTGTGAAACAGTCAACAGCTTCATTGCATCTCTGCTCCACTGAATGCCCACTAGAACAGGTGGACAAGTTTACTTTAGCTGGCACCTGGGAGTGCTGGTGGCTAACAAGTTACCCATGGCACAGCAATGTGCCCTTGTGGCCAAGAAGGCCAATGGGATCCTGGAGTGTATTAGGAAGAGTGTGGCCAGCAGGTCAAGGGAGGTTCTCCTCCCCCTCTACTCTGCCCTCGTGAGACTCATCTTGAATACTGTATTCAGTTTTGGGCTCCCCAGTTGAAGAGGGACAGGGATCTGCTGGAGAGGGTCCAGTGGAGGGCTACAAGGATGATGAGGGGACTGGAGGGCATGGCTGATGAGGAGAGGCTGAGGGACCTGGGGCTGTTTAGACTGGAGAAGAGAAGACTTAGAGGGGATTTGATAAATGTTTACAAGTACCTGAAGGCTGCCAGGAGGCAGGGGACAGGCTCTGCTCACTGCTCCCTGTGATAGGACAAGGAGCAATGGGTGTAAGCTGCAGCACAGGAGGTTCAACCTCAACACAAGGGGGAACTTCTTTACTGTAAGGGTCACAGAGCACTGGAATAGGCTTCTCAGAGAGGTTGTGGAGTCTCCTTCTGTGGAGACTTTCAAGGCCTGTCTGGATGTGTTCCTCTGTGATCTGTGTTAGATAGGATTGTCCTGCTCTGGCAAGGGGGTTGGACTCGATGATCTCCTTGTGTCCCTTCCAACCCCTAACATCCTGTGAGCCTGTGGTCCTGTGATAAACTCTTTTTCAAGGTGAATAGAAAAAAATCATCTTAGTCCCAAGAGTTCACATACGAAGGATGCTCTTAACCTGCCCGACTTGCACAGATCCCAGTGCTGCTGTTCTGCACTGGGAACAGAGAGGGGAAAGGATCTGCAAAGTCTTCAGAACCCCAGTGATGCCAGATACTCCTGGTGTTTGACTGATTTATAGGCTGCCCTAAATAACTCAGCTTCCCCTTGCTGATAGCAGGAGCCTGTTTTGCTTAATCCCACTGAAGAGCAGAGCTGCTGTTGTCTGCATTTCTGATGAGCATTTACTTGCGAACCTTCTGACAGCACCTCCTCTGAGGAAGCTAATGCTGACAAAACAACAGTTGCTTTGCTGACAGAGTTATTTAAAACACAAAATGACAAGATTATGTTACATACTATGGGATTTTCTAAGAAGATGTGTAAGATTTGATTTCCACAGAGTATTTCAGTGACCTTATTACCAAAGTGCCTATTTCTCAGCCATCTCCATCAGCCTCAGCTGGGTGCCTCAGCTTTAGCCTAGTAATGGGTCAGGTCTGGGAGTAGAAAACAGGAGATATGTGTCTCCAGTGCTAATTCAGGTTCCTCCAGTGAAATATATACTGGAACTATGAGGTCAAAGAGATGTGCAGAGTATAAATAGGAATGATGATGGAAATTTCTGGTTGCAAGGCTTTCCTGGCAGAATAAGGCTACAAGATGCCATATTACTGAGTTTATTCTTTTAATCTTGCTACAGGACACATATTGAACACACAAATGACTCCCAGCTGAAAGGGGGATGGGATTTGGGCATGTTGAAACAAGAAGAGCTCTTCTCCTAAGTGGGTGATTTAATTGGGGCAATTAATGAGGCAGGAATTATAAAACATGTAGTTAATTTTATTTCTGGAAAGCTCTGCCCACAACTATATACTAATTAGGTAACTTTGGGTTCTAATTCGGTCAGGAAACTCTTCACAAGGATACTTATGGGTCTTTCATTCATTTAGGAGAAACAGAACATTTGGCAAAGTTTAGCCACAGAGTGGCTTTGCCTCACTTACAAATAGGCAGCCTGGAGCCCTAGGGAAAGTCTGAGCTACTCACTGTGGTGGAGTAGGAATTTCAAGCTAGTCCCTGGCTCTTTTGTGGCAGTGTTGGAACTGCTTAGCCATTGAAAGGCTTCTTGATCTTCCCAGGGTGCTGGGAAGGAGGCAGACAACCTCTGACTTGATCCTGGTTCCTCTTGGCAGAGAGATTTGCAGAGGTGCAGGCAGGATCTCTTGAAGATGTGCAGAGAGCATCATGTTGGTGGCATTTCTTGCCTCATCGTGAGGCATTTAGATGCCTTCTGCTGGGAAACTTGAGGCACTTAAGTTTCCAGGTAGTTCAAGCTCAAAATATCAGAGTTAAGCTGGTCTGAAGCACAAGGCAGAGCAGAACACATTGTCCAAGAGCAGTGAGGCAGAGCTAGCTCTGTGAGGCAGAATCAGCAAGCAGAGGCAGCAAGGCAGAAGCAGCTCAACTGCTTGCAGCTTAGCTCAAGTTGTATTATTTGCCTGAGTGCAATGGATCATTTGGTCACAGAGATTCACCAATCAAACTGGCATTTGCAAAACTGACCATATTAGGTGAAACCAAGGCTTGCTCACCTGTATTTGTGCAAGACACCAACAAGTACCACCTACCTGTGGGTACCTCTTTATCACTTTGGGAGGGGACATAATGGCTCAAACCTTTGATTTCCTCCCACTCTTGCTTTCCCCATCAGCAGTAGTGTTGGGCAAGCCAAGAGGGAGTTGGGGGTGTTTAGCCTGGAGAAGAGAAGGCTCAGGGGTGACCTCATTGCTCTCTACAACTACCTGAAGAGAGGTTGTAGCCAGGTGGGGGTTGGTCTCTTCTCCCAGGCAATCAGCAACAGAACAAGGGGACACAGCCTCAAGTTGTGCCAGGGGAGGTCTAGGCTGGAGGTTAGGAGGAAGTTGTTGGCAGAGAGAGTGATTGGCATTGGAATGGGCTGCCCAGGGAGGTGGTGGAGTCACCATCCCTGGAGGTGTTCAAGCAAAGCCTGGATGAGGCACTTAGTGCCATGGTCTAGTTGACTGGATAGGGCTGGGTGCTAGGTTGGACTGGCTGATCTTGGAGGTCTCTTCCAACCTGATTGATTCTATGATCCTGTGGTTAAATGACATCTAATAGGCCTATTAGCCTTCTGGGACAGTGGGTTTAGAATTTGCCAATACAACTAAAAAGTTGCAGTTTTGTATAAGTAATCTTCCATCTTTATTCTTTTTCCAGTTGCCTCCATTGCAATCTGTTTTGTTCCTTTAGCCATTCCAGCATGCCAACAACCACCCAGAAAAAAAAAAGAGCTATGCCCCTGCATAACCAGAATATTTTGGTTAAAACACTTGAACATTCAGAGCTTTTTTCCCCCAGTAAGTCTCCAAAAGGCTCCTTTTTTTCCCCCTGTAGTTCAGGAAACTACATTCTGCAATTACCCTTAATCTTATTAGCCCTTATCCTGAACCGTATCTTCTTTTCTTCATCCAGCTGCCATCTTTTTGCTGGGAAAAGTATTTGTGGAAGAAAACACATTGGTTGGTATCTCTGGTCCCATCTTTACAAAGATATGCGTGTGCTTGCTCTGTCTGATGTTAAACCAAAACGATAATTTGGGAGCCATATATTTAGAATGTAAATGACTCATCTGTAGGTGAAACTG
The DNA here is from genome assembly GCA_013400475.1 of Tricholaema leucomelas. Lineage (NCBI taxonomy): Eukaryota > Metazoa > Chordata > Aves > Piciformes > Lybiidae > Tricholaema lacrymosa > Tricholaema leucomelas. The sequence goes on from WAAF01004495.1 coordinate 355,790, forward strand.
ACCCTAATTAGATCTAGATCAGGAGTTTTTTTGACAGAGAGAGAGAGAAAATTCATTTTCTCTGCAATGTGGTAATGGCTAAGAAACTAGCCCCAGAACTTTAAATTAAAAGCAGGTTTTAACGTGCTGGCTCCGTGCCTGCCTTCGATAGCAGCCTCTGCCTGCTTCAGTTAAATAAATGGTAACAGAAGAAGACAGGCTGGGTGACGTTAGATAAAGAGAAGTTTAAGAGAGTAATTACAGCATTAAACAGGGGCAGAGGTGAGGAGCTGCAAACTTTGTGGAACAGTGTGCAGCGTCACAGTTTCTCCAAAGCTTTGCTCTCTAAAATGTTTTACTCCTAGTCGCACAAAGCTGTTAGCTCAGGTACCTGTCTCCAGCCCAGGACATGAGCATAGAATCATAGAATCATGGAATCAGTCAGGATTGGAAGGGACCACAAGGATCATCTAGTTCCAACCCCCTGCCATGGGCAGGGACAATCCCAAAGCTATACTGATGAGCTGTTCTTAAAATCCAGCCTGTGCATGGGGACAGCACAGACCTTAGAGATGAGACAATAGCTCATGATTTCTGAGTTAAAGTTGTAGGAAATCTAGGAAGGACCCAAGTTTTCACAGTATC
>WAAF01004495.1:358866-420481 GCA_013400475.1 Tricholaema leucomelas
AGACCTTGTCAATAGTCCCTCCCCAGCCTTCCTGTAGGCTCCCTTCAGATACTGCAAAGCCACTCTAAGGTCTCCTCGAAGCCTTCTCTTCTCCAGGCTGCAGAGCCCCAACTCTCTCAGCCTGTCCTCATAGCAGAGCTGCTGCAGCCCTCTGATCATCTCCGTGGCTCTCCTCTGGACCCGCTCCAGCAGTTCCATGTCCTTCTTGTGTTGGCGGCTCCAGAACTGCACACAGTACTCCATCCATTCATTCATTCATTCATTCATTCATTCACTCACTGGCTGCATTTTTCTGTGATCACTTATGCAACATACTCACCCCAATTTAGAAATGAAATGTCAGTGGGAAAGTTCTCACAATGTTATGGATGAGAGTTACAAAATCAGCTCCCCTGACAATCCAGTACTCTAAAGGCTGGAATTGAATTCAAGCTTCTCTTCAAAAGATGCTGGAGTCTGCAGTTCAGGTGCCTGCCAAGTGAGACACAATCAGTTTGCTCTGAGCTCCCTGTACAGGGAATACTTGCATCAGGGTTCTCTGATGGGTTCAGTTTCCCTTGTGTTTTTGAGGTAGCTTTTACAAATGCAGAACATGCTGAATGCTGCAGAACTCCTGCTGGTTTCTGGGCCCTGACACCTTTGGCTATCTGGCATATTTGCATCTTAACATATTCTTAGAAGGTGGAAAAGCAAATTTTATGGCCCTAATGTCTTGTTCATGAATTTCAAAGTGTTGTTATCAGGATTGATGCATAGGTGAGGAGAAATGGCCCTTTTCCATCACCCAGGGTAAAGGGAAGGGAAATATGCACTGGATCCTTCAGGAAGGAATGAAAGTGCTTGTGCTGAGCTGATAAAGTTTCTTTGAAAGGAAAAACAACTTCCTTCCCACCAGCAGCATTACTTCCCTTCTACCTCTAAGATTTCTCAGGAAATCCCATCTTTTCCAGGCCATGCTGGCACTTGGAGAGATTTTACAGTGGCTTTCTTGTGCTTTTTATGCTCTTAGGTGCAGAGGGTGGCGTTCTCATACAGCAAAGGGCAGGACACTATTAGCAGCAGCAGGAATTAAGCCTCTGGTTCTTAAGTATTAAGAGTTCTCATCCACGTATGTTAAGAAAGGCAGCCATATCGAGGTAATCTTCTTCTTGTTGCTCTGGGTATGTCAGCTCTTCCATGACTAATGTGTCCCATATTCCTATCACCCAAATCTTGACGTCACAGATGGTTCCTTTTAGAGTGGGATGTGATTAAGCATTGCCGGCACCGAGAGCTCAGAGATCAGTTTACACTGCTTACTCCAAAAGGGTCTGCAGCCAGCACATTGAGAATAAAGACTTCCTGAGGAGGATGAAAATAGCCCTCATATGTAACATGAAACACCAGATAATGAGCCTGCAGAGATCCACCTGAGTCCAGGAGGAGGAGAGGACCTTGCCTGTCCCTGTGAATCCCATCGTTCCCCTTGGATTTGCAGAAGAACTGCTGCTGGAGATGCCATGCTGCCAGCTGCCATGATACCTTGGAGAGGAACAACAGGAGCTCAGGACAGGGGTAATTGGTCCATATATCATGTGGAGATGAAGAAATCACAGAAGGAATTGAGCTCTGGAGATCAGCTTCCTTCTGCAGGGGTCCCTGGATAACAGCTGCCATTGGCCAAAGCCCTCTAAAGTGATATTTGCCCCATGCCTTCCCGGTCAAACACATCAAAACCAAAACCCCACATCCACCACACTTCTTGCTTGTAATCAGCCACCTCACAGGGGCCTGCACAGGGACAGCAGTGCCACTGCTCTTGAAGAGCACTAGAGGCAAAAGCTGAACACCAGCTTTGACAGCCCAACTCGGCCACTGCCCCTGGAATCTCTGCAGACAGCACATCTATTTCTGTGCCCATATGCACCTACTCCTTGCCACTGAGAACGGAGTCTTTTGCCTGCAAGTCACCCAGCATGGGGGAATTCACACCCTGGGTGGCTCCAAGACTCCTGCTGCTATCTGCAGCCCACCTTCCCTCCTGTGGATGCCTTTCCATCCAGGCCATTCTCACAGCTTTGCTATCTCATCTCTATTATGCATATCCACAGCTTCTCTGGTATGAAATTTTTATGGAGAGTAAATCCCATTACCAGAGTTCTGTTGGACAGGGTCAGAATGTGTTAACTGGGGGTGGAGGAGTTTTTCTCTACATGTAGAACATTTGTTCTAAAGGTGAGGTTTAGAGACATGAAAGGTTTGCTGAATTTAGGGCAGGTAAATGAAGAAGTACTTTTGTTCTAGGAGAAAATTTCCTTTCTGGCACTTTATGATGTCCTTGAGAAGACAAGATGAAGAGCTTTTTGGTTTGATGTTTCAAGCAGAACTTGGTTTATTCTTTCCATAGAAACTTTTTTTGTCCATCCAGGAACATGAAAAAGAAACACAAAGAGATTTCCAATGAATAAATACTCTGCAATAAAGTGGTTCACTGGGAGTTAACCCAAAAGTTTCAGGTTAAGTCTCTTTACCTTTTGTATTTTCTTGCCTTTTTGAAGAAATTCTTTCTGAAAAGCTAAAAAAAATGTGTCTGTTTGACACAAATTATTTTATTTTCCTAATTAATTAGGTCTTACCAGTTTCTAGCTTGGTATGGATCCACATTTGGATCAGTGCTGTATAAAAAGTAATAGTGCTGTGTCAAGCAGCATCTGCTGCATATGTTAGTAATGGCTTTGCTGCTTAGATTTTGTTTCCCACAGAGCTGGTGACTGAGTGTAACCCATTAAAAAAACCCCAAATCCCAGTCACTCCCACTACACTCTGGCTCACTGTTATACCTCAGTCACCATCCCTGGAGGAGTTCAAGAAAAGCCTGGATGAGGCACTTAGTGCCATGGTCTGGTTGAGTGGATAGGGCTGGGTGCTAAGTTGGACTGGATGATCTTGGAGGTGTCTTCCAACCTGTTTGATTCTCTGATTCTCTGATTATATCAGTACCATAGCTACTGAAAGATATGTCCTAGGTATGTTCCTTTTCTTCTACTCTTAGCCAAAGCTTGTGAGAAATATAAACTAAAGCACATGGAGGGGGAATGACTTTGGAGTGGTGTGGTGGGTTAGAGTGGATCCCTCCCCCAATGACTTATTATAAACCTGCCCTAGAGGCAGTAAATTCAGAGAATTTGGAAATTCAGAGTAATGAAATTGTATTTTTACAGTTTAAAACTAAATATAACATTATAGACAGAACAAACTATTGCAGAGTACAGTAACCTTAGAGAAGATGGGGATGGGGACCAGTGGCAGCGAAGCAGCAAAGCAACAGCCAGGGGGAAGTCAGCAGTGGGTGCAGCAGAAGCAACTAGAGGGGAAATACAAACTGTGCTTCCAGACATAAAGCTTTTGATGCTCCAATGAAATTATATTGAGTTACCTGTAGTTGCTGTATTTTATGGCCTATCCCTGGAATGTTCACCTCTTCACTCAGTGACTCCAGTACTTTTCCAAGTTTCTCTGTTCCTACTTTTTTTTTTATGTCTATGTTCATTAAGGGAATGCTGCTACTGCTGCTTACAGTCTGGGCAGGTCCCTGTTGTGCCTCCAAGTGAACTGCTGGTGTCATTCTGCCTTCGTGCAGAGCAGCTCTCAGACTTGTTGGCTCAGTCTGCTTTGCCCTTTAATTAAGACCAATCCTGTTACCTACAACCTGCAGAAAATGAAGACACCTTTAGCCTGGCACTGAACAAGTGTGTTTGTGAGCATCCTTGGTAGCAGAAAGATGTCTTTTCCCAGGAGACTCTCCTGAACTCCTTAACAACTTGAGCACAGCTGTACAGAGAAAGCACAATCACCTCTGTACTGCTAGTACGGAAAACATCTCTTGAATTGACTCTGTGCCTGGTATACCTGGAAAACTGCTAACATCTTTAGTGTCTCTCTCCTTTGAAGTTGTATGGAATGACTTTGTCCCTCTCCTCATGCAAATGATCTTCCTGGGTTCCTGTCAATGTGATTTTTGCATAGCACTTCTACTGTCTTTAATTACAACCCCATATGGGAAGAGCACTCATTTTTTACCAACGATGGCATTACCTGTTCCTCTTTGGTTTGAGTGGCTTTTACTCCCCTCTGTGGTTTGCTTAACCTCACACTGAGCACCTGAAATGACACCTTGATTTGCCATGGCTTTTCCTCCAAATCCAACGTCACAACTCAGCAGGTTCTCCATGGCTGATGCAGGAATGACTAACCAAAATGAGGAGGTGTCCCTCATCATTTTGCACTTTAACTGTGTTCACCATGCTCAGACAAACTCTTCAGAGCTTCTGGGGCTGTTTTGCCCTGGCTGCTCCCACTCTGCAAATGATCACCTGCCTCTCCAGAGAAGCATTTTTACCACTGCATGGTTTTAGCCTGGATTTCCCCAGTTGTCTCAGTATGTGTGGTCCAGGTGTCACTTGGCACTTTCACAACCGTCTCCTTTTCCTTTGCTTCTTCCTTGGCTGTCAGTAGGTCAGGAGGTGGCACTTCATCACTTCTTCTTCTCAGAAGAACTCAGCTCACTCCTGGAGCAGCCGGCCAGCCATGCCCCTCTGTGTGACTGCCCATGGGGCAGGTTAGCTCTGCATCAGCTACTGAGTCCCCCCAGCAGTCAGTGTTATGCTGATTTCCCAGTTGGGACTGTCTGGGCAAGGTTTAGAAGATGTATTTAGAAAACCACGAGGCTGAACAGTCAGGAATCACCACTTGGGAGGTATGCAGAGTCTGAGCTCAGCCCCTCCACATCCCTGTGATGCCTGACACCCTGTAATTACAGGCTCATAGACATGACTTGCACTCAAAAGTTTCACTTCAACTGTAGATCCACAGAGACAGCATCTCATTTTGGTGTAGTCATTCTTAATTTCTTTGACCTAAGCTTCCCAAATGTGTCTTTTGACTTTTGCTTTTTATACAATCTATTCTTTTTCTCCATTTCCCAAACAGTCTGTGGAGCCAGACTAATCGCCACTCATCAAGTGCCCATTGTGTTTCTATTTCCCTGTCCCATGGTAACAGACACTTTCATTGTGATTATTCATCTGCTGTTCCTTCATTAATCAAACATTTAGATTTCACTGCCACAAGGCCTTTTCAATAGCAGTATACTCTAAATACACTTTCAAGTGGAAACCAACTCTTTGGTACGCCTAGCAGTGACACTTGAGAGTCTTTTTAAGCTTCCTGCTTGGCCAGTGACAGTAAAAAATACCCACCTCAGGAATTGATGATTTCTATTCCAAGTTGATGGTCCAGTTCTCAGCTTGCTACAGTCTAGGTGCCTCTGAGTAAGGAGCCATAAGGAGAAAGACCAGAATTAATTTCTAGCTTCTTCCTCCCACCGTGAACCCTAATAGAAGGAGGCTTGGAAAAGTTTCGCCCAGCTTTGAGTCATAGAACCATAGAATCAGCCAGGTTGGAAGAGACCTCCAAGATCATCCAGTCCAACCTAGCACCTAGCCCTAGCCAGTCAACTAGACCATGGCACTAAGTGCCTCATCCAGGCTTTTCTTGAACACCTCCAAGGATGGCAACTCCACCACATCCCTGGGCAGCCCATTCCAATGCCAATCACTCTCTCTGCCAACAACTTCCTCCTAACATCCAGCCTAGACCTCCCCTGACACACCTTGAGACTGTGTCCCCTGTTCTGTTGCTGGTTGCCTGGCAGAAAAGACCAACCCCACCTGGCTGAAGCCTCCCTTCAGGTAGCTGTAGACAGCAGCACCTGTGAGCCTCCTCTTCTCCAGGCTGCACACCCCCAGCTCCCTCAGCCTCTCCTCACATGGCTTTGACATCTAACTGTTTCTCTCTGCTCCAGCAGAGGTCCTGTGCCAGGCTGCATGTATTGCCTTGTCATGCAGGTGGGCCTGGTATGTCATATGAGGAGTATGTTCATTAAGGGAATGCTGCTACTGCTGCTTACAGTCTGGGCAGGTCCCTGTTGTGCCTCCAAGTGAACTGCTGGTGTCATTCTGCCTTCGTGCAGAGCAGCTCTCAGACTTGTTGGCTCAGTCTGCTTTGCCCTTTAATTAAGACCAATCCTGTTACCTACGACCTGCAGAAAATGAAGACACCTTTAGCCTGGCACTGAACAAGTGTGTTTGTGAGCATCCTTGGTAGCAGAAAGATGTCTTTTCCCAGGAGACTCTCCTGGACTGCTTGCCCTTAAGGACTGCCTGTTTTTATAGGTCTGATCTGGGGGATAACTGGGTGATCCTCCCAGGTACAAAGTTTGCCATATAGGCTGAGGTATGGACTAAGGGCTTTGCTGTGCTTTACCTGAGGTGTCTAGTGATAAAAGAAGAGAAAGAAAACCTGTCCTTGGGCAGTGTTCATTTTTATAGATCATATTCTTCAAAGTAAATATCTGTCAGTGGGATGGTGATGTTTTTAATAGGGTGGGAAGCTGTCCTCTTAATCCTCTGAGAGGAAACCTGAGTCAATCCTTCACTAAGTTCCCCATTGTCTCTTGGTCTCCTTCCATCCTGCTCCTTCTCTACCTTTTATTTAACCCCTTAGACATGCTTTTTTTTCCCTGTGTAGATGAAAAAAATAGATTGGATGCCCTGCAGAAATAAACTCCAGTTTCTACTCATCTCTCTAGTTACAGTCCTGGGAAGTGACATTGGAGCTGTCTTGCAGATCTGTCACTCACTGACTACACATCCATAACCCTGATACCCTGGCAGTCTTCCTGCTGGCTGACTCTCCTTCCTCAGATTCAAGCTTTTCCTCACACATCTTTTTACCATGTTCACTTACTAGCCTGATCCATTTATTGTTGCCTGTATCCTTGTGGTCGAGTCTGTATTTGCTTGGAAACCCTTGCTGCTTTCATTCAGTTCCCACTTCCACCTCTGTAGTCTGTGTGCTAGGTCCCTCAGCAAGGAGCCCTTCATAGTTTGACCAAGCATCTAAAGAGCTCAGGACTTCTCAGACAGGGTGAAATGGTTGTTTTCTGTTTGTAACACAGCAGCACCTCTGAGCCTCTGTTGCAGAGCAGGTCTCTCCAGACAGACAACTTTCACAAGATAGTACCTGCCCCAAACCATTTCTAATTGGAGTGCAGGGCAAAAGACCAGGAGAGAAACAAGTCCACAGCATACTAGAAACTACTGAGGTAATACTCAAGGAGTAAACTTATATTGAGATAATGAAGCTGTGGTAACCAAAAATGAGATTGTTCCCTAGAGGCTTATTTTTATAAGCACTCCAGTATGCAATCAAGATTTACATCTTGCTGCTGCCAGCTCTGTGCCTGGCTACTGTCCTTCATGTCTGAAGGCCTCAAACACCCCTGCTATTGCTTATGAGCTTGCAGAGGAGCAGAAGGTATGGAATTGCTGGACTTGGGTCAGGGGCTTGCATTCATTGCCTGCAGAGGATGGAGAGAGCAGCTCCTGGGGCTGCCTTAGGGAGAGCAGCTTCAGCCTGCCTGGCTCTGGTGATGGAGGAGCCTTTCAGAATTCAGTCTTTCAGCGCAGTTCTCACGTTGTAGCCAGATGACAGCCTGCTCTTTGAAAGGCCATCCCTGTAACTCTGTGAACATGGTCCCTTCAGATCCCTTCACCATTGTGCACTGATCTGTGAACTCAATACACTGAGGTGGGAGTTCACACGAATCAATGCTGTTATCCATTTCATCAGGTGCATCAGGCCCATTTTATAGCCAAGTCACCTGAATTTGACCTGAGCTGTTGCAGCAAGAGAGATTCTACAAGCTTTGAGGCTTCCCCGAGCCTTGGATTAGGTTGATTTGTCCCCAGAAAATGCATTTTAACATTTAACATTTTCTAAAATCCTCCAGGCCCTGACTTTTGTCTAAGCTGCTGTGGGCACATGGGATACTGCATCCAGTTCTGGAGCCCCCATCACAAGGAGGATGGATGTGCTGGAGCATGTCCAGAGAAGGACTCACTTTAAAACAAAAAAAATGAGGCCAGCAGGGATGGAGAACCTGGTAAGTATTTTGAAGGATGCTGAGGCTTTTGAAAAGCTGAGTCTGCATCAACCTGATTGATCATGATGGATCATCCACAAGGATGCTCAGAGGGCTGCAGCACCTCTGCTATGAGAACAGACTGAAAGAGTTGGGGCTGTTCAGCCTGGAGAAGAGGAGGCTCCCAGGTGACCTTCTTGTGGCCTTCCAGAATCTGAAGGGGGCCTACAAAAAAGCTGGGGAGGGACTTTTNTGACTTAAGTGATTGGTCTTTATGAGTTTGGAGAAGTCACCTCCTTCCTTTGTCTTTGGAAATGATCTGACAGATGGCAAATACTACTGTGGCTTAACCAGAAATTCAAAACAACTCCTGGTTTATAAAAAGGGTTCTTCAGAATTTCCCCTGGCTCCCTTGCATCTTCTGGATCTCACCCAATTGAGACTGACTGTGATGTGAACAGAATCCTTGCAAGGGAACGGCAAACATCACTTCTCTGCTGTTTCCTAAGGCAAGTGGGATTGTTTAACTGATCCATATTTCTTCTTCATTTTGCTTTTTTTGCTTGATCCTTGTGGTCCTTTCCATCCCTGACTGATTCTATGATTCTGCAGTGCTATGATTTATGACCCGAGTGGGTGCTCCTCGTTGTCCTTCTGGCTAGAGAAATGTCAGCCTGAAGGTGATTTGGATATTTCTGAGCTAACTGATGTGGCTCCAGTTTCTAATAGCATGTGGGAGATGAACTGCTCCAGAACAAGCAACAAAGTTCAACAACAAAAAAATAAAGAAAAGAAAAATCTGTGGTTAATGATGGGTGCTGGCCACAAGGACAGACTGGCACTGACAGAGCAAAGAGGACTCTTTTGCACGTCTCAAGTGCCTTCTTGTTAACTGCAAAAGGTTATTTCAGTCTAATCAGTTGTTCATAATGAGCAGATCCAACATAACCTCACATACCTTATCTACATAAGAATATGCACCAGTTCAGCTCAGCCTGGTGCCATGTGTTGCAAGAGCATTCTTATTTAAGAACATATTTCAATTGGTAATCAACCTGCCTTGTGCTCATGTAAACTTAAAACAGAGAAAGACCTGTCTTGGGAGGCTGCTGAGTTAACCACAGGCTGTCAGAGTAACTTGTCTCTCAGGGTGTGGTTTCTCTGGAAGTCTTGTAGACATCTTTATCTGAAGTGGTCACCACAGTCTGAGTATCTGTAGCCAGTGAATCTAGGGCACAATTCATTCCATCCTAGAGCAAAGGCATAAATGAGGCTAGTTGCCTTCTGTTATATGCCCCCTCCCTGCTTCCCCTCCCTGCTCCTGAATCATAGAATCATAGAATGGTTTAGGTTGGAAGGGACCTCAAGGATCATCCAGCTCCAACCCCCTGCCATAGGCAGGGACACCTCCCACTAGAGCAGGCTGCTCAAGGCCTCATCCAGCCTGGCCTTAAACACCTCCAGGGAGGAAGCATCCACAACCTCCCTGGGCAACCCGTTCCAGTGCCTTACCACCCTCACTGTAAAGAACTTCCTCCTAACATCCAGTCTAAATCTCCCCTCTTCCAGCTTAAACCCATTCCCCCTCGTCCTAACATTACTAGACCGTGTAAATAGTCCCTCCCCAGCTTTCCTGTAGGCTCCCTTCAAATACTGGAAGGCCACTATAAGGTCTCCTCGAAGCCTTCTCCTCTCCAGGCTGAAGAGCCCCAACTCTCTCAGCCTGTCCTCATAGCAGAGGTGCTCCAGCCCTCTGATCATCTTCGTGGCTCTCCTTTGGACCCGCTCCAGCAGTTCCATGTCCTTCTTGTATTGGGGGCTCCAGAACTGCACACAGTACTCCAGGTGGGGTCTGACGAGAGCAGAGTAAAGGGGGAGAATCACCTCCCTTGCCCTGCTGGCCACACTTCTCTTGATGCAGCCCAGCACTCGGTTGGCTGTCTGGGCTGCATGTGCACACTGCCGGCTCATGTTGAGCTTCTCGTCGACCCAGACCCCCAGGTCCTTCTCCTCAGGGCTGCTCTCAGCCATTCATCACCCAGCCTGTATCTGTGCCTGGGATTGCACCGACCCAGGTGCAGGACCTTACACTTGGCCTTGTTAAACGTCATGAGGTTGGCCTGGGCCCACCTCTCCAGCCTGTCCAGGTCCCTCTGGATGGCATCCCTGCCCTCCAGCAAGTCAGCTGTGCCACACAGCTTGGTGTCATCTGCAAACTTGCTGAGGGTGCACTCAATTCCTCTGTCCATATCACTGACAAAGAAGAATGGAGCTAAAGAGCTGTGAAGGAATTTGGGACTAAAATCTCATGGGGTGTTAACGTCTTCATGGGACATGTTAGCCTGTTTAGCTCCAAAATGTTTGTTTTTCTGATGAGTTGGGTAGGAAAGATGCAGAGTGTAGTAGGGTTTGACAGCCACATCTTGTAGCTAAGCCTAGTCAAGCTGGTACAGTGTGCTGCTGCCCTGGAGCCTTGGAATGTCTGGTAAAAGATGCTGGACGTGATGGTCTCGCACAGTAGAGGGGATTCAACGTCTCCCCCAGGATGGTGTGAACTTGGGTATGGAGCACAGCAGGTGAAAGAAACAACATAAAAGTGAAAGCCCATAATGAAATAGCTTTCCAGATTCAATAACCAGCTCCAATTAACTACTGTGAGAGCTTTTCAAATTCCAAAGGCTTCTGGATGTTTAAATTTTTCTGACATCCTCCTATTATCTGAGATATTAAGGTAGTTAAAGCCTGAGAAAAATGTAAGCTATGTCTGCATTTTTTGTGTGGTGCTATCAGTTAATCCCAAGGCTTTCTCAAGGAATCCGGTTCTTAGTCTGGGCTTTAGAAAAATGACATTAATGTCCCTTTGCCTTCAACCCTACATCCATTAGATTTAAATTACAGTCTCTCCTAGCTTGATTGCTGCAAGTCGCTGCTTTTCTGTCTCCTGGCACACATTTATCTTTCCTCTGTCTGAAAAAATGCTGCTGCCTACCTTGCCCCTTGCTCTTCTGCTTACTCACCACCTGAAGCCATCCCATGACCTGCCTTTCAACCTCCCACCTACTCCACTAGTCCTTTGCAGCTCTGCCAGGTGTCACTCGCCTGTGCTTTTGGTCTGGGTCCTTCAGATCCTCCTCTTACTTTACCTCATGCACATCCCTGGTTTCTCCTTAGATGTGAGATTTTAAGGGAGATCAGGTTCTCCTTTAAAGAACTCCCACAGAGGGAATGGGAAGTGTGTGCTTGCAGCCAGGAGCTTCTGTCTGATTGCCATGGCACTACACCATGCTGCTCTCTAGCACTTCTCTAAGGCAATATGTAAAGGACTAATAGGATTAGCTGATTTGCTACATTACATTAGGCTGGATGTTAGGAAAAAACATCTTCACAGAAAGAATGATTGGACACTGGAATGGGCTGCCCTGGGAGGTGCTGGAGTCACTGTCCCTGGAAGTCTTGACAAAGAGACTGGATGTGGCACTTAGTGCCATGGTTTAGTTGACTAGATGGTGTTGGGTAATAGGTTGGACTTAGAATCAGTCAGGTTTGGAAGGTGCCACAAGGATCATCTAGTTCCAACCCCCCTGCCATGGGCAGGGACATCCTACCCTAGAGCAGGCTGGGCACAGCCTCATCCAGCCTGGCCTTAAACACCTCCAGCCATGGGGCCTCAACCACCTCCCTGGGCAACCCATTCCAGGCTCTCACCACTCTCATGCTCAACAACTTCCTCCTCACATCCAGTCTGAACCTCCCCATCTCCAGCTTTGCTCTATTTTCCCCAGTCCTGTCACTCCCTGATATCCTGAAAAGTCCCTCCCCAGCTCTTTTGTAGCCCCCTTTCAGATCCTGGAAGGCCACAATAAGGTCACTTTGGAGCCTCCTCTTCTCCAGACTGAACAGCCCCAACTCTTTCAGTCTGTCCTCATAGGAGAGGTGCTGCAGCCCTCTGATCATCCCTGTGGACTTGATGATCTCAAAGGTCTTTTCCAACCTGATTAATTCTGTGATTCTGTGATTACTGATACCTAAAGATGATTAGTAATGCAAACTTCATTTCTGGGTGAGATTGTTAGACCAGAGGTCCCTTCTCACAGTTCATCATTTCTAGGGGCTGGTAATAATATATATATATATATATATATATATATGCATTAGTTGATGTCTGCTAACATCTGCTAAAGTCAGAGCAGCTTTCTGTGGTGGTCTCAAAGGTTGCATTTAATTTCAGTGTCTTCTTTGTCGTAAATGAAGTTGCTTGACATAATCATACGGAAAGACCAAAAATATCCAATGTTTTATTATAATTTCATGAGGAGAAGTTACCTTTTTTGACATCCCAGGCTAGAATTCGAGTTGAGTTACCGATGCAAAGCGAACAAAGATGAGTCCTCACTTTAATGCACTCTAAGCTTAATTTAACACAGGCTTCAGCTGCACACACACAGGACTTCTGACCCTTTCAGGGAGAAGGAAAAGCTAAAATTAAAACAATCCTTAAATGTTGTTTTATATATTGACTGTTGCTATTAAGGGCCTCTTTGACCAGGCAGATGGTAGCCATGCATTTGATGAATGCAGTATGTGTCATGTTTCCTGGTATTTCCCTTTTTCAAGAGACAGCCACAATTATGATTGTTATCACTACAGCCAGCAATGTCAGAGATGCAATCCAAACATATTCCTTCAGTAGTATCTTGACATGAAATGGTTTTGAGAGAGATCTTCTGCCAAGGAAAGGATCTGTTGCAATAGAACAAGGGGGGACAGTCTCTAGTTGTGCCAGGGGAGGTCTAGGCTGGATGTTAGGAGCAGGTTCCACAGTTTTCAGGTCTGGCTGATAATTTCTTAAAAGAGTGGGAAAAAGGAGCTTTGAACTCCTTAGAGTGAAGATTCTCATCCTCATGCCAGTTATCATGAGGAAGAAGGAACAGCTCTGCTGACATCTCCAAGTTACAGGGATGGAGCTGAGAGAAACACCTTCTCCTATACTTGAAATTCTACACCCACAGATTCCTGGGCAGCAAGCAGTCTTTCTTAAGATGGAAAGACATATTCCCTTTCCTAGGATGAGGCTTTTCAGGTGCTTCAGTGTGCTACTCAGTTGATATTGCAAATGAAGGTAGGTAGTGGTGGCATGAGCCCACCAGTTATCCTCATGGTGTGGGACCTAATAAGAGTGTGGTTTGTCTTCCCTGACTTTAGCTGGGTCAAGTTTGGATACCTGGTCTCAGTAGCTCATTGTCCAGCTGCAGCCAGTGATGAGATGGAAGTGCTGCAGAAGGTGATGCCTATGCTGGGACATGTGGTGTAGGGCTGGGTGCTAGGTTGGACTGGATGATCTTGGAGGTCTCTTCCAACCTGCTTGATTCTATGATTCTATGAAGTTTCTTCTACCAGTGTTGGATGGCATTGCAAAGAGGATAGCTCCTGTTGGTGCCTCAACATATAAAATTGAAAGTCCAAAAAAGGGTTTAAGCTTTGGCAGCTGAAGAGGGAAATTTGAACATTTACATCTCCTGCATTGTTTGGACTCGAAGTTACGAAAAATGGAGATGGTTTAATTGGCTTTCCTTTTAACTTAGTGACTTCCTGACGTGGTGTCAAAATTCAAATGTTGTCCTTTCTGATGCTTCTATGATTCTCCTACCTTTCACAAGAGAGTACCATAATATTCGTAAGGTGTGTGGTCTTGGAGAAGCTGCAGTCTGAAAAGAGGTATCACTGCAAATGAGTGCAAATCACAGGCTCAGTGTCTGGGATTTAAAGACTTGGTTTGGACCCTTATGACTTGTACACAGTAGTATGTAACTGCATTCCCTAGTTTCACACAGTATCACAGTCTCACAGTATCACCAAGCTTGGAAGAGACCTCATAGATCATCAAGTCCAAGCTGTTACCACAGAGCTCAAGGCCAGACCATAGCACCAAGTGCCACGTCCAATCCTGCCTTGAACAGCTCCAGGGATGGTGACTCCACCACCTCCCTGGGCAGCCCATTCCAGTGGCCAATGACTCTCTCAGTGAAGAACTTTCTCCTCACCTCGAGCCTAAATTTCCCCTGGCGTAGCTTGAGGCTGTGTCCTCTTGTTCTGGTGCTGGCTGCCTGAGAGAAGAGGACAACCTCCTTCTGGCTACAACCACCCCTCAGGTGTTTCAACACCAGTAGTGGCAAACCTGCCTGCTGTAAGGTTTGGAGCTCATGGGAACATTTGAGTGGCTGTTGTATTGTAACAGCAATGCCAGCTACAACAGCGTCATGTGCGGCACCATGAGAGCCTCTTTCTGAAGCCCCAAACCAGAGAAGTGGGTTTGGGAAAAAAAATTGCCAGAACTCTAGGAAGCAGAACTATGCTGGGCTTGTATTGGGCAAAGGCTGAAGGAGAAGGTGCAGGACCCAAAGTGCACCCAGGATGCCTCCTGCTGAATTGTTATTGCTTTGCTCTCCCTGATACCAGTTTCAATCAGCTTTATAATTCATGATGCTTTTTGTTTGTTTCTTTGCTCTAGTTAATCATATCCACAGTCTCTTACAGCTCTGAAATTAATCCTCTCTCCCTCCTGAGAGGGAAAAATGATGAGTTCTCCTTCCTAAGGCTGAGAAAAAAAGCACAGCATGGACATCATGTAAATGTGAGAGCTGGGGGAGCACAGTGGCCCAGCTGCTCAGGACCTTTTGAGAGCTCCTGAGCCAGATTCACAAAGAAACCTGCCCTGGCAGCAAGAACCCGGAGTATGCATGCATTCACCTCAGAGTCAGCAAGGGAGGCTTGGGCAGGAGAGCCTCACCAAAACAAAGCTGTCCAGCCAGAGCTGGAGGGGATGACCAAGAGATGTCACTTGCAATCAGTAGCAGCAAACAGGACAGCACCTTGGTACGTCCCTCAGCCCAGCAATAGTTGTATTGCAAGTCTCCCTGAGCTCCACCTTTGGACACCTCTTGGGTCAGTCTGCCATCTGTTGCACTGTATTTGTGGCCAGCCCTAGCCTGTGTCTTCCACCAACCCACAAGCCAGCCTCGGGGACCCCAGCACACCGTTTAGCACCCTGTCAGCAGTACCAAGACACACCACTTGAACTTCAGCCACTGGTGAGCCCATTGTTTGAGCTGATGAAGAAAGGTTTTCATCAGCTCTCTCAACAACAAGAAGCAGAATTCTGCATTTGTTTAACAATCAGTCTTGCATGAGCTGTAATGATTTCCAGTTCCTGTTTCTTGTCTATCTTCCTGTTTTCCAAGTGCTCAATAAAAAGGAAGGATTTAATTATATCTACTCCATTGCCTCAGCTAGAGTGCATGAAACTGCATTTTATGCTCTGATGTTGATCATGTTTTTGGGTAGCAGTCCAGGTACTTTGATATTATTCCAAAAGAAGTGGATGGGTATAAAAGAAATTAGTCTTGGTCTGTACTTCTATAGATCAGAGCAAGATTATTTCAACTTAAATAATTATGTAGTTGATAGAGCTGCAAAATTTCATAATCCAGGCAAAAAAAAAAACAACCCAAACCAAACAAAACCAAACAAAGCACCCACCCCAACCCAAAACTCAAACCATTTTGATCAAACAAATATTTTCTTGTGTTCAGTGTCAGATATTTAATTTCCTTTTCATGAGATAAGACCTTTAAAAAAGAATTTTTGCTGGCTGCCCAAAGGAGTTTTTGTTTAAAAAGAAGAACAAAAACCTTCAACACAGAGAAAGTTAACTCGGCTGAAGAACAAAGCAAGGGTAGTCTTTGCCAGAGTCCTCAGCCAGGGTTTGGGATCTCTGCACCCAGGATCATGTGTATGGCCTGGTAGCCAGTGCAGAGAGAAAATGCTGTTTGTGCTTCAGCTTGCAGAAGTCCCTGCTGTTTGCTGCTGAACAAAATTTCCAACTGGCTGGAGATTTCAGGTGCAGGTGTGCTGGAAATGGCACACGTTCGATCACCACTAGGTTATTATTTGTTAGGTTGATGACTCCTAGCAGATAACAGGATGACCATCTCATGGCCAAATGGAGACAGGGGAAAGCACTCATCACACATACTTCTGCTTGAAAGCTTGATATGTGAAATGAACTAAAACCAACACAAATGAAATGAAAAAGAACCCACAGCCAGCACACAATGTGTGAACTCAAAGTGGCGACCAAAGGCTCTTATCTGCTGACACATACAGTTCCCTTTTCCATGCCTGTGCTGATTTTGACTCAGATCATCATGCTGATTATGATCCATATATGGCACTGGATTGGAAGGCCTGTCTCAAATCTGCATATTGCTGACATTTGATTCGTGCCTGCTAAAGCATTTCCCCAAGAGGAAGTCTTTTGGTTAATTTCTATTGCAATGCCTTGAGGGCATTTTCCTTTCTATGATCTCATCAGACCTCACAGCAAAACAGAGCCAAATATGTTTGGCATTTGGCTAGGAGACCTCATGAAAACCAGGGAGTGAGAACGGTGTGAAGCTCTGCCAGTGAATCAGCAGGGGAGCTCTGTGCTGTGCCCATGGGTAAAGGAGTGTGCACAAATGTGCTTGAAATGTATGCACATGGAGAGGGAAGCCAAGTTATGGTTTTGCATCCACAGAACCCTGAGCTTTCTGCCTTGCCATGCTGCTGGATGCCTATCAGTGAGCTGGCAGGTATAATAAATACACAGAAAGTGAGGTGATGCTTGAAAAGGTCTGCTTTCCCAGATGGTCCTCAGCCTCAACCATTATGTTGTTCTCCTAAGCCCCAGAACTTTTACTTGCCATATCTTCAAACAACTCCTGCCAGTCTGCATGGAAGCATACTGGGAACCTCTGGCATGTGTTGCCCAAGTCCTTTGTTTGTTTGCTTGACCTCTGTATCTGGCCTTGGAGTAGAGCACTGGCAGAATATGTGAGAAATATCACATTCTCACAGTATCACCAAGGTTGGAAGAGACCTCATAGATCATCAAGTCCAAGCCGTTACCACAGAGCTCAAGGGTAGACCATGGCACCAAGTGCCACGTCCAACCTTGCCTTGAACAGCTCCAGGGACGGCGACTCCACCACCTCCCTGGGCAGCCCATTCCAGTAGCCAATGACTCTCTCACTGAAGAACTTTCTCCTCACCTCAAGCCTAAATTTCCCCTGACGTAGCTTGAGGCTGTGTCCTCTTGTTCTGGTGCTGGCTGCCTGAGAGAAGAGAGCAACCTCCTCCTGGCTGCAACCACCCCTCAGGTAGTTGTAGACAGCAATAAGGTCAGCCCTGAGCCTCCTCTTCTCCAGGCTAAACAATCCCAGCTCCCTCAGCCTCTCCTCGTAGGGCTTGTGCTCAAGGCCTCTCACAAAAGTCCTTGCCTCCACAAAACCCCAGCATTATACACAGACTGAGGAGTTAACAGATCATGGAGTGGTCCTGTCAGAGATTTAGAAAAGCAAAAACCAAGGGTATGTGAAGTTGCCACACTCCACACCCAGAGCAGCTGTAAATTGCTAGGTTAGCTAGCCAGTCCTGAAAGAAATCTTCTGCCCACCAATGTATTCTTTGTGGTTGAAACAAAAATCTCTTACAGACAGTGCACTATTTCCTTATCCAATGGAATGTTTCAAAACTCAGCTGTGATATCTGTTAGCCTCTTTCTGGCTGAGGTTTAATTTGATCTGTACCTTTTCAGGCAGGCAGAGGAGCTGTCTCACCTGTTAAGTGACATGATCGTGGGGATAGGGTGTAAAGAAGAAGATATTCAAAAGCTGCCCTCAGTTCTGTAATTACTACTGATAGCACAGAGATGCAGAGTAAGCACTCTGCAAGCCAACTTCTGATGCCAATTACATCAGTGTAAAGGAGGTTAGAAACTGGATTAAGTGTGGCAGTCTTGAACTTCATTTTCAGGACAGATAATGTTTTTGAGGAAAGCCATGCACTTGTTAATTTCAGCAGTTCTGCCTCAGCACAGTTTGGCAACATTTCTAACAGACCCCCAGCACCTGTTTTTATTTTAGTCTTCATTATATTGCCTGAGCATCAGCACAACTCAGCCTGTCAGGTGCAGTATTTCAATGAGCAAAATACAGGTTTGAAGGCTGGAGACCAATAATGGGAGAAATGCAAGTAACTGTCATTAGGCATGGGTTTCAGGTTTTGTAAGTGGCAGATTTTCCTCTCTGTACTGGGTTTGCTTCTATCCCATCTGGTATTCAACACTCAGGATGCTTATTATTAGATGTAGAAACTCATAACACATAACATAACAGATCAATGGCAGCACAAAACTTGCCATCATGCAGGACTAAAACAATCCAACAAGATAAGAATGAATTTATTTTCCCTGGCAACTGTAATATTTTCAGATACCCAAAGAACAATGTTTCTTTGGCCTCCTGATTAATTGCCATACTTACAGAAAAGAAACATTTGTGCAATGTATGAAATATCTTAATACAAAGCTGAATCTGTCCCAAGAAAATTAGTTGGGACTGATGCTATTGAGGCCATCACAAGTCTCAGGTATCTTTGCTTTTGAGACTTGTCCAGGGGCTTCTGTGCTGGCCTCTAATACAGTCATAGAATCATAGAATCAATCAGGTTGGAAGAGACCTCCAAGCTCAGCCAGTCCAACCTAGCACCCAGCCCTAGCCAATCAACCAGACCATGGCACTAAGTGCCTCATCAAGTCTGTTTTTGAACACCTCCAGGGACAGCGACTCCAGCACCTCCCTGGGCAGCCCATTCCAATCCCAATCACTCTCCCTGACAACCACTTCCTCCTAACATCCAGCCTAGACCTCCCCCAGCACAACTCGAGACTGTGTCCCCTTGTTCTGTTGCTGGTTGCTTGGAAGAAGAGACCAACCCCACCTGGCTACAACCTTCCTTCAGATAGTTGTAGACAGCAATGAGGTCACCCCTGAGCCCCCTTTCTCCAGGCTAAACACCCCCAGCTCCCTCAGCCTCTCCTCACAGGGCTGTGCTCCAGGCCTCTCACCAGCTTTTTTGCCCTTCTCTGGACATGTATCTCTCTTGAATTGAGTAGCCCAGAACTGGACACAGTACTGAAGGTGTGGCCTGACCAGTGTTGAGTACAGGGGCAGAATAACCTCCCTTGTCCTGCTGGCCACACTGTCCATAGCAGTCATCATTGCTGCTATGAATTTTACCAAGCTATCATTAGATTCAGGCCAAAGACGTGGACCTAAATGTCCTTTTTTAGACAAGATGAGAGTTCACAAAGTTCAATTTTCAAACAGCAAAAAGGAATTGAGTTGTCCCCACAGAAGATCAAGGGTCTCAAAAAATGCTGCAACCCAACACAAGTCAGCTGAGCGCAAGCAACTAACCAAGGAGTGGAAGCATGCAGGACAGCACATGAAAGATCTAATCACTAATGAGAAACATTTTCTCCTTCACTCTCTGGATTGTGTGCTGAGCTTCCATTCACTTTTTTTCCTTTTTAAAGTGTTTTCTGTCCTATAATTCACAACAGCTGGAACCATTTTGTGTCTGTGTCCGTGCATGTGTGTATGCGCCGGACAAAAGAAACATTACCAACTTGAAAAGGAAAAAGGATGGGCACTGTGATTGGAATTTGGCTCTGAAGGGGATGTATAATGATATGAGAAAGATTAAATAAGTGGAGGAAGCTGGAGGATCTCCTAGCCGCAAGGCTCCTGCAGCATGGGTGGGCTCAGCAAAGGTCTCGGCACATCCTGTCCTATTAGCAATACCTTGACCCCGATGCTGGGATTTCACAGCACTGTGGAGCAAGAGGGTGGGTGGATATGTTCACTGTAAAGCTTTTTTCTCAGTCAAAATCATTCTGGGCTGAAGCCTGGCCACTGACTGATAGCTACACATGATATTTTCAACTTTTCTTTTTACAGAAACATAATGAGGTATTGTTTATTGTGGTCCTGAAAGCTTTGGGGGCTGAGACATTGGGGAAAGCAAACAGAGAGAGACACTTCACAAGCTCTCTGAGCAGCAAATGGTTCCCCTTGGCATGCTCTGACAGGCCATTTCATCTTAGATTTGCTGAATCAGCTTGATGAGGAAAGCTCAAAACTCATTGCCAAGCTCTTATGGCAACTTCTCTTTACCACAGTAGTCATGAACAGATGTTGGTATCCTCTACACTGGGAAACAAATGGGGCAAGGATGTGCAGATTGCTCCAAGATTAGGGAAAGGCTGAGAATCAGAAGTGTGCAAACTTGAAGTGAGCATTTGGGTTTGTCACATGGAACACACGAGTTCCATCAAGAATTTAGATGTGTGACATTGGTCAACGTGACGTCAAAAGACATCACCACCTCTGCTACAGCAAACACAGCTCTGTGTGTGTTGGGGAGAGCCATGACTCTCAGATTTTATATTAGGAGGAAGTTCTTCACAGAGAGAGTGATTGGCATTGGAATGGGCTGCCCCGGGAGGTGGTGGAGTCACCGTCCCTGGAGGTGTTCAAGAAGAGCCTGGGTGAGTCAGTGCCATGGTCTAATTGATTAGATAGGGCTGGGTGCTAGGTTGGACTGGATGATCTTGGAGGTCTCTTCCAACCTGGTTGGTTCCATGATGAAATGCTACGAGTGAAAGCAGTATGCCTAAATTAAGCACCTTCTCTCCACGAGGCTGCTGCATCACAATAACTCAGCCAGACCATTGGTAGAAGTTATAAGCTGACTTCCATGGAAGGAGTTGTATCAAGAAGTCCAAAAGTATGCACTGAGATAGCCTAATTAGCCCTCCTAAGGGCTATGACCTGAGTCCCAGTGCCACAGGAAGGCAGAGGTTGTGTTCAAGGCCTTTCATCAGCCTGTTGCTGGTGGACACGGTGCCAACACAAGTGAGTGTTCCCTGGGACAGATTCAGCTTTTATGGTGGTAATTCCTATGGCTAGGAGACATGCAGTTCTTCAAACATGATATTTTGGCTTGCATATAGACATGCCCTACTTGGTGATCAGAGGTGTGTAATTAAGCTTTTTCTACACCTGGTTATTCTTTCAATACTATCAAAGATGCTGCCTGCATTTCCTGGCACAGCATCACCTTGCTCAGTGGATTGCTATAAAGCTCAAAAGGTACAACAGCCACCAGAAAATACAGGTGGAAATTCTGGGTTAGTGGGAAATTCGTCTCATGAGTAGAGTTGTTGGGATAAATTCTCCAAGGATCAAACATGTTCAAACCCAGAAAAACCTCAGAACAAAGCTTTGGAAAAAAAAAAATCACCAGCAGAAATGTCTGGGCCACATATCCCCTTCCTGCCCCTCAGCCACAACTCTCACAGGCTTGAAATCGAGGCATAGCTTGCTCCAGTTGGACATTTCTTGCTCTGACTGCACCAGGCTGCTCCTTGAACAAAATATCAACATCCCTGCCCTGCCCTGTCCTTGTCTGGAGCTCAAGCAGCAGATTTTTACCCTTTGAAAGAAGTGTGGGTTGGAGACATGCCTGAGGCACAGTCCCTAGTGAGTAAACCTGAGTCTTAAAGTATTATCTGTGACAAATATAGTCTGCATGCCAGGACACCCACAATGAGGGACATCTTTTCACTTGGTTCTTTGTGAGCAAGAGGTGGCTCAGACACAGCCTAGTGGTAAAGTTTCCAACTGCTGGGGTAGCTTAATAATGCTGAACCCTGGCAGATTTTGCTGCACCCTGTAAAGTTACTGCTTTGTTTCCTCTAGCTCTCAACGTAAGAGGATCTTGCTGCACCTTGTAAAGTTACTGCTTTGTTTCCTCTAGCTGTCAGCATAAGAAGACCTCTACTTGGAAGGCTGAACATGACCTTGACTGGTGTGTGTGTGGGGGGAGGGGGCACCTTGGCTGGGCTGTGCAGAAAGGCTCTGTAAAGGTATAGAATCAGAGAATCAGAGAATCAACCAGGTTGGAAGAGACCTCCAAGATCATCCAGTCCAACCTAGCACCCAGCCCTAGCCAAACAACTAGACCATGACACTAAATGCCTCATCCAGTCTTTTCTTGAACATCTCCAGGGGTGGCAACTCCACCACCTCCCTGAGCAGCCCATTCCAAAGCCAATCACTCTCTCTGCCAACAACTCCCTCCTAACATCCATCCTAGACCTCCCCCAGCACAACTTGAGACTGTGTCCCCTTGTTCTATTGCTGGTTGCCTGGGAGAAGAGACCAACCCCACCTGGCTACAGCCTCCCTTCAGGTAGTTGTAGACAGCAATGAGATCTGCCCTGAGCCTCCTCTTCTGCAGGCTGCACACCCCCAGCTCCCTCAGCCTCTCACAGGGTTTGTGTTCCAGGCCCCTCACCAGCTTTGTCGCCCTCCTGTGGACACACTCCAGCATCTCAACATCTCTCGAGTTCAGGGGCTCAGAACTGGACACAGCACTCAAGGTGTGGCCTGACCAGTGTTGAGTACAGGGGCAGAATAACCTCCCTTGTCCTACTGGCCACACTGTTCCTGATCCAGGCCAGGATACCATTGGCCCTCTTGGCCACCTGGGCACACTGCTGGCTCATCTTCAGCCTACTATCTACCAGTACCCCCAGGTCCTTTTCTTCAGTATGAACTGGACTCTCCAAAATCTCTGCCACATCCTCTTGTCCTGGAACATCCTTTCCAACCAGTAACTCTCTGCACCTCCAATCAAACCTCCTGGCAAAAAAAAAACAACCCAATGTTTTGCCACCTTTGTATCACTTGCCCCCAGATTCAGAAGAGCTGTTTCCTGCAGAGAAGCCAGACTGGGGCTCATGGGTTTTGATTGATGGATCCATACATTCTTTATGCCTGAATGCATGCCATAACTCCTGAGTGACAAGGCGGATGTGTTCTCCAAAGAAAGCAATGCTGGCCTAAATTGTTCTCTTGACATAAACCTGTAATTTAAAAATTACATATATTTAGAGTGCAAGTCAAAACAGGAAGTGCATTCCCAAAGTGGATAAAGATATTTCTGAACCTAAATATCTAGTGATACAAAATTGCCTTGCAATGTCCCTCCCCCGCCTACCAAAACCACTCTTTACCAAATGAGCCTGCACTTTATGGGAGCACTTTGCTGCATAGGCAAGTTAAGCTGTCACTGCCTCTTTCCAATGGTGAGACTGAGGTCTGTCAATAGCCACAGAATCACAGGCTGTGGGGGTCAGAAAGGAATCATAGAATCACATTGATTCTATGATTCATAGTTGAATCAATCAATCAATCAATCAATCAGGTTGGACGAGACCTCCAAGATCATCCAGTCCAACCTAGAACCCAGCCCTAGCCAGTCAACCAGACCATGGCACTAAGTGCCTCATCCAGGCTTTTCCTGAACACCCCCAGGGACGGTGACTCCACCACCTCCCTGGGCAGCCCATTCCAATGGCAAATCACTCTCTCTGTGAAGAACTTCCTCCTAACATCCAGCCTGTACTTCCCTCGGCACAACTTGAGGCTGTGTCCCCTTGTCCTGTTGCTGGTTGCCTGGGAGAAGAGACCAACCCCCACCTGGCTACAACCTCCCTTCAGGTAGTTGTAGACAGCAATGAGGTCTGCCCTGAACCTCCTCTTCTCCAGGCTAAGCAACCCCAGCTCCCTCAGCCTCTCCTCATAGGGTTTGTGTTCTAGGGTTGATTCTATGATTCATAGTTGATTCTATGATTCTGTGTCTGAAATAGAAAAGCCAGCCATGTGCTCAGGAGGTGCCTGGTTCTCTCCATTCACTACGAGCCATCTGGCACAGCTGGTTTGGCTGCAGGCAGCCATGTGGCAAGCCTCAGCGGTTAGATGCTGTGATGCTACCGCAGGAGTGAATCTGAACATTAAGTGAGAAATGTTAACAACAAAATAAAACACATCATAAACAGTAGGGAAGGGGGAGATGAAATGATGGCAGGTATCAGGTGAGAGGAACCAGTTAGCATGCTGACTTCTTACTTTCACTCGGGGAGCAGCAGTCCATGTGCAACCAGTCCCTTCAGCAGACAGGAGTTGTGCCTGTGCAGAGAGCAGCACAGAGCTGCAAGAATCTCTCATCCCTGAGAGATTCCTGCCTACAGCATATGCCACCAGAGCAAAGCAGTCTGTCCTCAGAAGCATTTGGGAAGTCACAAGATAGCAAAACCTATGTGTACATACGAAGGTCTAAACACACACACACACACACACATGTATGCATGTTTTAGATGGTTTATTTATAACTCAAGATTCTGCATAGGAGCTGCTTAAAGCAAGACTTCATGAAACATGTTCCAACAAAGAACAGTAGGTCTGGCATGATAGCAGCTAGATACAGGAACATCAGTTGTCCTATAGCTCTAAATCCCAATATAATTTGGACTTCACAATATTCAGATCTGTCATAGCTGAAGTAGTGACTCAGGGCTGTTGGCTCAGTGCTATTGTCATTATTTTATGAGGCACATAACTGTAACCTGCAACTAATTCCATGGAAAAGTCATATTATTATTGCCCTATTCTGTGTGATTGCAAACCAGTGGATTTTTTTTTCCTCTGTATTTCTGCTAAAACCATTCACTTCAGGCACTATTGCTTGACTACAGCTTGTTATCACATTCTCACAGTATCACCAAGGTTGGAAGAGACCTCATAGATCATCAGGTCCAAGCCGTTACCACAGAGCTCAAGGCTAGACCATGGCACCAAGTGCCACGTCCAATCCTGCCTTGAACAGCTCCAGGGACGGCGACTCCACCACCTCCCTGGGCAGCCCATTCCAGTAGCCAATGACTCTCTCAGTGAAGAACTTTCTCCTCACCTCAAGCCCCTGTTCTTTGGGTAGGTAGCTTGGAGGGGCCACCTCCTCTAAGACCTGAGCTCAACCTGAGCTCTCTTTATTTCCTGGCAAATCTTGACACATTTCTCCTAACAGACAAAGTGAAGGAGATGACCTGATCCATGGCTTGCCTTGGAAACTATTTCCCGTAGCTTCATGCTTTGCTCTAGGCTAAAAGGACAGCAAGAGAAGAAAACTCAACCTCTGTAGCAATGCTGCGTCTGTGGCTAGGTACAGGTGAACCACCCAGAGGTGATCAGAAGGTGGGCAGTGAAATGCCTGCAGTGAATTAGATTTCTGCAGCAACAGTTTTTTAAGTAGTTTAATGTTATGTGTAGCCCTGTGTCTACCAGGATGATCCCTGAAGCCATTAGTTTTAGAGCACATTTGGTATGTAATTATCTGGCAGTCAGAGTGCACATTTGTCCATTTGCTCTCCAAAGCAGTGCTGCAAGAAGCACTAAGCAACCTCATCCATTCACGGCCGCAGAGAAGGTCTCAAGGATGCCTGAAGCTACCATCTGCGCTGAAGGCTGTTTGTGCTCTGGTGCAATGGACTCAGCCAGATGCACTGTACCACTGTGGCCACAGTATCTGAAGGAGGCCTACAGGAAATCTGGGGAGGGACAATTGACAAGGTCTTGTAATGACAGGATGAGGAGGAATGGGTTTAAACTGGAAGAGGGGAGATTCAAACTAGATGTTAAAAAAGGGTTCTTTGCAGTGAGGGTGGTGAGACACTGGCATAGGTTGCCCAGGGAGGTTGTGGCTGCTCCCTCCCTGGAGGTGTTCAAAGCCAGGTTGGATGAGGCCTTGAGCAGCCTGTTCTAGTGGGAGGTGTCCCTGTCTATGGCAGGGGGCTGGAACTGGCTGAGCTTTGAGGTCCTTCCAACCTAAACCACTCTATGATTCTATTATTCTATAAAGGTGCCTAATCTAGTGCAGTCACCTCCTTTCTAAAGGCAGCTCCTGTCTAAAGAGAGGTAGCTTAGTAAATACTTAACCAAGACCATGCTGGTGCTGTTGCATTGCTACGCCAGCACAAGGGAAGTGCCACCAGCCCTCTCAGCAGCCACCTTCTCCTTGCAACATGCCTCAGCATTCACTGTCTCCTTTTGATGTATACTATTGCCAGAAGAATCTATTGTGTCTGAACAATAGATTCAGTTATCTTCCTATCTGAAGAACATCTATTCTGTCTGAACAATAGATTCAGTTATCTTCCTTACTGAAGTAACTCATCCAGTGGTACATAGCGATTTTCTTTCTTTTGAGGAAGTCAATTGTGTTTTGCTAACTGAAGTTAAGACGTGTCTTAGAAAGAGGAGCTCCAGAAAATAAACAGAAGAAGACTTCAGGCACTTTCTCCAGGTAGTTTTCAGTTAGAAAGCAAGCTTGCCCCCTTGTCTGATGGTTTTACAGCTGATCGCCCAAGAGCCTGTTATTAGCGGTTACGCTTTTTTGCCACTCTCACCTAAGGCAGTATGAGCTCTTGTAGTGAAACATCCAAACACCATTTTCTACCAACTACACCATTAGGAGTGACACTGATCCACAGCATTCTGCTTCTAGCACATGTGTAGGGGACAGCAATAAAATATTGCCACTAACTCCATCATTTTATGGCATGAAACAGAAACCCCAAAATCGAGGTCAGGAGTATCCGAGTGTTTTAATTTTCCTGGTGCTAGCCCACATTAAAACTCCTCAGGATGCAGTCTCCTGGTCTCCTGCAAGTCATTAGGTATTTAATTTTCTCCTTGTAAAGTGCTTTTCTTGAATGCAAACTCTGTGTATTCTAGAGGTAAATGCATTAAGATAAAAGGTTCAAAGAGACTTTTTCTAAAGACGTCTTGTAATGTCTGGTAAGCTTCTTTATGAAATTCCTGTGCAAACCCCAACCATACTGTCTTCAAAAGAATTCCCAGTGCATTTGCTTTATTTGCACAAAGGAAGGAAGGAAAATTAAAGGGCAGAGGGAGGGGGAAACTGCGGTCAATGTTATGGCCCTGCAGATTGCTGGAGTCAGACACTCTGGACCCTCAGAGTGAAAAAAGAGCTATTAGGCAAGGCACAGCCTGGGAATTTGCCTGTATCTACTTGTCTTGGCTTCTATGGGCTCCAGAGCATCTCATCTCTCAGATGCTGCTGCACTGCCAACTCCTCCTGACACAGTAAAGCCCCAGCACATCTCCCAGCAGCTTGCTCCTTCCCTCTTGGACTATCTCTGGCTGGGGGAGGAGCCCCCATTAGAAACAGCCCAAAGCTAACCTCTCTCAAATCACACCTTTATCAGCACGACTCCCCCTCCCCCACATTACAGGGATGTGCTGAGCTTGCTGGCTGAGGTGCTGCCCAAACCTGTCTCACTGGTTTCTCTCGCTGCCTCCCTATCTCCTTGTTTTATCTACCCATTACCTTGCTTTATATCATGAGCTGCTTAGGGAAAGGACTGCCTTGGCAGTGCTTGCACACCTCCTAAAGCCCTGGGAGGGGGTGCTCCAAAATGCTATTGCCCTAGGTGTCCTGGTAAATAGTAATCCACGCAGTCACATGAGGAAGTCTCAACCCTCCACATTAGAGAAAGAGGTAGGAAAACGATGAGGTAGATAAAGCATACTGCAGCAACAGGCTTAACATGCATCTTGGCTTCATTTTGTCTGTTTTCTAACACTCCACCACAGAACTTTTGTGAGACTGCTGATATATCTGCCTGCAGAAAAGCAAAGCATCTTTGCTGTTCAAGTGGCCTTGATGGCTCTGCAGAGACACTGAAGTGGGAAGAAAATCCTTCTTACTCCTGTGGTGTCTGTTGAGCAGTTCTCCTGCAGAGGTTGACTCCGGTTTCGGGAAGGTTGCTTTTCACCCTCCAGCACTGCTGGATATCAGAGTTTCTGCTGAGGGCTGACATCCCAACCTGCAACACAGGTGTTGCTCCCCAAGTCCAGCCCAAGCACATATTGGGGGGTCAAATGGATCCCAGTGTTTGTGGTGATGTTGTTTGCACTGCAGCTGGGCACTTGGGAATGTGGCAGTTGCTATCTCCATTCATCTTTTGGATCAAGAATATAAGGTTTGCAAATTTGCAGTCTGCCTCTGTGAATGACAACCAAAGTCTGCAGTTGACAGAAGGAGCTCAGAAAATCATAGCCAAGATTTATGGGAAATCACAGGAAAAACTCCAGAAAACACATTTTAAGCCTAGAATCACAGACTGGTTTGTAACTGAAGGCATCTTAAAGATCATGTAGTTCCAACCCAAATGTTGCCATCTTCCACCAGATCAGGTTGCTCAGACTCCCATCCAATCTGGCCATGAACACTTTCCAGGGGTATCCACAATCTCTCTGGGTAACCTCTCCACTGTGCTCTTCCATGGTGCAATAGCTGGGGGAGAATATTACATGAGAAGGCATCTTATCAAAGAACTGTAGATTCATAGACTGGTAGAATCATTAAGATTGGAAAAGATTTCTAAGATCATCAAGTTCTATTATCAACCCAACACCATCATGCCCAATAAACCATATCTTGTGTATTCTATGATATTCCATATCTATCATATTCTATATCATAGAGTACTTTGGATTGGAAGAGGGCTTTAAGGATCATCTAGTCTACCACCTCTGCAATGAGCAGAGACATCTGACCCAAAGATGATCTCAATAAGATCTAACTTAAGCCAGGTTCTTAGTGAGGGATTGAAATAAACTGAACATCAGTATTAGTGGAGGTTAGCAAGGAAGAACACAATGGAGTTGTTTTCTGAGGGAATGCAAACAGAGGCAAGCAGTGTAAAATCAAAGTGAATGTATATTCAGTATCTTAAGGGGGTCTACAAGAAAGCTGGGGAGGGACTTTTTAGGATGTCAGGTAGTAATAAGATTAGGGGGAATGGAATAAAGCTAGAAATGGGTAGATTCAGACTGGATGTTAGGAAGAAGTTCTTCACTGTGAGGGTGGTGAGACCCTGGAACAGGTTGCCCAGGGAGGTGGTGGAAGCCCCATCCCTGGAGTGTTTAAGGCCAGGCTGGATGAGGCTCTAGACAGCCTGATCTAGTGTGAGGTATCCCTGCCCATGGCAGGGGGTTGGAACTAGATGATCCTTTTGGTCCCTTCCAGCCCTGACTGATTCTATATGGAAGTCCATAATGAAGAGTGGATCCTCCCAGTGTGTTAGTCTCAGGTGGCTCTGGCAGGCACAAGTCAGGCAGGGAGAGCAACACCCATCCAAGTAGTACAGGCAGCAGTTCCTGCAACACCGAGCCACGGTGGAGCCTGCAGTTTTAAACAGGCAAGCTGCTAAGGCAACTTCTCACTGCCCTTACTGTTACAAGAAGTTGGCTCTGTGCTTGCTTCTCCTGCATCTGACAGCTGCTTGCTAATTTGTCTTAGCCACTAACTCATTAGCCAATACAATCACATAGGTTTGTGCTGGTGGTGTTTCAGAAACACGCCCAAACTGGCCTGCAGCAGCCCATGGAGGTGATCTAAACATGTCTCCATCAGGGCACAGCTGCCTTTGCTGGGCTACCAGACTCCCTTGCCACTGAAAAATCTCGAAGAGTTGAGCATTTCTGTGCTCCAGACTGTGAGAAAATGACTCTGAAGCGACCTTTGTTTTACCTGCAGGTATACTGCCCGGTGCTGTGATCTTGTCAGATCTTGTTAACTCATCAGGGCTAGGGTAATCTTGGATGATAAAAGCCAGTGAAGACCTCACTGCTGAGGGAAGCTGTGCTTGTAGAATCATGAAAATGAGAACAATGAGGCAGCAACATCCTTCCCTTCCCCAATTTATAGAGAACTTTACAGGAGTCATTCACTGCTATTCATATAGTCATATTATGGATGGCCTGTGAAGAGTTCCAAATCCTGGAGGAAAGAAGAAGCATTGTCTTAGGGATGGACTGGGCTAATGCACTTTATGCAAGCTGCTGTGTAGCTGGTTTGTTTGGGTTCTCCCTCTGTTACTCTAGCATCAACAGAAAAAAATGTGCACTGCACTGTACAGTTTGCAGTTGTTTTCAGGAACAGATGTTAGGGCTCCTTGTTTAACGCTGATATTGCTGTATCTTCACCTGGGCCCTCACCTCTGTCTCTGCAATGGGTTTGCAATGCTGTGCAGCCATCTCTGGTGCAGCAGACTTCTTACAACAGAACCCAAGGAACAGAAATCAGCAAGGTGGTGTGCTAGGCTGCCTTTTGCTTCCAGAGTTGAAGGATGTACCTGGTGAGGTTGCTCCATGAGAGGCTGTTAGGCTGACATCCTCATCTCCTCCCCACTGGTCCCTTTCCTTTACGGCACAGCACAGACCCCTCACGTGAAACACATCTTCACTGACACTCAGTTTGCACAAGGGACTACAACAGCTGTGTTGCTTAAGGCTGCAAACAACCCATTCTTTTTATGGTTGTGCAAGAAACTCCTGTGAGAATAAAGCCTGAGCTTCAGAGGGTTGGGTTTTTTTAGGTGTAAGCTGAAATAAAAGTTTCCATAGCTATTTTGGATTTCTAACCCAGCCTTTCTGTTTGTAAACATCCAGACAGCAGAGAGGCTGTCAGCCCTCTCTTCTTCCACAAGGAATCCTCTCACTCATTTACTTCCCGCTCTCCAAGCTGCCTGCTGGCTTTGGAAGCAGCCCTGGGAATGAGACAACAAAGGCTGTGTGGACAGCAGCTAAAGACGCCTGGAAACGCAGTCCCTGATGGGCAGAGGGGCAGATGAGCAGGCTGTCTCATCCCCATCTGTGACCACTGCACTCCTCTGCACAGGGAGCCCTTGTGTTCAGAAAGGAAAGGCAGGCTACAAGCCACCAGGCTGAGTGTTCCCAATGTTCTGGCCTCATTTTTTCATGACTAAGTGCTTGAAAGTAAAGCATGGGGATTTTCCATGGTACTGAGCACTAAAGCCTGGGGTTTGTGGGTGCTCAGGAGTCCAGCATCAGCTAATTAACTGAGACATCTCTAAGCATGGCTACAGACATATGAATTTTAGGTGTTGAAATGTCACCTTTCCTTTATTATTCTAAATTGGGTTGGGCATGAACACTACTGGCACTGGTTTTGGACACTGCATGCACTTACATGACAGAATGACCCCTGTGAGGCTGGGCAGAGCTGTTGTTTCACTCCCTTCACTGCAAATCATGTCTTCATAGCCTTTGCAGCCTGGACACTCTTGTGTGCAGGTACATCAAACCCTCTTAGGAGAGCAGCTTGTCTCTACCCACTTACACATCTAGATAAGGTGCCTCCCTCAGACAGGGTTTTTTTCCTTCTATTATTTTTCTCCACCTCTCCCCCTCCCCCTTTCATTTTTCTTTCTCCCCACTCCCCCCACTCCTCTTGCATCTTGCTTGTATATCTTTTTTGCATGTATAAAAGGCCAGAAGCATATCACTGGTTGCACAGTAGTGGGACACATGAGACAAGGGAAGTCCAGCTCTGCTCCTTGCTCCAACCTTTTCTAGCACAGATTGATGCCAAACTAGGGAATCAAGTTGGCAGCTGCCATGCTCTGCTGCACACTAGTGGAAACTGGACAGAAAGGACAGAAGGATCATGGAGTTTTGCAAGGGTCTCCCAGGATACAGAACAAGTATGCAACCCAAACCATCACCTGAAATCACAAGGAGAAGGGCTCTAATACAGTACATTGCCCTCTCTTACAAGGTAGGCTTCTGGCTGTTTTCTGGTGAATGGTCTGGTGTGTATGGTGACATCTCAGTTCCAGACATCCTTTTACCAGTATCTCTCATCTTTACTAGTTCATTTTGAGCCAAAGGAAAGGAGAAAAAATGGTCTGGTGTGTATGGTGACATCTCAGTTCCAGACAGCCTTTTACTAGTATCTCTCATCTTTACTAGTTCATTTTGAGCCAAAGGAAAGGAGAAAAAATGGTCTGATGTGTATGGTGACATCTCAGTTCCAGACAGCCTTTTACTAGTATCTCTCATCTTTACTAGTTCATTTTGAGCCAAAGGAAAGGAGAAAAAATGGTCTGGTGTGTATGGTGACATCTCAGTTCCAGACAGCCTTTTACTAGTATCTCTCATCTTTACTAGTTCATTTTGAGCCAAAGGAAAGGAGAAAAAATGGTCTGGTGTGTATGGTGACATCTCAGTTCCAGACAGCCTTTTACTAGTATCTCTCATCTTTACTAGTTCATTTTGAGCCAAAGGAAAGGAGAAAAAATGGTCTGGTGTGTATGGTGACATCTCAGTTCCAGACATCCTTTTACCAGTATCTCTCATCTTTACTAGTTCATTTCATTTTGGGCCAAATGAAAGGAGAGAAAAAAAAATCAGTATAGGAGCTTTGATTATGGCTTTAAAATGTTTATTATTAATCACTCCCATTTCAGCTTTTCCCAAAGCATATAAACTAGGGCACTCTCCAGAGACTAGAGAGTTCAAAGACAAGAGTGGAGCACACAGGCTTATGGAAGATCCAGATAAAGGAATCACCCTAAGCTTTAATTTAGATAAATGAATTTTCAGCGTCTCCTTTTGACAGACATTTCAGGGGAAATGGAACTTAGAGGACTTGTGAATAAGAAAAAGTTGTCAGTCTGGTGGATGGGGGTAAAAATAGCAGCCAGTAAATAAAGGCAACGTAGAGAAAGACAAAAATAAAGGAAAGGAAAAATGGTAACAAGAGCAGCAGCCTCTGTTTGGAAGATGAGAGCAAAAAGGGTAGCTGAGTCTGACAGAAACATAAGAGCATGGGATTTTTCATCTGGAAATCAGAACTTCAGAGACTAAGCATCCAACTTAGGCAATCCATGTAGGCAATTTCTTTAGGAAGTGGCATAGTACAAGAATACTTCTTCAGGAACCTGATATGAAAATGCAAGCTCAAGGCAGATAGATGAAGCTGGCAGGCAGTCCTGGGCATCCCCAGGTGAACTTACTCTGCAAAACTGGCTTTGCTTATTTGGACACAACTGCAGTGACAAGGACTGCTTCAGCGGGCTCCTATGGGCTAAAAAGTCAATACAAGATCCCAGAGCATGGAAGTGCTGACAGGATAAAGGCATCCTCACAGCGCTTGAACCCAGTCCAAGACAAACATAAGTGAAAACCTCTGGAGAAGCTGTTCTTGTTGAATTGTAGGTTGCTCCCCCCCAGTTTAAGTCAGCTAAAGTAGTTAAATTGAGATGATAAGAATCTGAACTGCTTATCTGAACCTTATCAGGGAATTATGCCTTTCAAAAATAGTTATTCAAATTCTTACTTCATCAGGCTTTAGGAGGTAACACATTTAAAGAAATAAAAGGTGGAAAAAGAGCCACTGGAAGGTGTTGGCTTCACCTGCATGGCAATGAAATGTTCTCAAGAAAGGTATTTAGTTTTAATTAATAATAAAGCAAAGGCAAAGCACCACAGGCCACATTGGAGAGAACTCTGCAGTTCAAAGTGAGAAAAGACTTTTATTAAATGGAAGTGCCAGTGAGTGCCATTAAATGTATGTCAACACAGTCATTAGAGCAATCTATCAACCAGCATAAAGAAAGTATAAAATCACACAGGCCACTTATGGGCATAATAGAAGTTTGATTGCATTTTTGCACGTTGACTCCAGGACAGAGAGGTCTCTCCACAACAAAAGATGATTGTCACAACAGTAACTCCAGTCTTAACCAGGCAGGGCTGGCTCCAAACTAATGTTTTTGAAGGTCCTTGTTGCAAGGATTTAGTACAGTGCTCCTCACCAGTGGGTTCATTCCTGTTCTGACACGATGTGCTGTACTGTCATGCTTATAGCCCATGCCTCCATTAATGTTTAAAACTATTAAAAGCTGTTTCTGCTGAACGAGGCCTCAGATAAGCCACATCCTTGCATGACCTGGTGCTTTGCCTGCCGCTTTGCAGCCATGCTGGGGGTCCCACGGGGTCATGGTAAGTCTGAATAGGCCAAAATAGGCTTATACATGTCCTGGCTTGCCCAGCCATGTTTTTCTGCTCTCCTTCCTTCTGCTATGGGGTAAAAGGAAATGTGGGAAAGAGGACAAAGAACCTGGAGCCACTGAGTCTAAGGACTCCCCAGATATGTTCCCCTGCTCCCTCTCCTTCTGTGCTGGGGGAAGCAACCACGGGAAATGAAAACAAAAGCCCTGGTTTCACTTAATATGGTCAAGCTTGAAAATGTGCCATTCTGATTGGCCACTCTGTGTCCAAAGTCCCTTTAGTCTTGGGCTGTATTGATGAAAAGAGATGAACAGGTCACACAACTTGCTCTGCTGTTGTAGTTGTGCTTGCTTGCTGCTTGCAACTGCCTGCTGCCATTGCTCACTTCCTCAGTGCGTCCTGAACTGCCTGGAAACTGCCTCCTCGAGTTTGCCAGGAACAGGCTCTAAATGCCTCCATGCGATCAGCCTGCATAGCCAGCCTGACATTGTGCCAAGACAGCACATTTCAAGACATTCTGCTTACACCTGCCAAGATGAGGAGTCCTGGAGACACACAGATCATCCAGAGGAGTCAGGATAAGGTCAGAGATTGTCTGTCTCCTTTCCTCAGCATCCTGTGAATCCTGGGAAGAATCAGAAGCCTCAGCAACTGAGAAGATGGACAGAATTCCCTGAAAGCATTTTGGATACTATCAGAACCTGTATCTAGCCCCACATGCTGGGAAATAATATTTTGGGAGTAATTACTTAAAGCCTCTTGTAATTCACTAATTGCCTTCTGCCACAAGCAAAAAGGCACTTCCTGCATCCATCTAGTGGCTAAGCAGTACAATTGACCCCAAGAACCTTCTCTTCCAGTATAATGTTTGCATTTGCCAGTTAGTTCTTAAAGTGTTCTAGTTTTGCCTGTTGCCTCTGTGTGTGAGTATCAAAACTGTGTGTTTTGAACCTTGTAAATAAGTTTTCTGGTGAGGTTCAATGTTAATAAACAGTTTTCATAGTTATTAACAACCTTCACCTGGATAGCAAAATTAATACAGATTATTAACTTTGCATAATTCATAACACATGGTCAGTACACCCTTGGCTGGGCAAAAGGCCACAAACAGGGAGGATGATAACTTTGGAGTAGCTGCTGTTTTACCTGGTGATGCACAGAAACCCTGGAGCTGATCAGCTGGGGTTGGGGAAACAGACTACAGGTCACCCATGCATCACAGAATCATAGCATCAACCAGGTTGGAAGAGACCTCCAAGATCATCCAGTCCAACCTAGCACCCAGCCCTGTCCAATCAACTAGACCATGGCATCAGTGTGCCATGATCTGCTCCTGCCTGGTGAGAGCAGCACATAAAGTTGACTTTTAAAAAGATGATTACCCTTTATTTCTGTTCTCTCTCTGGCCCACTTCTCCTCGAGCTTGAAGCTTTTCTTCAGTGCTGGGGCTGCCCCTTGCTGAACAGTGGAAAACCTGCAGCATACCATGGGTGCTGTTTGCAGCCGATATATATCCTAAGTCATCACAACAACAAATGTCTGGGCCAATTTCCAACACCACTCCCCACACAGCTAGCACTATAAAGAAAGCTTTACCAGGGGAAAGAAAATAAACAAACCACAATGAAAATAAAGGAGGGCACCTGAGCACACCTTTACCTCCAGGAGGTGCAGGACCAGCCTTCATAGTGTGCAACCCAGCAGCGCTCAGCACAAAGGCACAGACCCCCAGGGGCACTTGCCCAAGGCAAGCTGGTGCTGCCTTGTGTAAAGGAGATGTTATTATTTGTGTTTACTCAGAGGAAGAAAGGAGTGCACAGTAATGCTGACCACTCTTGGCTGTATGGAGAGGGAGGGAATGATGCTCACTCAGTCTGTTTCCCTGCTTTGCCTTTCACTGACAAGAGCACTGAGATGATGGGAGCCACTCCTCCGGAGGAGCAGGGGATGGCAATGCTGCAGGAGGAAGTTCTAAATATAAGAGTGGCTAAATGGGGGTTTGGTGATCTCAACTCTGTGTGAGACAGGAAAAACAAGGCCTATGTTCAGCTCCACCAGGCTCAACAGCAAGGGCATAAAATGGCTCTGAGTGGGCTAAATGGCTCCAGCTCCAGAAAAAGACAGTTGAGTTACTGGGATTATACTTAATTGGTGTTGTGGGGAAGGCAGCCTCTCTACAAGGCAGCCCACACTGTTCCCTCATACAAAGCCTTTTCATGAGCTACCAGGGACATGCTGCCAAACTTCTCAGCAAATACCAGTTCTGTAATGTCATCTCAGGAAGCAGAGGAGCCTGAAGCCACCAGGACAATCTTACTATCCTTGTGGTCAGTCCCCATTGCCCTCGCCTTTCCCTCCAGGGGCTATTTGCCCTTGTTTCTCATGTTCTAGCCCCTCTAGCTGGATGTGGACCTCATCCCATGCCCTGCAGCAATGTCAGTAGCAGCACGGGCAGTGTTTTCATCTAGGGAAGGACTTGGGTCTTCTCCTGTGTTATCATGTTTTCTTCAACAGTTTGTTCAGGATTTGGCCTGGGTTGGGAAGAGGCAGGGTTAAAGCTGCTCAAATCCCCACAGAACAAGATAGTGCAGGTACCTTGTCCAAGTGAGCTTTCATCACAGTAGCAATACACAGACCTTCAGTTCTTCTCCATTATGCCAGCAGGCCAAAGATCTGTGAGTGTGCCACAA
The DNA here is from genome assembly GCA_013400475.1 of Tricholaema leucomelas. NCBI lineage: Eukaryota > Metazoa > Chordata > Aves > Piciformes > Lybiidae > Tricholaema lacrymosa > Tricholaema leucomelas. The sequence continues at coordinate 395,148 of WAAF01004495.1, forward strand.
GGGTCTGGCAGCAGGATTTTGTCCTAGCATACTACTGCCTCTTAAGAAGAGCTCAGGCTGCTCAGAGCTCACCTGGCTAGACATATGCTCAAAAGAGAGTGCCTGGAACATGCTGCTGAAACACTGTGGTAGAGACTTGCCCACACTAGTTGCCAGGGAATTAGGTGGCATATCTGTCTCTGTGCTTTGTCTGCTTTTAACAGAAAATTGCCCAGAGGAAAATGACATTTTGGTCAAATTTGCAATCAACAGTTTCCACTTCTTGGGCAGTATCATCAGGAACCAACACCCACAAGGAACCATCATAATCACATGCCATGCAGACACAGATGCATCATGAGAGCACTCAGGGCTTCTGTTACACAGGGTTATAGAATCATAGAATCATAGAATCAGTCAGGGTTGGAAGGGACCACAAGGATCTAGTTCCACCTGCCCTGCCATACTCAGGGACACCCTACCCTAGATCAGGCTGCTCTCAGCCTCATCCAGCCTGGCCTTAAACACCTCCAGGGATGGGACCTCAACCACCTCCCTGGGTGACCTATTCCAGGCTCTCACCGCTCTCATGCTGAACAGCTTCCTCCTCACATCCACTCTGAATCTCCCCACCTCCAGCTTTGCTCCATTTCCCCCAGTCCTGTCACTCCCTGAGAGCCTAAAAAGTCCCTCCCCAGCTTTTCTGTAGGCCCCTTCAGATCCTGGAAGGCCACAAGAAGGTCACCTGGGAGCCTCCTCTTCTCCAGACTGAACAGCTCCAACTCTTTCAGTCTGTCCTCAGTGGAGAGCTGCTGCAGCCCTCTGATCATCCTCGTGGCCCTTCTCTGGACACACTCCAGCCCCTCCACATCCCTCTTGTAATAGGGGCTCCAGAACTGGATGCAGTACTCCAGGTGGGGTCTCACCAGAGCGGAGTAGAGGGGGTTGATTCAGAGGAAAAGAAGACTCTCACATCATGCTGAGCTATTGAGATGAATGACCCTGAAACAGGCCACAGAGAGACCTCTCTCATGGATGCACTCCAGCAGCCTGCACAGGGAGATGGAGTCTAGCTCCTCTCTGAATCTATCACTTCCCAGATAAACTTTTGGATGAGGTATTAGGAGCAAAGGCTCAGCTGGGACTCATTGGTATGTTTGTGCACACTTGAGATGTATGTGGGCACAAATGAAGACATCATCTACATTTGATTACAGACCTCTGACTTACACCAAGCAAGTACAAATGACCCAGAAAAACACTGAGAAAAGTCTGGGGGAGCTGAAGGGCTTTAGTTCCTTTCTTTAATTGGCTTTTGCATACTGAAGGTGTGGTCCAGATTTTTTTCTCCAAAGAAACCATTTGGCTATTCTTAGTGTATTTCTTTCTACTTTGAAACCTGAACCTAAGTCTCCCTTTTAACTATGCCTTGAAAATAAAAGGACTTGGAGCCAGATGCTGAGCTGGTACATCCATAGGAACAGATCATTTTGTTTCTTAAATGGTGCTTTTTTTTTTAGTCAGCCTGTTCTGAGGCCAGGCATAGCAGAGCAAGGTTTACCAGGCTGCTTTTGTGGGTCATTCAAGCTGAAATTCGTGGTTATGGGATGCCAGCCTAGTGGCTCCAAGCTGGTGAGACAGCGATCCCCAAGGGAATAAACTCTTCTAACGCTGCTTGCTGGAGCTAGGAGCACTGAACCCCGGGCAGAGCTAGTCTGCTCCAGTTGTGCCTCCCAACCCTCACAGCTGGACAGGCTGGGAGGTGGCGCTCTGCCAGGGTCTCCCAGTGAGGCTCAGCTACTGCAGGCTGGGAGAAAGACAACATTTGGGGGCTGTAGCTGCCGTATATGCATTGTCTATAGCTTACTTAAGTGAAACAAAGGGGCCACTGCTTCTAATGCAAAGTATCCGGTGAGAGGTGCTGCAGATATTAGGAGAAAACTGGACTCTTCAGCCCTCTTTTCTTCAGCAGAGCAGGAGAGCCCTTTGCCTAGCTGTTTTGTTTTCAGCATTCCCACAACACTTTGCCTTTTGAGCTCGGCCTTACAGGCTTAAAGGCAAACCAACAAGTTCAAGCACGAACCTAACTCAAGTTCTGAATAAAACCCATACCTGACAACTTTAATTATTAGGCCAATGCGTCATATTTACATTAATTTGAACACTACTTAGATTCAATTACAATAATTCTTCCATACATTCCGTTCCAAGAGATTTCAATGACTTAGCAGATAGCATATACAAGCAAAGCTTAGCCAAAGAAGCAGGTTTGCTTTCCATAGACATATCGTTCCTCTACCTGGCTGCTGACTACAGCATCCTGTGCCTGCGTCTGTATGGATGCGCCTAGAATTGTATCAGCATTTTGAACACAGGTGAATCAAAAGTCAGGAGCTGGAAAGCCCATGGACCATACCCATGCTCTCAGGATCAAATTGCAGCCCTTGTGGTGGGAGTCCCTGCCCACCTGGCATGTGCTTTTGCGGTTTGGAAGTGCTGCTCAGTTCCTCTTTTGCCATTCGTTGATCAGCCTGCAGCAATGCCCAGCACAGACCTTTCACTGCCAGCTATCCAGAAAGTTTGTTCCAAACCAGATGATCCTCGAGGTCCCTTCTCACCTGGTGTTGTATGATTCTACTTTCAGACAGGATCTGCTCATTCTCTCTTTCTCTTTCCCTGTGCCTTTCTCAGGAACATAGATGCTGTTAGATGCAGAACTTGACAACACACTCAAGCAGAGTGTCACAGCAGTGACTCCTTGCACCATTATCATGATTTGTTCTAATTGTTTGATAACTCCTAGTTGTAACCTGTGCTGTTCATGACTGGTAATGTGTTAACTGGCCTGCATCCCCAAAGTGAAGAAATTGACTCCTTTCCACCACCATCACCTAAGGACAATACTCCTGTGCTCATGAGCTGAAGAGTGAGGGGTGAAAGCTATTACCCAGGTGTACACTCTTGTGTCTGGTTTTCTTTCACTCACCTGCTGCAGTAAGGACATTGGAGATGCATGATAAAGAACTGCTCTTTCCTCCTGGCTTCAGAGATGAGGGCATAACACAAGCACTTTCTGCTTGAAGACCTGTGCCAGCACAAAGCTTCTCAGAAAGTTGTGGGGTGAGGGACAACAGGGAGCAGAAAGGACCTCTTTCTGAACGTGAATTTCACTCTCTAGGTAGATGAGCAAATAAATTTGGGCTACATTAAAACCCAGGGGAAAAACAAACAGACAACAAAACAAACCAACCAACCAACCAAACCATGATTCCATGAGTATTCTACTGTTTGCAGCGGTGGGAATTGTTTTCCTAAGCAGCTTGTCTTCCTTGAGAAAGATCCTGACTTCAAAGGAAGCAGGATCAAGGCTCTGACAGTCACAGTATTTCATCATTTACTTCCGTGCTCCGTGTTCTTCCCAACACACTTTTCCCTTGGCGGAGCTGCCCAGGCTGGCAGTGCCCGTGCGCCGCAAGCTTGCTGTTCCCGGCGGGACGCAGTGCCGCCCCGGCAGGCGCTGCAGTGGGGTGTTGGCTCCACTCGAGGGAGCTCACGCTTTTGAGTAGCTCAACTTACAGAGCCATCGAATCATAGAACCAACCAAGTTGGAAGACACATCCAAGTTCACCTAGTCCAACCTATCACCCAGTACTAAGTGCCCCATCCAGTCTTTGCTTGAACACCTCCAGGGACGGTGACTCCACCACCTCCCCTGGGCAGCCCATTCCGATGCCAATCACTCTCTCTGTGAAGATCTTCCTCCTAACATCCAGCCTAGACCTCCCCCAGCACAACTTGAGACTGTGTCCCCTTGTTTTGTTGCTGGTTGCCTGGCAGAAGAGACCAACCCCCAACTGGCTACAGCCTCCTTAAACTTAAATCCTTGCAGAGTCTTCAGGCAAGATCCTAGGGGTGCACAACCCTCTGCGCCTGGGGAGGGGACACTCGAGGAGGACTCCTCTCCTCCTGAGAACCTGAGGACATGCTTGTGCTGGCACCTATGCTACTCTCAGGTAAGGTAAAGCGTTTCAAAGCCTGCCGTGTTTCAAAACATGCTGTTCCTGGCTTTCTGCCACCTGTCCCTGCAGTTGAGGAGGCCACAGCACCCGGCAGCCTCTGACCTGTCCTTGTCACAGCAGCTGCCAGGGCACATGGCTGGGCGAAGGTATGCAGTAGGGGCTACGGGGAAGGAGGCAGTTTCCCACTGTGAGACTGATGAGGCAGATAGGACCATTGAAGCATTAAAAATGTAGACTCGAGGAATAAGACCTGCTTTGGCTGTTGCTCTTTATAAGCAATAATTTGCCTTACTGTGTCCTACAGGGTGCCTTGGCATAGCAGAAGTCTGCACTTCTTCCTCAGCAGAAGAGGAACCACTTTTCTAGGGAAGCTAACTGCATATAAAGAGAATGACTGAGGAGAAAGTTTTATTCCTTAAACAAACAAACAAACCAACCAAAATACCCTTTACCTCACACACTGATACCTCACAATATCAGGGCAGAAATAGGGTCTAACCAGATGCTTAGAAAGCATCTGTATCTTTGGCAGGACAGTTGAAAAGCAATTGCTCTTCACATTTCTGGTCATCCAGGAACCCTGGAAGTGCAGATGCTTTTGGAGAAGGCCAGAGGGAAAAATCCATCCCTGGCTTCATCAGAGACAGTCAAACCTGATTCATCCTGTCTCCAGCCACTCCCTGACTTGTCTCCCGAAAGCCAGCACACACCGAGGCGTTTCCCAGCCAGGGTCAGGTGTCAAAGGCAGCTTCTCCAGTGAGCCGGTGTGAGTCAGAAGATTTGGGAACTGCTCCAAGCTATTGGGAAAAAACAACTCCCAAATTAGCTGGGGTGGCTCCCAAGCGAATCCACCTCCGCGGGGAAGGAGGTGATCTAATGAAAGCGTGCGGTCAGAAATCAAAAGAGCCTGGAAAGCATTCCAAGCTGCATAATAAGATTTCACATTTCATATCTTCAAAGCATTAAGTGAACATTATCTAATTAATCCTCACAACACTCCTCAGAGATATTATCCCTATTTTATAGATGGAGAAACCAAGGCACAAAGTTAAGTCACTTGCCTGGGGCCAGAGAAGGGAGTGTCAGAGCTGGGATTAGAGTCCAGGAGTTCCTGGCGCCCAATTTTTTTCCTCAGACTACTGGGTCATGTGTCTTCCCTGCAGGGAAGATAATAATGAGCCCATAATTACCCATACAAATTCCCAGTGACCAGGCTAACCCGTCTGTATAAAGCTATTTGTAATTCCAATAAACACACCCACGATTTAGCTGCCTCCACCAACTACCAGCACTCTCTCAGCCATAGACAGCCAGACCTTCAAATAAGGACTGCTCTTTGCCAGAGTGAACTCCACCTCTGACCCACTCCAAGGGGCTGGTGGAGGACATCTTCCCACTGGTAAATCCCTGGTGACCATCCATGTATGGCATGAGGACTGTGGGAACTGTGGTGGTAAGAGAAGGTTTGCTGAGAGAGGGAAGACAGCTGGAAAAAATGGACAAGCCCTTTGGGCACACATGCCCTTTTCCAGCCCTGGTGGAGAAACAGAGACTTTATGCTCAATACAGGCTGAAAGCAATTCCCCATCATCAAACAAGCTTGATCTGTCAGTCTCACAAAAGAGAAGACCGCTTCCACCATGTTGCCATAGTGCCCTGAGATGGCCTTGAGCAGACTCATTGCATCATCTTTGGAAAACTCGGAGCACTTGAGGTGTCTTTTGCCTCTGGCTGTTCCCTGTCCTGGCCGAGGGGAGAGCAAACTGTTGCCTCTCTGCTGCTTGATCTCCTGCAAACTTCCAGGAGAGCTGGCTATGCCCTGAGGCACTCATTGTGGCTGGTTTTTAACACGTTTTTCCAGCACAAGGAGGCCTCCGTGTTTATACCAGGAGTGTGTGAGTGCATGCACGTTACATTTGTGGCACTGCATTCCCTTGTCTGCCAGTGTCTTTTGAACTCAGGTGAGCTGGCCTTCTGAAGCTGAGGCTCAGGCACTGGGTGCCCAAAGCCCTCCATCGTGCAGTGTTTGTCTGCAGTTTGATTCCTTTCCACAAAGCCTCCACTGTCTCTACTCAAACCCAAGTTGCTGTCACTCCAGCAAAGAGACCACCATGGGATGGATGTGTGGGATATGAGGCACAGCTATCACAAGCAGCACACACTGCTGTAGTTGAGACACACATGTCTGCTCCAGCTCTTTTCCCATACTGTGGTGTCCACTCTTGCTGTGATGCACCTTGTGAGGGCCACCAATGGTTCCTGTCACAGGCCACACTACATGCTGTGAAACACAGGAGTAGCCTCTTTTTTTTGCCATGTCAGCCTCTGTGCTGGGGTCAGACCACTGACAGCAATGGCAGGGATGCTGCAGGAATTAACAGCTGATAGAAGTATGTGGTCCTCAAGAGACCTGTGGTGCTGCCTGGGTGTGAGGTAGCCCTTGGGAGGGGCAGGAACACAGCAAGCAGTTCTCTCACCTCCACTGGAGCCAGGAGTCAGACTCACTCCCCGAGAGCACTATCACGGCAGTGATAAGCGCTTATCTGGGTGCCTGTTCTCCAGGCACGCGGTCGCCGTTTCCCAGCCAGGCAGCTCCATGGGTAGCTGCCTACAGCTCCCAGAGGATCACTTCTGCTCAGGCACCAGATCCAGAGGTACTCCCACACAGATGAAGTGCTGCTTAGTACTTCCTGTGATTCACAGTGATGTAGAGGAGCCCATCTGCTATTTTTCAGCACCTTAGGCAACATCTGAAAACCAGGCCAGGCCAGCAGCAGTGCTGAGCTCCAGATAATGTTCTGTAATAAAGCTGTTCCACGCTGGCCACACTGCATGCTTAGGCCACAGGGCCTGGAGGAAGGGACAGCCTTGATAATACACAGAAAGCTATGGCAGATGTCCTCAGAGAGAGAAAAGAGAAGGGTGAGGAAAGGGCAGTAGCAACAAGCTTTCCTCCAAGTAGAGTTTGGCATGCAAGATCTGAGTGCTGTCTGTATGGTGTGCAGGCATCTTGCTGCTGAGGAGAAGAGTTGGCGAGTCTAGTTGCAATGGTGGTGCTTTCAAAGTTGAGAGCAGTAGTTTGGGCTGAGAGCTGTGCTTTGCATGGAGAGCTTCTTCACAGAATCAGAGAATCAGCCAGGTTGGAAGAGACCTCCAAGATCATCCAGTCCAACCTAGCACCCAGCCCTGCCAATCAACCAGACCATGGCGCTAAGTGCCTCATCCAGGCTTTTCTTCAATACCTCCAGGGATGGTGACTCCAGCACCTCCCTGGGCAGCCCATTCCAATGCCAATCACTCTCTCTGCCAACAACTTCCTCCTAACATCCAGCCTGGACCTCCCCCAGCACAACTTGGGGCTGTGTCTGCTTGTTCTGTTGCTGGTTGCCTGGCAGAAAAGACTGACCCCCAACTGGCTATAGCCTCCTTTCAGATAATTGGAGACAGCAATGAGCTCTGCCCTGAGCCTCCTCTTCTCCAGGCTGCACACCCCCAGGTCCCTCAGCCTCTCCTCACAGGGCTGTGCTCCAGGCCCCTCACCAGCTTCGTTGCCCTTCACTGGACACATTCCAGCACCTCAACATCTCTCTTGAGTTGAGGAGCCCAGAACTGGACACAGTACTCAAGGTGTGGCCTGACCAGTGTTGAGTACATGGGCAGAATAACCTCCCTTGTCATGCTGAAATTAGAGATGCTCTTTGGAAATTCTGCTTTTTTCCTTTACTTTTTAATTATTCCTTTGTTTTTTTATTACTGTTGTATATCTGGAATTATCATTAAAAGCAACTGAACCCACATTTTGATTACTAAAGTGCTTTGATGTAATGAAAAAGTTAAATGTAGGCACACAATTTTATCTAACTCATCGGCCTGAGAGCAGATTTACTGCTGTGAGAAATCAGATTGTCTTTTCCTCACTTCTTTCTTTTGAAGAAGGACCTCAAAGAAGGACCAAGAACTCCTATGCAAGAACTTGAGCAATCAGTTTGTCAAGTCACAGAGATGTTTTCACTGCAACAATTAGCAGAAGTTCAGAAGAGCTTCTGATTAGCTCATCTCCTGCTGAGCTGTGAGAATAAAACCCTATAAAATACATACAAGTATCTGTGTATCTCTCCCCATAAATGCAAATCCTTGTATAAAATGATTGACAATAAATGCTGACAGACAAGAAATGCATTGTTCCAGAAACACTGCTCACCATAGAACTAAAACATTTAATGTATTTCTTTTCTGTAAATGGGATGATTTAATGAGAGAAAATGGTAGTATGAAATAGCATGTTAGAGGCTCATCAGACACTGACAGCTTGTAAGCATTTCAGGATGCTGTATTAAAACCATCTGCATAAAGGAAAAAATACAGCCTTTAAAAGGAAAGAAATGAAAAGCTGAGAATAGCTTCATGTCCAATTTGTTGTCTGGTAGATGCTGAAACAAGAGTGACCAAGACCTCCTGATTTCAATAAACTAAAGGGAGCAAGAGCCACATCTTTGGGATCTGGGCACACCGTCTCTCGAGTTATACATTTAGCTTCACATTCCCCAGCCTGTGGGGCACACGTTTTGGGAGAGGCCTTCATAGAGTTATCATGTGGGAAGTGGTTCAAACAAGCAATGTAGCCACTGCACCCCCAGTTTCCTACCAGCTGTGCTCTAGTAGCTCTTTCACTCAACGTCTTCAAGTCTGTTATTAGACATGAAAAGACTGCAAGAGGCATTTAGTGCCATGGCCTAGATGACTGGATAGGGCTGGGTGATAGGTTGAACTGGGTGATCTTGGAGATCTCTTCCAACCTGGTTGATTCTATGAGTCTATGAAGAGATCCTAGGCTGCAAAAGAAGACTAAAATGTTTGCTTAGGACTTTGTGCAAGAACAGGGAAATACATGTGGAGTCGATCACCCGAAGTCCAGATGCAGCTACTGTTTGCCATCTGCTTCTGCTGCTTCCAAGTTTGTTTTTCCTGAAGCTGAGTTGCTATACCTTTGGTGTCCAGACAAGGAATCCAAGAGAAGGTCATCTCATGGTACCTCTATTGCGAATAAGGCAAACAGGTTTCAAAACTCCCAACAAATGCAACCCTCCCAACCTTCTAAGCTGGATAATTGGGGCACTCTTGTGGCAACTCAGCTGTTCTCAGAAGGCTCCTGAGCCTCTTGGGCATTGCAAAGCAGAGAGATGAGTCTCAGCTGCAGATGGTGATGGAGGAGGAATGTTCTCAGAGAACCTAATTACGGGAGTCTTGGATGAAGGATTGCAGATTCAGTTGCTCACAGCCACAGATGGAAGTTATTCCTCCTATACTGTTGGAGCAAAATACACCACTGCAAATGGAAACAGGATCTGCAATACTGCCAGGTGGGGCTTGGTCTCTTCTGCCAGGCAACCAGCAACAGAAGAAGGGGACACAGCCTCAAGTTGTGCCAGGGGAGGTCTAGGCTGGATGCCAGGAGAAGCTGTTGCCAAAGAGAGTGGTTGGCATTGGAATGGGCTGCCCAGGGAGGTGGTGGAGTCGCTGTCCCTAGAGGTGCTGAAGCAAAGCCTGGATGAGGCACTTAGTGCCATGGTCTGGTTGATCAGATTGGGGGGGGTGTGTGTGTGATAGGTTGGAGATCTGGATGAGCTTGGATGTCTCTTCCAACCTGGTTGATTCTATGATTCTGTAATTATTCTTTTCCTAAACAGAACTGTGGGTGTTTGGAAATGTGAAGCGTCAACAAAAAGACCTCAATGTCCAACTTCTTCTTTACAGAAAATTTTCAAATCCAACATTTTTCAGTCTCATTTTAAAAGTTCTTCTGGGATTTTCCAGCTAACTCTGAAAGTCTAGAAACTGAACTGACAATAAGCAGCAAAACAGATGTTCCCCAAGCACCTGAGAAGACAGAATACCTGAAAGGAAAAAAAAGTGTCTAATGGGAACTTACTGAAATGAAGAGGAGCTGAACAAGCAAGTTCAGGAAACAGGAGGCTCAGCTACTCTTGAAGATAGGATGAGCCTGAAATTTTAAGGGGTGAGCAGCAAGGTCAGGTTCTTGATACTTCAGTTGCTGAGCACCCGCTGAGCTGTACATCCTCTCAAATAATGGAACTAATCTAAGTGAACAAAACCTAAGTGAACAAAAGTTTGAGAAACTAATATTACTTTGCCTTTTCCATGACTTGACCTGCATATACTTATGGATCATCCTTGCCTCAGCTGCAACAGTAACTTGGCCAGATCTAGTAACATGACTGAGCTGCTGTTTATGTGCCTGGTCCAAAGCATGTAAAGGTCTCATTGTGGCTCTCTTTTCACTTCAGGGACTTTTGGCCCAAGGCAAAAGTGAAAGGACAGCCCTAGCAGTTATGGAACGTTACAGCTACATGGTACTTGGGACGTGGAGACCTTTTTGCTTCTAGTGTGATACAAGAAGAACTCTCAACATATCCACACAACTATTTTTGATATTTCTCCTTTTCAGATGCTCTCAAGCTATTTGGAGACAACCCAAAATCTCACAAAACACTTCACTGAACAGTTCTGCTCTTCGGCAGCAGTTTTGCTTCCAGTGGCCCATTTACTCAAGTCTATCCATAGACAGAATGAAGCATCCCTTCCCCTTGCCAACCCACAGGGAATCTCATGGGCAGCTACTTCCTGACTCCATCTTGAGCAAAGGACCCATTGAAAGATTTATTCCTGAGCTTAAATCTTAGAGCTTAACCAATTGTGTCTAAATCATAGAATCATAGAATCATAGAATGGTTTAGGTTGGAAGGGACCGCAAGGATCATCCAGCTCCAACCCCCTGCCATAGGCAGGGACACCTCCCACTAGAGCAGGCTGCTCAAAGCCTCATCCAGCCTGGCCTTAAACGCCTCCAGGGAGGAAGCATCCACAGCCTCCCTGGGCAACCTGTGCCAGTGTCTTACCACCCTCACTGTAAAGAACTTCCTCCTAACATCCAGTCTAAATCTCCCCTCTTCCAGTTCAAACCCATTCCCCCTCGTCCTGACATTCCCAGACCTTGTCAATAGTCCCTCCCCAGCCTTCCTGTAGGCTCCCTTCAGATACTGCAAAGCCACTCTAAGGTCTCCTCGAAGCCTTCTCTTCTCCAGGCTGCAGAGCCCCAACTCTGTCAGCCTGTCCTCGTAGCAGAGGAGACTTAAATCTTGAAGCTTAACCAGTTGTGTCTTGATATTTATGCTCATGCCTACTACATAATAAAAGACTGCAACTGATAGAAAAAGATAGAGACAAGTAGCGGAAGTCTTGGTGACAAAGTCACATCATGAGAACTCTTGATCCATTTGAAGCATAGCTGGACTATGGTTGGGCTCAATGATCTTTAAGGTCTTTTCCAGCCATAGTGATTCTATGACTCTATGAAGGTGAGACAAATGGCTCCTGAGTTGTGAGCTGCATTCCTGCTCTGGTCCTGACACTGTAACTTCATTGTTAGCATTGCAAAACACAGTTCTGCACAGCCTTAGGAGAGGTATTCTGTGCAGTGCATTTGTCATCATTAGGAAAACTATTGTCTCTTTTCCAAGTCAAATAAACCTTGTTTATCTGGAGTGGGAAGGAGTAAGCACAGTGAGCTGGTTTGAGAGACCATTTTGAAACGTTAGACCCAGAGGAGTCTGGAAGTCTGAGCTCGGGACAAAGGGACCCATCTGCAGTGTCATATAAAAGGCCCTGGCACAGAAAGCTGTCAGGATCCTGGTGACAATAGATCTGCCCCCACATCGTGGAGCCAGAGGCCACTTCTGCAAAGCTGCATGAGCACAGTATTGTATCACAGCGGACGCCAGCGGAAGGGATCAAAGGCAGTGGGAGCTTTCCTCACCTGCTGCTCTGCCTGCACATCGCTGCCTGCACCAACTTTGTGCAGGACCACGAGGAGCTCTTTGATCACAGCTATGATGGTGTTGGCTGACAGCAGCAAGAGAGCACGGACATACTGTGGAGAGGGATGGCGTTTGTAGATGGAAGAGTTTGTATTTTGGGTCTTATCTGGCAGCCACTGAAAGAGAGTACCAGTAAATGTTGGCAATCCCATGGAAGGGCAGGCTCAGAAATGAGCAGGGCTAGAGTTAGCTGCTGTTCTTCACTGACTCAGTGTGAAGGTGTTCCCTGCACTCTCACTACAGTGAAACACACTGCCACGAGCTGTGCTGACAAGGAGCTGGCAGAAAACAGCTCCAAGCAAACGTTTTTGTCCCTAAGAAATCTTACAATTAAAAAGATTCATCCTAACTGTGGTGCTTCTAGTGGTGTGCTTGATGCTCCTTCTCTCATCTGCTGGACTCCAGCAACGGAGTCAGTAATTGTGGCCACTCACACAGTAAGTGTGGCAGGTTCACAGTGCCAGCTGAGATGTATCGTTTGCAATGAACGGCAAAGTTTGTGGCTGGATTTAGGCTGAGTCCCTGGCAAATTCCACTGCTGACTTCACTGGCAGGTCTTCAGAGACAGTCTCTGGAGCTGTTTTGGATGCAGGCAATTGCTGGTTTGGACTCTCTCTCATGTCTGCTTGGACATGGCTCCCCTTTGTCTTTCTCTCTGTGACATGCATTCCCTCTGAAATAATGAGGACCTTCACAAGCTCTTTGTTTCTAACTCTGGACAGTTTAGCACAAAGTATATTTATGCTGATTGCATACTGAAAGTTCACTCAGCTCAGCCTGGCCTTCCCCCATCAGGACTTCTAAGAAGGTGTATTTGTGATTGCTGGGAGTAAGACTGGGGTGGGAGAGCTGCAGATTGACCTCCTCTACCTTACTATCTGTCTTGGGATTGGGTAGCATTTAACATTGATGTCTTGAGAGTTTTCCAGCTCTTGTTCCACTTTAAAATGTCAGCTCTACTTTAAAACATCATGATTCCCATCCAAGCAAGCCTTTCTGCTCTGAGCCTGGATGATGTCAGGCTCAGATCTCAGCAGATCTTCCCTTCAGTGGAGCAGAACTGGAAGACAACAAAAAAAATCTGCATCCCACCTTTGGGAGAGGGCATCCTAAGGCTGAGGCTGTGGCTATGGTGCATGGAATGAGCATGAACTGAAAACTCTACATAGCATGGAGAACATTTAGATTTGCATGGAAGTGGCCTTCAGTGGATAAAGATTCTGGGCTTATGGAAACTCTGCTTTGGATCCCTGCTGCCTCACAGGCTCCTTGAGCAAGACATTAGGGTGCTGTTTAATGTGATGGGCTGGGATGCAGAAGGGCTGGTGGGGACACATGACCTGTAAGCTTAATTTAAACCAGTACCCACAGCCCTTGATCCCACTGGCTGACAGGCTTCCTGCACAGCCAAGAGTGCCAGAAGAGAGCAGAAAATGACTGGCACTAGGATGGCCCTTTACAATCTGGGATTTCCTGTGGGTGAGCAGGTCCATGGATAAAGTGGCTTCCTGTTTGCCTTACATCCCACCCACCTCTCCCCCCCCCACCCAAAAAAAAAAAAAAAAGGATACAATCAGCATCTGGCCCAAATATTGCAGTTTAGATTGTTGCAATTTCCCAAAGAGCATTCAGCCCTATGAAAGAAAAAGGCACAGTGTAGAGCAAAAGGACCCATTTGTTTGAAAACATAAATGGCAGCGTGTGTGTGCTGCTGGATTTATGACTGAGAAGGTAAGGCACAAGCAGTGCCCTGAGCTTTGATAGATTAGCACTTCTGTGATGTGTGAATGAAGTCCAGCAGGCCCGGGACCATGTTAATCTCTGGGTTTTGATCTCTGTCCCTAATGAGATGCCAGCAGCCTATACTTCAAAGCCTGCACTGATACAGATAATCTTGTGAGAGGCACTCTGCATTTCCAGCCAGCATGTACTGGGGATTACAGCGACAACAGGAAGAGATGATGGAAGAGGAGATGCTTATTTGATGCTCACTTCTTCAGCTTCTTTCTAGTATTCTTTCTGGCTTTAATTTCCAAAGGGTGGTGTGGACCTCTCCACTTCCAGCTCAGCAGGACTTGCTCTGTCTGAGGATCCCTATGTGCTACGGAGCAGATGTGGTGGGCAGGATGTTCTTCTGCCTGGGATGTCTGTGGAAATGGAGGCATTCAGCACTGAAGCAGCAGCTGTGACAGCAGCATGGCTGAAATATGGACAGGGATTGCATTAGAAACTGCAGAATCATAGAATCATAGAATCAACCAGGTTGGAAGAGACCTCCAAGATCATCCAGTCCAACCTAGCACCCAGCCCTAGACAATCAACCAGACCATGGCACTAACTGCCTCAGTCAGGCTTTTTCTGAACACCCCCAGGGACGGTGACTCCACCACCTCCCTGGGCAGCCCATTCCAATGCCAATCACTTTCTCTGGCAAGAACTTCCTCCTAACATCCAGCCTAGACCTCCTTCAGCACAACTTGAGACTGTGTCCCCTTGTTCTGTTGCTGGTTGTCTGGCAGAAGAGACTAGCCCTCAACTGGCTACAACTTCCCTTTAGGTACTTACACTTCCAGACTTTTGAGGTTATTTCTTTCTTGAAAGAGTTGTCAAGGTGTAGGGGTGAGGGTGAAGATGACAAGAGATCACAGGCAGTGTGAGGCATGCTATAAAGCAAAAGGAGCACCAGTTTCACATACACAATTACGCTTTATGTTTAAAGTGTGTAATTTTCAAGGCGTGCCTGACCAGGAAACAGAATTGAAATACTTTCATGTTGATGAATCCTACTGATCTAAGAGAAAGGCAGTGGCAAGGGCTTATTACAAGTGAGCATCATGCTTGCTCTTCCATCGAGAAAAGCAGAGAAAAAACTAGAGTGTAATTGGAGCAAATGGAGGTTAATATCTGGGACCTTGGCACCACTAGCATTGCTCTCTGAAATCTTGCTGAAGACTACTTTAATACATACTTAACTACAGTTAAACATGTAATTTCCAAGCCTAAAAAGTAATAACATGGTGTTGGGTCTGCACTACTGTCTGTCTCACAGGGCTGGCAGCACTGAGTGCAGAGTGCTGAGAGAAATCAGCCAAGTGCCAAGAGCAGAAATGTGATTGCATACTGTCACTCTCATGTGCCCTACCTGTTTGCCACGAAGGCACACAGAGCACAGGTTAGGTTTTGGGATGCTACCTGACAGCATGCTGGCATCACTGATTCCATAGAGAAAATCCAGCCCTGTCCTCAGGAGAGTGTGATGTACAGGATCAGTTCAAGAACTCAGAATGAATCACAGAGTGGCTCACGTTGGAAGGGAGAGATCATTTATTCCAACACCCTTGCCATGGGCAGGGATGCCTCTCAACTAGAAGGGAACTAGGTGGAAAAATCCCTCTGTATTACTCACTGTCACACACTGAGATCCAGCATTCTTCCTTAAGCAAAAGCCTCCAAACTCTTCCACAGATTTGATAAAATGCAAAGAGGTAAACTGTATAAATGAGGAAATTAAATGTGGAAGCTAAGGCAGCCAAATCTTTCCTTCAATATGGAGAGCCCTGGTTGGCAGGCACCACGCTGGGAGTGAAGTGACATGCACAGCACTCAGCAGAACAGCCTTTAGAATATATAGAATCATAGAATCAACCAGGTTGGAAGAGATCTCCAAGGTCATCCAGTCCAACTTAGCACCCAGCCCTAGTTAATCAACTAGACCATAGCACTAAGTGTCCCAGCCAGTCTTTTATTGAACATCTCCAGGGATGGTGACTCCACCACCTCCCTGGGCAGCCCATTCCAATGCCAATCACTCTCTCTGACAACAACTTCCTCCTAACATCCAGCCTAGACCTCTCCCAGCACAACTTGAGACTGTGTCTCCTGGTTCTGTTGCTGGCTGCCTGGTAGAAGAGACCAATCCCACCTGGCTACAGCCTCCCTTCAGGTAGTTGTAGACAGCAGTGAGGTCTGCCCTGAGCCTCCTCTCTCCAGGCTGCACACCCCCAGCTCCCTCAGCCTCTCCTCACAGGGCTGTGCTCCAGGCCCCTCACCAGCCTTGCTGCCCTTCTCTGGACACATTCCAGTACTTCAACATCTCTCTTGAATTGAGGAGCCCAGAACTGGACACAGCAGTCAAGATGTGGCCTGACCAGTGCTGAGCACAGGGGCAGAATAACCTCCCTTGTCCTGCTGGCCACACTGCTCCTGATCCAGGCCAGGATGCCATTGGCTCTCCTGCCCACCTGAGCACACTGCTGGCTCACGTTCAGCTACTGTCTACCAGTTACTATCTACCAGTACCCCCAGGTCCCCCTCTGCTTAGCTGCTCTCAGCCACTCTGTCCCCAGCCTGTAGTGCTGCTTGGGGTTGTTGTGGGCAAAGTGTAGAATTCTGCACTTGGCATTGTTAATCTCATCCCATTGGCCTCTGCCCACCCATCCAGCCTGGCAAAGTCCATCTGCAGGGCTCTCCTAGTCTCCAACAGATCCACACCTGCTCCTAGTCTGTTTGCTTAGCTAAAGCACCAGGTGAAAGAGGTTGGCTTCTGAAAACATGATTCAAGAAGCTTTATCCAAATGCAAAGGTACATTCCACTGGGTTAAATATAAAAATGCAATAGTTTAAGGGGCAACTTCATACAAGGAAACAAATCTGCTTCTAAAACACTGCTTCAGCACATCAGGATCAAAAATCAAAAAGCTTGGCAGATGTCTGAGAGAAGAGGGGAAGCCCAGGGTCTAAAAGCAATGCACAGGGAGGATAAGAACACTGCAGACAAGCAGGGTGAACTCTTGGTACCCGTGGTCTCCTGTAGCAGAAACTGGGATATTCCTCTTGAGAATGGACAGTGTCTCCAAAATGTGGAGTAATAGAAGAAACCATGGCAAAAAAAGATGACAAGAGGTTCAAGCCTAACTAAGAATGGCTGGATTCAACTACTGAGGGGATGGCCACCTCACTAAACACTCCCTTGGTATGTCAGGAAGCAAACATGCTGTCAAGGTTAAGAAAGGTGTTAGGAGGATCTAGGTACCTAGAGACATGTAGGCCTGAGGTCACCACCAGCCAAAATAATACAAGTTCTAAGAATAGCTCAAACCTGTGGACACCTTAAAACCCCATGAATTGGATAGATATGATGTACTTGGTAAGAGCCAACGTGGCTTCTGGCAATCCTGCCTTCCAGTCTCTCACTTCTGCCTTTGCAATCTTAGTTCTTGAAAGGAGTAACAAACATGTTGATAAAAGCTACCTAACAAAGTCTCTACCCACAGGCTTTTAGGAGAACTAAGGAGCCAGTGGGAGGAGGAAGTCCTGGCATAGAGAAATGGCTGAGAGGTAGGAAACAGAGCAGAGAAGAAATGGTCATTTCACTCAGCAGAGGGAAGGTACCAGCAGAAATTTCAGGGATCTGCACTAAGGTCTGTTCTGTTCAAAATGCCCATAAATAACGTGGAAAAGGGCAAGAGTAGTGAGAGACAAAGGTCACATATGACAAAAAGTTGGTTTAAGTAATAAGGGCAGGTTGTGACAAATAGCAGAGGCATCTCATGAGACTGTATGAAATGTCAGGTGAACTTTAGCATAGCTAAAGATAAAGCAATAAACCACTATGAAAACCAGTCCTAGTTTCACACATCAGGTTTTGGTCCTTGGGTTGACCTTTTGCTGCTGGGGAGCATGGCTTTGGGAATAGAACAGAGCGCTCCAGGAAGACACAACAGCAGTGCTGCAGATCTGTGGAACTTCTTGCAGAACAACACCCAGGATAAAAGTAGTTTTCATCAGTTCAGAGAGAGACTGGACAAGTACTTGGAAGGAAATTCATTTGAGACACTTAACAAGTTGCAGCTGGGTTCAGGAAAGCCTAGGGCCTCTCCCTCTCTCCTCTGCTGCCTCACAGACAAGGCTGCCTCTGAATCCCTCACCTCTGTGGTCCTCAGGTTCTTATGGGAAGGAGTGAAGCCACAAAGAGGATTAACACCTAAGAGCCTCTGGGAGCTCTGACAAGGCCAAGAGGCAATAAGGTGGAAATGAGGCAATGGTGTCTGCATGGGGGAATGAATACACAGAGCTGATACAGAGCAGCTGCCTCTGCCTTATACTACATATTTGTGGCAAAGCTGCTGTTTAAGACATGGCATGTCTGGAGCTGTACCTCTCAATCTGAAGAGGGATGTTAAAATAATGGTATGAGATAATTACTGCTCATGAAGCCATACACGAGGGCAGTGGAACAAAGACTAGAGCTGTTCAACAATGAGAAGAGACAGAAGGGCATACATGTTCCCAGAGACACTGCAGGTCTGCACTGAGAACCGGCTGCTTCAGCTGGGAAGTGGGCAGGGGCTGACTGGTTAGAAGGAAAGGCTGTGAGAATGCATTTGTCATGTGAGCAGAGTCATGAGGAACACAAGCTAGATCTGACCTGCAGGGAAGAGGCACCCTCAGCAAGTCTGTGATGACACCAAGCTGTGTGGTGCAGCAGACACACTGGAGGGAAGGGATGCCAGCTGGAGGGACCTGGACAGGCCGGAGAGGTGGGAACAAGCCAACCTCATGAGCTTCAACAAGACCAAGTGCTGTGCCCTGCATCTGGGCTGGGGCAATGCCAAGCACAAATCCAGGCTGGGCAGTGACTGGCTGGAGAGCAGCCCTGAGGAGAGGGACTTGGGGGTGCTGGTGGACGAGAAGCTCAACATGAGCCAGCAGTGTGCACTTGCAGCCCACAGGGCCAACCAGAGCCTGGGCTGCAGCAGAAGTGTGGCCAGCAGGGCCAGGGAGGTGATTCTCCCCCTCTACTCTGCTCTGGTGAGACCCCANTGGGCAGGTTCAGGCTGGACATGAGGAGGAAGTTGTTGAGCATGAGAGTGGTGAGAGCCTGGAATGGGTTGCCCAGGGAGGTGGTTGAGGGCCCATGGCTGGAGGTGTTTAAGGCCAGGCTGGATGAGGCTGTGGCCAGGCTGATCTAGGGTAGGGTGTCCCTGGGCATGGCTGGGGGGTTGGAACTGGATGATCCTTGTGGTCCCTTCCAACCCTGACTGATTCTATGATTCTGTGATTCTATGACCCTCACAGATGGTCTGTCTGACAGGGTGGGTCAAACAATGATAGGAGTAAGACCTATGAGGGAAGAGATTCGGAAGCAGTTAAACTATATTTGCTTTAAACAAATATCTCGCTGGGAGTAGCCAGATGAGATAAAGTGGAGAGGGGGGGGGAGAGAGAGGAGTAAGATGGAAAATGTTTAGAATGGAAAGGTTCAGAAAAAAAGCACAAGAACAGAAAAGAAGCCTGTGGAGAAGACACAGCCAGCCTATGAAATATAAGAAAGCAAAGAAAATAACAAGCACCAGGAAACCAAGAGTTGAGTTACAGTCCATGGAGTAAAGCATGGGCATGGAGGGGAAAGTGAGAGAAGCAAAGGTGAGATCCGTGTTTGATTTCACTCGTGTGTCGTGGACACTTCTTCTGTGGGTATGTGTCTCGTACCCATTCGCACACTCCACTGCATATCAGACTCATCACCTGCAAAAGCTTCTGGTAAATAGTAGAAGTGGGGCTTCCATGTTTTCACAAGCTTTGTAGCATCAGTCCACCATGCAGAAGATACTGAACATATCTCTGCCATAGCTGCCCTTGATCGCATAGGCACAAACGCAGCTCCAGGGCATCTCATTGCTCAAGGGTTGCAGATCCCACTTCAAAAATCCTAGTGGGCTCAGCAGCTGTGTTTAGCCTCAGGCCTGACATGGTCTTAGTGGACCAGGGGCCTCCCAGAGAGCCTTCCTAAAGGTGGTGGAAAGACAAGGAATATGGAGAAATGTGTATTTCCAAGTTGGGCTGTCTCAGAAGCAGCACACTGCAGCAGTGCTATCAATTATCAATTGGAAAAGCAAACAAACAAAAAAAGCCAACTCAGCAACAAACTACCAGAGAAGTGCTGAGGGTCATAGTCTGTAATTAAGCAGAGACCTTAATTTAAGCTTGAATCCAGACGATGTCTGCTACTCAGGGCTGAGCCTACCAGCTTTTGCATGAGGAACAAAAAAGAAGCAGATGCCATCAAAGCAATGTACTCTCTTGCTTCATTAAAACCAGCAGCTGCCACAAAGAACATTTCCTGCAGGACCTCTAGTCAGGCAGCATCCTCTTTCAGTCAGGCTTGATGGAAAGAGGAGATAAATCCCTACTTTTACTGCCTCACCTTGGCTCAGCTTCCTTTGGACATAACCATAGGGTGGTGAGTGTGTGAGGCTGTGCACAGAAAGAGGATGAGGTGTGCAGGAGGTACACAGCATGAGGAAGCTGGAGGGGAAACTCTCCCTCTCTTTCCCACTCCTCACACCACCAGCTCTTCTTCTGACACCATTTCTCACTGTTTTGACATGCTCCTGGAGAAACTGCTCATGGCTTGGATGTGTGTAATCTTCAATCCTGTTTCATTAATTGGCATTGGAATGGGCTGCCCAGAGAGGTGATTGAGTCACCAACACTGGATGTATTTAAAAGTTGCTTGAATGCAGTGCTTGGGGATATAGTTTAGGGTGAACCTTGTAGAGTAAGGTTATCAGTTGGACTTGGTGGTCCTGAGGAGCTTTTCCAACCCGAGTGTTTCTGAGATTCTGCAATGGCAGGAGCAATGACTTAGAATCATAGAATCATAGAACCATAGAATCAACCAGGTTGGAAGAGACCTCCAAGATCATCCAGTCCAACCTAGCTCCCAGCCCTATCCAGTCAACCAGACCATGACACTAAGTGCCTCATCCAGGCTTGTCTGGAACACCTCCAGCGATGGCAACTCCACCACCTCTCTGGGCAGCCCATTCCAATGGCAAATCAGACACCTCTGTTTGGCAGGAGAAGAAAGGCAGCAAGTCAGATAAAATGTCTCTTGCTTCAGGGGGCATCAAAGAACATTTTTTCTTTATAGCACGTGGTAAAAGAGGATTTGTTAGTGCTGTGTAATATACTATTATATATTCTATTAAATATACCTTCCAAATATATATCCTGTCCCTGTGCTTCTACAAGACGCCCATTTTATACATCTCCAGAATCACTAAATGCTCTTGTTCTTAAGTCAAAGAGCATCTTGAGTATGTGCTGGAGATTTCCAGTTGTCTTTTTACGTCACTTAGATGTTTAGGTATCTTCAGAACACTAAAGAAATCTCTCTCCAAGCTTTTATTTAGTTGAAGCAAGCACCTGCAAGATATACACAGAATTACTATCCCAGGCTTATCATGACTTCAGCCCAAGGGAATCTGTGGTTTATCTTACCTGAGGCAATACCCCATGTTAGTCTTAATTCACACCTCAATTCTTGTAACCTCTGGGGCACCTTTAATAACTACTGGAAATCTTCTTTAGCAGGCTGTGTGTTTTAGGGAGAAATCCTTTGACTGAAATCAATGGTTTCTGGCTTCTGGAAAGGTTTTATTCCTCATTTCCAGCTACTACATACTTGGAAACACTCCCAAGTGCTCCTGACTGTACAGTGGCTGTAGAAATGCACTTCCACTGCCAGGGGTGAAACCGTAAAACCAAACCAAAATCTCAGCAGCTTTCATTCTCTGCTGCCTTATTTGCCTTGCCTGCCAGCCTGTACTATCAGTATCACAAGACATGTACTTGCAGAGTACAGAGTCATACCTGATGTAAGACACAAAAGAATCCTGCCCAGATGATGCTCCTCTCAGAAGTCCCCTGCTACAGAAGTTTCACAGAGATATGTTAACACCTTCCTAGGAGGCACCAGTCAAAGACATCTTCCAGTTTCCATTAAGGGGAAGTCTCTCTTCCATCTGCAGCATTGCA
Source organism: Tricholaema leucomelas (assembly GCA_013400475.1). Taxonomy (NCBI): domain Eukaryota; kingdom Metazoa; phylum Chordata; class Aves; order Piciformes; family Lybiidae; genus Tricholaema lacrymosa; species Tricholaema leucomelas. The sequence continues at coordinate 416,863 of WAAF01004495.1, forward strand.
GAAGCATTGTTGAATTTAGTCCATCTGTGGAAGAAGTCAGTCTTTCAGATCAAAAAAGGTTGTTGTCAAGAGAGAAAGCAGAGCCAAAGCTGTGTTACTATCAATCGACGGTTGTGGGCTTCCTGGAGCAGAGCACAGGCTGTGGCATGGCAGCAGAGTGGTGAAAGCAGCACTGGCTGTAGCACCAAGGTGCCTGCCAAGTCCGTCAGCAGGCAGCCCTCCCAAACAGCAGGGTGCAATTTACACAAGCTTTACTAGTATGCAAAACGTTTTCTCACTGTGCTTCTCACCTTCACTACTGATGCTTTGGTGAACTATTTTTGAAACTTAGGGCTAGAATTAAATATTAAAAAGAAAGGGGGTGAGGGGGGAGAGGGGAAGGGAGGGAGAAAAGGTCTCTGTAGCTACTGGGAACTTTGAATGAAGATCAAAAATGGTCTTTCTGTGCTTGGAGAATCCACATGGAATTTTCCTCTTGTGATTAATTTGTGAAGCTATGCTAGTAAATCAAGAAAGATATTAGAAACAGAGGAAATAATCTGGCACATTTGGGGAAAGTGAGGGAAATTTTCCTTTGGAGATCTCAGGTTTATAAAGAAATAGGGGGTGCCTTGTCAGCTATATGCCTCTCTTCCCTGTTGTTAAAATTCAGCCCTGTTGTGACCAGGAAAGAAAAATCAGAGTTGTTAAATCCTCTTATTTGCCACAGTGGATGGAAGGAAATAAGCAATGCTTCTCTTCTTTAGTGAGCTATTAGCCAGCACTGGTATAATTCTGAAAACAGAGAGTCTCCACCAGAAATTAGAATAGAACAGAACAGAACAGAATAGAATAGAATAGAATAGAATAGAATAGAATAGAATCAACCAGGTTGGAAGAGACCTCCAAGATCATCCAGTCCAACCTAGCACCCAGCCCTAGCCAGTCAACCAGACCATGGCACTAAGAGCCTCATCCAATCTTTTCCTGAACACCCCCAGGGACAGTGACTTCACCACCTCCCTGGGCAGCCCATTCCAATGGCAAATTGCCATTCCAATGGCAAATTCAGTTATTATCCATCCTTATCTGCTCTAAAATCTCTGCATATGAATAATAAACTACTGCACTCATCTGGTGTGACAAAATCCAGTCACCACAACGCAGCACATCATTCTGCTGCATGTTACCTTCACCTGCAGGAGCAGCGCAGAGCTCTTCACACCTCTTTTCCAGGCAGATGAAAAGAGGCTTCTTTTTGGCTGGCTTGTGAGTAGCATAAACCCACATCTTCTAATCTGACAGCTCCTTGAAGTATGAGAAAGAATGAGACAGAGCACTCGTTTCTACAGCAGAAGAACCAAGAAATAACTTTGTAACGGAAGAAAACAAAACAAAAAGTGGCAGAAGTAATGGAATTAAGACTGTCCTGAAAGTCCCAATTTGATCCCAATGTTTCATTAGCTTTTTTCTAACGTTTTCACTGAAGTGGTGTACCATTACTTGGCCAGAGTAACATTGCAGACAGAGATAATTTAGTTTGTTCTCTAAAACTGGCCCTTAAGGAGAAAAAGATACTTTAGGTACATAACCAAGAGACTGGCACGTTGTAGCTCTGAAGTGGCCCTGCTGCCTGCCAACACGCACAGTGTGCACAGACAAGTGCTCATGGGCAGCTTGTGTGATTTTAGCAGCTGTGACACAGGTATATGCCTCTGGATACTGACTGCAGGCCAAAGCCATCACATGTTTAAAAAAAAAAAAAAGAATAGAATCAGCCAGGTTGGAAGAGTCCTCCAAGATCATCCAGTCCAACCTAGCACCCAGCCCTGGCCACTCAACCAGACCATGGCACTGAGTGCCTCATCCAGACTTTTATTGAACACCTCCAGGGATGGAGACTCCACCACCTCCCTGGGCAGCCCATTCCAATACCAATCACTCTCTTTGGCAACAGCTTCTCCTGACATCCAGCCTAGACCTCCCCTGGCACAACTTGCGGCTGTGTCCCTTCTTCCGTTGCTGGTTGCCTGGGAGAAGAGACCAACCCCACCTGGCTACAACCTCACTTCAGGTAGTTGTAGACAGCAGTGAGGTCTGCCCTGAGCCTCCTCTTCTCCAGGCTAAACAACCCCAGCTCCCTCAGCCTCTCCTCACAGGGTTTGTGCTCCAGGCCCCTCACCAGCTTTGTTGCCCTTCTCTGGACACATTCCAGTATCTCAACATCTCTCTTGAGTTGAGGAGCCCAGAACTGGACACAGTACTCAAGGTGTGGCCTGACCAGTGTTGAGTACAGGGGCAGAATAACCTCCCTTGTCCTGCTGGCCACACTGCTCCTGATACAGGCCAGGATGCCATTGGCTCTCTTGGCCACCTGGGCACACTGCTGGCTCATCTTCAGCCTACTATCCACCAGTACCCCCAGGTCCTTTTCTTCCTGGCTGCTCTCAGCCGCTCTGTCCCCAGCCTGTAGTGCTGCTTGGGGTTGTTGTGGCCAAAGTGCAGAACCCTGCACTTGGCCTTGTTAAATCTCATCCCATTGGCCTCTGCCCACTCATCCAGCCTGTCTAGGTCCCTCTGCAGGGCTCTCCTACCCTGAAACAGATCCACACCTGCTCCTAGCTTGGTGTCATCTGCAAACTTACTGATGCTGGACTCAATCCCCTCGTCCAGATCATCAATGAAGATGTGTAAGAACTAAGGAAGCAATAGTACAGCTTCCAGTCTGACAAAGAGTTTTGAAGTTTACCTCATGGCTTTTGGATTATAACCAGTGCAAAACCAGACTTTCTGTTTATTTATGCTATCAGAAGCCCCCAGCAGGCATTGGTGATTCTGTGCTTTCATATTTCAAAACTATGGTCATCAAGTGATCTAGAAAGGGGGACACTGAGAAGCAGGAGTAGAACATAAAGTGTGTCTGATAGCATCCATCACACCTCAACATGCCTATCTAAACTGCAAGATCTGCTATGGCAACGGTAGGTCTCATTCTCCCATCCTGAAATTCATGTTTGTGTAGGGATTCCAGTTGAATGAGCTTAACAAAAAGCCTTTTTGTGATGCTGCCCAAGCAGTGTATCCTACTTCTTTTCCAGAAGACAGTGTATAGGAATTCCATTTTCCAGAGAGTTTGACTTCCATTGAGCCCCTTCAATGCATATTACAGGCTGGGTTACTGGATTTTTAATTGCAATTTAATCTTCCTTGTTTAACCAAAATCTTATGGCTTTTTTTCTATGCAGTGATGAAGGAATGTAAGAGTCACTGGATCAGACTTGTAGATGAAGCCAGTGCTATTCTAGCACACACAGAAATAGAAGAAATGTTTTCCATATAAGGTCCACATTGCAAGCCTGAGAGCATGAAAACAAACTGTATGGGAAGCAAAACTGCTGAAGTTATGGCAGCAAACTGAATAGAATTACACTGAAAGGAGTTTTTTAGAGCAGCTAGCTAAGGATGCTGGATTTAGTGAAGGGCCTGGAACACAAACCCTATGAGGAGAGGCTGAGGGAGCTGGGGTTGTTTAGCCTGGAGAAGAGGAGGCTCAGGGCTGACCTCATTGCTGTCTACAACTACCTGAAGGGAGGTTGTAGCCAGGTGGAGTTGGTCTCTTCTGCCAGGCAACCAGCAACAG
>WAAF01004495.1:420585-463427 GCA_013400475.1 Tricholaema leucomelas
CCATCCCTGGAGGTGTTCAAGAAAAGCCTGGATGAGGCACTTGGTGCCATGGTCTGGTTGACTGGCTAGGGCTGGGTGCTAGGTTGGACTGGATGATCTTGGAGGTCTCTTCCAACCTGGTTGATTCGATTCTATTCTATTCTATTCTATTCTATTCTATTCTATTCTATTCTATTCTATTCTATTCTATTCTACTCTATTCTATTCTATTCTATTCTAATCTATTTCCATGCTGGTTTAAATTTTGTGTCTCACTCTTGGGAATGTCTATTTCCTACACAGTGCTAAAGAGTTTATCCCACTCTAGAGCTGAATCACTGGTGGTTGCTTCTAACACCTCACTTCAAATTGTGTTTAGAGCTGAGGCTACTGAGCAGATGGTGGTCTGGCTGCAGGCTGAAGTATTGCTGCAGATCTGCCTTTGCACCTCAGAGGTATGCTGCATACCTTCAAGGTGGAGTTAATACCAGTGCTACTAGAAACCACAAGAAATTATTGTGGTTTGCAGTTTTGTTCCAAGGTCTCAACTCAATCCAGATGTATGTTTCAGTTCTACACCTTTTTTTTTTTTCCAGGAAACCTGATCAAAATCTTACAGAAGTTTAGTTACTTCATGCTTTGTGGCCAAAAAAAAAAAAAAAGAAAAAAAAGAAACCAAACCAACAAACAAACAAACAAAACCCCCAAACAAGCAAACAAACCCCCCACCCCAAAAGTACAGCCCCCAAGCCTACAAACAATGGAATTTAGAAAAGGAAAACAAGCCTGGTGACTTGAATCAGATTTCTGCTTGCTGTTTCTCTATGTGATGGAGCACTGGAGCAGACTGCCCAGGGAGGTTGTAGAGTCTCCTTCTCTGGAGACTTTCAGAACCCACCTGGCACAGGCCCTGTGCAGCCTGCCCTGGGTGATCCTGCTTTGGCACAGGGGTTGGACTCAATGGTTGCTAAAAGTCACTTCCAACCCTTAACATTCTGTGATTTTGTGATTCTGTGATGCACATCCTCACACAGTAAACATTTTATGTGACTTCTAAAGGTCACAGAATCATAGAATCAGCCAGGTTGGAAGACACCACCAAGTTCATCCAGTCCAACCTAGCACCCAGCCCTAGACAATCAATTAGACTAAGTGCCTCATCCAGGCTTTTCTTGAACACCTCCAGGGATGGCGACTCCACCACTTCCCTGGGCTGCCCATTCCAATGCCAATCACTCTGTCTGGCAACAACTTCCTACTTACATCCAGCCTAGACCTTCCCCAGCACAACTTCAGACTGTGTCCCCTTCTTCTGTTGCTGCTTGCCTGGCAGAAGAGATCGACTCCACCTGGCTACAACCTCCCTTCAGGTAGTTGTAGACAGCAATCATAGAATCATAGAATGGGTTAGGTTGGAAGGGACCTCAAGGATCATCCAGCTCCAACCCCCTGCCATAGGCAGGGACACCTCCCACTAGAGCAGGTTGCTCAAGGCCTCATCCAGCTTGGCCTTAAACACCTCCAGGGAGGAAATATCCACAGCCTCCCTGGGCAACCTGTTCCAGTGTCTTACCACCCTCACTGTAAAGAACTTCCATAGAAGGCAATGAAGTCTGCCCTGAGCCTCCTCTTCTTCAGGCTGCACACCCCCAGCTCCTTCAGCCTCTCCTCACAGGGCTGTGCTCCAGGCCCCTCACCAGCTTCGTTGTCCATCTCTGGACACATTCCAGTACCTCAATGTCTCTCTTGAATTGATGTTAGAAATCACATCAAATTCCTGCCCTGTCCTGAATCAAACTGATGTAAGACATGGGAAACGACTTAACTTTGCTGGTGGGTGAGCAAGACTCTGCAGGTAAAAACACAGATACAAAGCATATTAAGAATTTAGGAATTCTATGGAAGGGTCTCAGAGGGTGCCTTATTTTTAATTTTTAGCTCTAAATTCTCTTCTTCCTGCAGAGCCCAGACACAAAAAAGGTTTATTTTCCTGGAAATTTAGTTTTCCACTGATTCACTGGGAGATGGTGCAAGATGCCCATGGGCACAGCGTGTTTAACTTAAATGCTCATTAACAAAAGGAATTAGGGATGGGGTACAGTTGTGTGCAAGAGGCTGTGATGCTGTGATCCCCCCTCCCTGAGGCTCTGATCTTTCCTCCCTGCCATGGCTCCCAAAGGGCAGATGGAAAGGAGCTCAGTAAGTGTGATCTGCTTGCCAGCAAAATGGAGTAGTGCCCGCAGTGAGTTAGGAGTTGTGCTTGCAGTGTCTACAGGCAAGACAAAGACCAGGCAACTTAGTTCCTAACTGGGATGGACTAAGAGCCTGCTACAGTGATACCTGAGACTATCCTGCAGAGACATTCCAGCACAGTTTTGTACAGTTATCATGACTCTGTGGCTCCTAAGCAGGAACACTCATTAGCACAACAGCAGGTCTGGATAGGTCAAACCACTGGATAAGAATAAATCTGTCTAGCATTTTATGTGATCTCAGAGCACACACTTCAACTGTGCAAAACTTACTTTGTGATATAGTAAAGTCTCAACTTTTTTTTTCCTTTTTAAAGTTTCCTGAGGCTTGGCAGACCTCTGTCCCATTTCATTGGGCAGCACCTTTGACTTCGTGAGTCTAACAGATGAATCCTAAAGTAAGTAATGTTTGAACAAGATGAAGAACACAAAGTTGCAAAAGAAAAAGCTTTGTTGTTTTTTTTTAAAGCACCCTAATACTCTGTTCAAATACCTCAGCACAGAGTCCCTGAAAACCTCTTAGATCTAAGTGTGCATTTTTAAATGATGTAAATTGTTCAGGCTGCAGTTACTGAATTCCAGCTTGACACTGAGCACTTAAAGAGTTTAGAGAATCCAGACTCCCTTATCAGCTTGCAGACAAGGGCACTGAATGTCATGTGGGCTTCCTTTTGGCTTGTAGCCACATGCTGTGCATAGTATTTAACATACTATCCGGTCCTTAAAGCATTAGGAAAACCTGAAAACAAAGTGCCTGCAGTTTATGCTGTCTTTTGACATTCTACAGTATCCATTTCTGGTTTAATATGCCGCAAAGCTTCCCTAAAACCAGAGATATTGGGGGTTGTGGGGAGGTATTGCCTGTAACTCCCTCACAACACACAGAGAAAATGTTCAGTGAGGGTCCTAGAAGCATGTGTTCCCTTTCCCATCCATACGTTTGGTGTGCTGATTCAATAACATGCTTGGCTGTGTTCTTGTGCCCTACACTTAACCAGAATATAAGATATGGATCATCTGCTTTACACCAATGATTATCAAATTTCTTTTGCAGGTAGTAAAATCACAGGCTCACAGGATGTCAGGGGTTGAAAGGGACCCAAAGAGATCATCAAGTCCAACCCCTCTGCCAGAGTAGGACCATAATCTAGCTCAGGTCACAGAGGAACACATCCAGACAAGCCTTGGACGTCTCCAGAGAAGGAGACTCCACAGCCTATCCAGGGAGCCTGTGCCAGTGCTCCAGGACACTTACAGTAAAGAAGTTCCCCCTTGTGTTGAGGTGGAGCCTCCTGTGCTGCAGCTTCCATACATTGCTCCTTGTCCTATCCCAGGGAGCAGTGAGCAGAGCCTGTCCCCTTCCTGACCCCCAGCCCTCAGATATTTATAGACATTTATCAGGTCCCCTTTCGGTCTTCTCCAGACTAAGCAGCCCCAGGTCCCTCATCCCCTCCTCATCAGGCAGTGCTCCAGTCCCCTAATCATCCTTGTAGCCCCCCTGCTGGAAGTTCCCCAGCAGATCCCTGTCCCTCTTAATCTGGGGAGCCCAAAACTGAATGCAGAACTCAAGATGAGGTCTCACCAGGGCAGAGTAGAGGGGAAGGAGAACCTCCCTTGATGTGCTGGGCACACTCTTCTTAATACACCCCAGGATCCCACTCATCCCTAGTCCTCAGGTATTTATAAGCATTTAGTAAATCCCCTCTCAGTCTTCTCTTTTCCAGACTAAAAACTCCAAGTCCCAGTTAGATGAGTAAATGATAAGGGTCTGGCCCCAGCAAAACCTGGAGGGTTAGAGGCTTAGCACCATGTGCCAGGTGTCTTGTGCTGCCCCTCAACATGCCTGCGTGGTCAGACGAGGCACGAAGCTTTGAATTCATTGGCCAGGACAATGATGCCAGTGCCTATTGGCCAGTTGCATTTTCAAAATCATCCATTTAAAGAGGGGTGATTTAGAAACCAGCACCTTCCTGCACTGAGCCTTCCTTCCTGCACTGAGCCTTCCTTCCTGCACTGAGCCTTCCTGCACTGAGCCTCCACCGGGAGCAGCATGGCATCGGCGGCTCATTAACTGGGGTTCGTGGCAGCTACGTGTTTAGAGCTTGTACTAGCTCAGCAGCAGCATCTCAGCTCTTCTCTCCTTCCTTCTGCCTGGAATATTCTGTATTTTACCTTGGGATCATTATTGTGAGTTTTGGAAGCATCTTTGTATGGGAGACTTACTCAGGGACCAAAGTGTTGTGAGTGCATCTGCTGGAGTTAATGCTAAGGCTCCATAAGCATAGTTAGAACTTTATCGTCTTCACGTTCCCATTCTTCCAAGTTCTGCTTGTTTAAACTGTTTAATTCTGTGTTTTTAGGTACCCTCTGTGCAATTACTTCCTGTCCAGCAAAAATCCAAAGAATCTCAGGGAATTTTCCCCAATCTTTGCATATTAATAACAAAAAATAATGTTTGCACAGAAATTAATGTTCATAATTCATAACCAATTATTAATTTCCACAATAGTGACTACTAGGCATGGTTTTGGAGTAGTTTCCAGCACCTCAGCCTAGGATGCTAATGATGTAGTGGGCTTGGCCAGAAGGGAAAGGTGACATTCCCAGCTAAATATGCAATGTGTGGCTGCAATATGCACCTCAGGCCACCAACATGTTGAGTGATGGAGAAGGACATCCTTGAGGAACTGAAGAATATTCCTTGGGTCCCTTCTCAGGATGGAGTTTAGGTCCTTGGTAGTGAGGTGAGAGCACTTGCTGTGTTACAAGCAATTATGAAATTATTCAGCATCCTCTGTTTTATGGTGCCAGCCTGGCCACAGCCCAGTGCTGAGAGGCTGCCTCAAGGACAAGAGGCAGCAGCATGGATGCTATATGGCTTTCTGGGTCCCTGCTCCAACTTCAGTGGTATCAGTGGCACCCTTATGCTTCAGTTCAGCTGTTCCAAAGCCTCTCACCAGGTTTCAGTCTCACTTTTATGGGTCTCAAGGTACTTCAGCTCCTTCAGATCTGGGGATAAATCCCTTGAGAAGGTGGAGGGCTCAGAGCAAATTGCCTCATGCTGCCTCTCAGCCTGGCTGCAAGCTTGGTGCTGTGCTCGAACACGGTATGGTTTGGCAGTCCCCAGCCCCAGCAGCCCTGTGCCACCTCCCACTGCAGGTGGCACTCCTCTCAGCCAACCACTGGCACCAAAACTGGGCTAGCTGTTGAGGATAAAATAAAATAACATAACATAAAACACAGTGAAGTTCACTGGGGAAGCCCAGTTGGAGGGATCACATATTGCATTCCAAAAGAGGGATCTTTGGGCTCTAAGACCCAGACACAGCAATACAGACCAAGCATTGTGTTTTAGCATCTAGCCATGAGCTGTGTCTTGTGCAAGAAAGTGGGTAATAGTCTGCATGTACAAAACAGGCAAATCTGTAGAAAAACTGCATGTTCTGAAACTGATTTTGTTGAAAATCTGCATTTCCTTTCCACATATGGGTTTCTTACTTTCTTTTATGCATTCTGACATTATGTACACAAAAGAGCCTTAATTCAATTACTCCTCACAGTATTAAATTATTCTGACATTGTTTATTCCATTACTTCTTCTACAAATTTGAGGAGGGTTGAACACTGGTTTTAATTCTGTCTGTCAGTTCCTGATTCATTGCCACTGCGACGTACATCATTTGAAGTGGGAAATATTAGCAAAAGCTGGAAATTGCTCAAGGACAAACTACTGGATGCACCCAGCACAGAGAGGGGGGAAAAAACAAGTTGCTCTGGCCATGAAAACATCCTGGTTAGAAGGAGATGTGCACAGAATAGAAGCAAGAGATCTCGGTTTGAATGCGAAAGGAAAGTTAATAGCAACACGTGAGGTGCAAACTGAAACTGGAACCAACTGCTGACATTGACAAAAGGTAAAGAACCTAATGACAATTTGTTCATCAGTGGCATTTCAGGGAGGTGGTGGAGTCACCATCCCTGGAGGTGTTCAAGAAAAGACTAGATGAGGCACTTGGCTACTGGAATGGGCTGCCCAGGGAGGTGGTGGAGTCGCCGTCCCTGGAGCTGTTCAAGGCAGGATTGGACGTGGCACTTGGTGCCATGGTCTAGCCTTGAGCTCTGTGGTAACGAGTTTGACTTGATGATCTGTGAGGTCTCTTCCAACCTTGGTGATACTGTGAGACTGTGATACTTAGTGCCATGGTCTAGTTGACTGGATAGGGCTGGGTGCTAGGTTGGACTGGATGATCTTGGAGGTCTCTTCCAATCTGGTTGATTCTATACTATGCTATTTGTTCACCGGTGGTGTTAGCGATGAGGTGTACAAAATGCCTTAGGAAGAAGAGGAGCTCAAGCAAAGGGTCTGTGCGTATGTAATAGATGCTTTTGCCTCCAGAACAGAGTGTGAGGACTGATTCAGCTCATAGAACATACACGTACTGGAACGCTAATCGTCTTCCCTGAAAGAGAATTCAAGCCAGAATCTTCTAATATTAAATATACTTTAATCAAAAGGACCAAATAACTTACCCCAAAGGCTCCTGAAGGCTGGGGCATTGCTTAAATTAATACTTTAGGAGTAAACACATTGGCATTTCCCCTGGCTTTGATACATTCTTCCTTTTCCAAGACTGAAGGAGGAGAGAATCTACCCAAGAACTGCTACACTGCTTCTCTACCCAAGCAAAACAATGGAACATCTTCTCTATTAAATAAACAACACAAAAAGAGATGATGAGAGTAAAACAGAACCAGGTGTGTACGGTTTCATGGAGCACAGCTCTTGTCAAACCAGCCCCTTCTGTTTTGGAAATGACATTTCTTGTTGATAAAGGCAATTGTGTTGACTGCTGAAGTTTACTTGAACTTCACCAAAGTGTCTGGTTTGGTGTTACAATCAATTTTAACTTCAATATTTCTGCACAAATAAATGGGCACACCCAGGATTAAAAAGATGCCTCTCCTCTGGTCTCTGCTGTATTAGCACTTTCACCAGGGCAGTGCTGTGGTGTGGGTAGCGGGGTAGAAGCTGAAGTGATTCAGGCAGTGACAAGTGAGGTTGGTGTGGTCACTTCAGGTACCATGAAGCTGCAAAGGGACTCAATCGTGGCTGAATCATCCATAGACAAAGATACCTGTGAGGGAAGAAACCTTCTGAGGATGCTTACAGAGAGCACAGGAAAGCTGAAGTTGTACTTGCTTGTCTCAATGGTAAGAACCAGTGACTGCCAGTAGGAAGAATAACTTAAAATAGAAGCATAGAGGGGTTTAGGTTGGAAGGGACCTCAAAGATCATCTAGTTCCAACCCCCTGCCATAGACCTGACTTATCTGAGGTGGCAGGTGGTAGGCTCATCATTGTCTCTTTGCAATGAGATTTGGGCCATTGTGTATGTGAAATCAGATTTTAGGAGGAAAGAAATATGCAACCTGTGGATATAGAAAGAAGGTCATAGAATCAACCAGGTTGGAAGAGACCTCCAAGCTCATCCAGTCCAACCTAGCACCCAGCCCTAGCCAATCAACTAGAACATGGCACTAAGTGCCCCAGCCAGGCTTTTCTTGAACACCTCCAGGGGTGGCAACTGATTGAACACCACCAGGGGTTGCCAGAGGGGTGCACACAGGTAATGTGTTCAGAGCACAAAGAGCACTTAGATTTACAGCCTAAACCAGAAATATTGCTGGCTGAAAAAAATCACTGAAACACAAATGCTGTAAACGTTGGGATTTGGAGAAAGTGGGAATAAGTAAATGCCTTTTGCCATGGAGAAAGGTGGGAAAACTTGCTGGAAGAGAACTTCTGTCATGGCTGCTCAGTATGTACTATCCAAGCGTGATTTTTAATACTCTTTTCTATATTGGTAAGAGAAGATGGTTGCATTGGGCCACTGTTCAAATGTTTCTGGAGTAAAAAGCTTATCCTATGTAACCTTCAGGAAAAGAAACCTGCCCTAGAGCCAAAGAACCTGCACTTGGGGTCACTGCTGTGCACTCGAACAGCATCCCACTGCTGTCACACCCTGGCGCCTGGACATCTACAGAGCTGTGGGCTTGGCAGCCTGGATAAACAGCCCAATACACCTGCCTGGTGATCATATAGAAAGAAAAGAAGTCACTTCAATAGACTTTTAGAGAATTTATGATTTTCTGTTTAAAATTGTTTAATAGATCTCTGCTCTCATTTTTTAGATTCCAGAGACACTCAAACCAGACCAGAAATGGTCTGGGCAGGATCCTTGAGAGATGCTGCCCCAGGCTGGGCTGCCTCTCAAAATCTCCCTATTTGCTCTGTGTGGGTGATGCCTACTCAGGGATGGGTCTCAATCACTCACCATTGTACAAAGGAGAGACAGCTGACCTGGCAGAACAAAGTGAGCAGGTAAGGAGAGGGTAAGATTGGCTTTTCACTTGCTGCTGCTAGACAGCCTGCTGTACCACCAAAGGTCACAGAGCTTGATCACAGCAGTACAAGCCTAAATTTCCACTGACTTGGGCAGGCCACAGTTTTGCATGCATCATTTTACACCTAACATACAGACTTTATTTATTTCTCTTCTACAACATTTAGAATATGTTTATTCTGGCTTTGTAAGTCAAAGAAGATACATTTCAGTTCCCAGAGCTTAATAAAGAACTATTAAATGCTAAACTGAGTGCTGAAGCCATATTTCTTGGCCAGATTTCACAGTTGTACAGCATTTAATAACTTCAGAATGCTTTATTTCCTCTCATTGAATTTCTGTTTTCTTTAATTGCAGGAGTTAATTAATGAGAGCACAACAGAAGTGAAATGGTAACCATTACTTAGTCATCATTAGCAAACCAGTCACCCTGAAGTGGCACATTTAAGCTGCTTTACTTTCTCCTTCTGACACAGGAAACAATTGTTAACAGGGCAGCTGTAACTTCATGGAAAGCTTAGGGTTTGGAGTTTTTTAAGGTCCTTTTTGGTACTACTTGGTTGTTCTGAGTGTTAGTTGAAGACATTTAGCTCCTTAAGGAGCTGAGCAACCACATAGAATCACAGAATCAGTCAGGGTTGGAAGGGACCACAAGGAGCAGCCAGTTCCAACCGCCCAGCCATGCCCAGGGATGCCCTACCCTAGATCAGCCTGGCCAGAGCCTCAGTCAGCCTGGCCTTAAACACCTCCAGGGATGGGGCTTCAACCATCTCCCTGGGCAAACCATTCCAGGCTCTCACCACTCTTATGCTGAACAACTTCTTCCTGACACCAGTCTGAATCTACCCATTTCTAGCTTTGTTCCATTTCCCCCAGCCCTATCACTACCTGACATCTTAAAAAGTCTCTCCCCAGCTTTTTTGTAGGCCCCCTTTAAAATACTGAAAGGTTCACAATAAGGTCACCTGGGAGCCTTCTCCTCTCCAGCCTGAACAGCCCCAACTGCCTCAGTCTCTCCTCACAGCAGAGCAGCTCCAGCCCTCTATCATCCTCGTGGAGCCCTCTGATCATCTTTCCCTGGGCACCTCCCAGCACATCCAATATTGTGAATTCTCTTTTTTGATTAACTTCTTTACTAATTTGTAAAGGGTTAACCATAGAATCATAGAATGGTCTAGGTCTTTCTGACTTTCTGGTTGCCCCATCTGTGTGCAGAGCTGTGCAGGTTAAATTTAGATCAGTCCAAAAGATAACTGTTCCTCTAGGCTCCCTTTCACCTTATTTTTTTTCAAATAGCTTATTTAATTACACTTTTTATTATGTTCTGCCAGGTTGAGTGACCTTAGCTAATAATCAGTTGTTTTTTAATAAATTGGCTACTCCATTTAATTAACTTTTTGTAATAGTGTACTTGGAGTTATTAAATGGATTAGCCTGCCCCAGCTGATATGTTTCCCTGCAAAGAAGGAAGTAAAGGAGCATGGAATAAACCTCATTGCCAAAGAGCTGGAAAGCAGTTTATGCAGCAAACCAAAGCTCAGAGCCCAATGTGCTAATACAGACTTGGTGTTTAGAGAAACTGTGTGAACTGGTCTGGAGAGGAACAAACACCAGGCTGCTTCATTGATGTTCACTTTGTTTGATATAAGTTTTCATCTAACTGGGAAAGTTTTGCCTCCCTTTGTGATGTGTGGTTGGTGCAACCTCATCCCTGGAGGGGCAGAGTGAGTAATTGCCATCCAATGCCCAGAAAATGTTTATTTTGCAATAAAAATAAAACAAGTTTGATAGAAGAAAAACCATTCCCCCACTGCCACTGCCAAGCCAGCTGGGAGGATCCTCTGCAATTATCCTCTGCTCTCCCAAGCCAGGCCATGCGGCTTTTTCTCTCTTAATTCAGTTCAGCACTCAGCTTTGATTTCGGAAATCCTATCATCATAGTGGCTTGTAAAGAGAGCACAAAAGTGAGCAAAGCCTGCTTTGAATTAGAGAATTACAGAGAAATGCTGCTAGTTAAGAACAATGTGAGCCTGTGATCTTTTTATTTTGGGCAACTAAATCTCCAGCAACAGCTACAGTATGTCTGGAGAGTGGAAACTAAGGTGGTTTAACCCTTTGGAGTCATGCCCCTAGCAGGAGATGAATCCAATGCTTTTGATGTTGTTTCTCCTTTATATCAAGTTTGACTTGTGCCATATATTGTGTCTGTGATGGTCTGGGTGTTACCCACACCCCCCCCACTCTAATGAAATCACCCAGACTAGACTCAGCCGAGCTGGAAGTTAAGGAATGAAGCTTTATATTTGCAGCTTACCACAATATACAAGCAGATATTTACAATAGATACGGCTAGATACAGCAATATACAAGTTAAAAGTGATACAGAAACACAGCAGCCCTCCCAGAAATCAGAGTCCTCAGGAGGGGCTCCTAATCACCCTTCCACCTTTTTTCCACCCCTCTACCTTACCCCAGAGTTTATGTGCAAGGTGAGTTTGGAGGATCGGCCAGGGGGGGTTAGAAAGCAGAAGAATTACTTACACAGAAATCAAGTTAGGGAGAAAAGTACAGACAGCAGCTGCAACAGAGAGCCACTGCAACTGTGTTATCTATGTTTTGTGCTCTTGTTTTTATACATCTGAGCAGTCCTATGAGTGCAGCAGCCATCACTGTTGTTTCCTTTTCACAGCCTGTAATCTAAGTCCTCTCACTAAAATATTCCAGCTAGTCTCAAACTAGCACAGTGTCCAAAAAGAAACTGTTCAGCAACAGGACAAGGGGACACAGCCTCAAGTTGTGCTGGGGGAAGTATAGGCTGGATGCTAGGACAAAGTTTTTCACATAGAGAGTGATTGGCATTGGAATGGGCTGCTCAGGGAGGTAGTGGAGTCACCGTCCCTGGGGGTGTTCAAGAAAAGACTGGATGAGGCACTTGGTGCCATGGTCTAGATGACTGGCTAGGGCTGGGTGCTAGGTTGGCCTGGATGATGTTGGAGGTCTCTTCCAACCTGTTTGATTCTATAATTCTATGATTCTATGATTAGAAGGCTATGTCCTCCTCAGAAGGTAAGATAAATCTGACAATCAACTAAAAGACTCCTAAAGAAACAAAACTGCCCCTACAAAACATTGAAGAAGTCTACAGTCAAATCAAGCCCTGTGTGATTCGGAAGCATTTGAAAGCTTGCCTGCATTTTTTTCCCCAGCTAGACCAAGAGAAGAAGAGACTTGACAATGCAGATAGAACCTCTGTACAATACTGTTCAGCCAATCCAGCTTTCTTCCGTGCAAAGAAACAGTGTAGCTCATCATCATTCAATTGCAGTGGCACTCACCCAAACTAATGACTACTCTTCTTGCTGAAGCTAACAATGACCACTCTTCTTGCTGAAGCTAACAATAAACATTTGCTCATCAAAGGCTGCTCAGACATTATTTCCAGTTAAAATGCTGCCCTTGGACAATCAGAAGTTCGTATGTGTACAGTGCAAAGGCAAATATGTGTGTAGGTGTGGGCTGTGCACAGTGCAAGCTGTATCTGTGTAAAGCAATAAATACCTGCTTACAGATATGGTATTTGACTGCAGCCCAGGCAAGACCAAAGCAGCACAGGTGTTGGTTAGTACCTGGGCCACCAGCAGAAGGTCTTTCTGAGGCTGCCCTGCTCTTAGTGGAGACTCACACACATCAAATTTATACAGAGATAATTAGGGATGGAAATGCTGATGCTCAGGCTGCTGTTATACTCATCCACCTGAACCCATGTTTTACATCGACATTCCTTCTCACCTGTCTTCAACTCCATACACTCTGCATTCGCTCCTGTACATGCTTACCCTTCTGCTGTCTGATGGGGAGAGAGCTTCCACTTAGCAGAGGTTCAGATAAATTCTTCTTTCTGCCCACATCTCTCCTGGCAATCTGGCAAGGCTTGCTTACTTGTTCCCAGCTCTCATACCTTAGGGAGCAGCTGGGATTCAGTGAGGGGACAGCTGTGGTGAGCCAGGGCTACGAAGTCTCACTGCCCTGGGTGACTGGGAGTCATGCCTCAGAGACATGGTGTCCTTTGTCTTTTGGGACTTGGCTCAGCGTTTGGCTAGTGCTGAGCACAGAGTTTTGAAATACCACTTCTTATGGGAGAGCAAATTCTACCCCAAAGCCTATCTCTTCTTCAACTGAGTTTCCAGGAGTTTGTCCATGCATAAATGCAGCTCTTTTGTTTTTCCATTGCTGGCTGATTTAACTCAATACATTGTGCATTTCGAAATACCACTTCTTATGGGAGAGCAAATTCTACCCCAAAGCCTATCTCTTCTTCAACTGAGTTTCCAGGAGTTTGTCCATGCATAAATGCAGCTCTTTTGTTTTTCCATTGCTGGCTGATTTAACTCAATACATTGTGCATTTTTAACCAGCTTAAAGCATGTCCTTGAGGCAACACTTCATGGTACCAATGCCTAAACTTCTGCTGGAAGTTACAGAGAGTTTTGCCCCGATGTGGTTTCAGGTGTTCACTGTGTTCATTGTGTTTTCATTAGATCAGTTCAAAGCAAAAGTACTGAGTGTTTTACAGGTGAAATAGTCTTAAAAAAAGAAACAAAGCAAATAAACAACCAACCAAAAACCCATGCAAAAAAGCAAAATGAAGAAGAAATATGGATCAGTTAAACAATCCCACTTGCCTTAGGAAACAGCAGAGAAGTGATGTTTGCCGTTCCCTTGCAAGGATTCTGTTCACATCACAGTCAGTCTCAATTGGGTGAGATCCAGAAGATGCAAGGGAGCCAGGGGAAATTCTGAAGAACCCTTTTTATAAACCAGGAGTTGTTTTGAATTTCTGGTTAAGCCACAGTAGTATTTGCCATCTGTCAGATCATTTCCAAAGACAAAGGAAGGAGGTGACTTCTCCAAACTCATAAAGACCAATCACTTAAGTCACTGCCTAACTTACAGAGTCATAGAATCAGCCAGTTCCAACCCTCTGCCATGGGCAGGGACACCCCACCCTAGAGCAGGCTGCCCACAGCTTCATCCAGCCTGCCCTTAAACACCTCCACAGACAGGGCCTCAACCACCTCCCTGGGCAACCCATTCCAGGCTCTCACCACTCTCATGCTCAACAACTTCCTCCTCACGTCCAGCCTGAACCTACCCATCTCCAGCTTTGCTCCATTCCCCCCAGTCCTGTCACTCCCTGATAGCCTGAAAAGTCCCTCCCCAGCTTTTTTGTAGGCCCCCTTCAGATTCTGGAAGGCCACAAGAAGGTCACCTGGGAGCCTCCTCTTCTCCAGGCTGAACAGCCCCAACTCTTTCAGTCTGTTCTCATAGCAGAGGTGCTGCAGCCCTCTGAGCATCCTTGTGGATGATCCATCATGATCAATCAGGTTGATGCAGACTCAGCTTTTCAAAAGCCTCAGCATCCTTCAAAATACTTACCAGGTTCTCCATCCCTGCTGGCCTCATTTTTTTGTTTTAAAGTGAGTCCTTCTCTGGACATGCTTCAGCACATCCATCCTCCTTGTGATGGGGGCTCCAGAACTGGATGCAGTATCCCATGTGCCCACAGCAGCTTAGACAAAAGTCAGGGCCTGGAGGATTTTAGAAAATGTTAAATGTTAAAATGCATTTTCTGGGGACAAATCAACCTAATCCAAGGCTCGGGGAAGCCTCAAAGCTTGTAGAATCTCTCTTGCTGCAACAGCTCAGGTCAAATTCAGGTGACTTGGCTATAAAATGGGCCTGATGCACCTGATGAAATGGATAACAGCATTGATTCGTGTGAACTCCCACCTCAGTGTATTGAGTTCACAGATCAGTGCACAATGGTGAAGGGATCTGAAGNCTGCTCCAGCCCTCTGATCAACCCCGTGGCCCTTCTCTGGACATGCTCCAGCCCCTCCACATCCTTCTTGTAATGGGGGCTCCAGAACTGGATGCAGTACTCCAGGTGGGGTCTCACCAGAGCGGAGTAGAGAGGCAGAATCACTTCCCTCACCCTGCTGGCCACACTTCTGCTGCAGCCCAGGCTCTGGTTGACCCTGCGGGCTGCAAGTGTACACTGCTGGCTCATGTTGAGCTTCTCATCCACCAGCACCCCCAAGTCCCTCTCCTCAGGGCTGCTCTCCAGCCAGTCACTGCCTAGATTTGTCCTTGGCATTGCCCTGGCCCAGATGCAGGGCACAGCACTTGGTCTTGTTGAAGCTTATGAGGTTGGCTTGTCCCACCTCTCCTTAGTGGTCACCACTGTTCGACCATAGACTTTTGAAGCCATCGGAGCACAAATGCCTGAGAGCTAACAGACTGCTCCAGCTGACACACAGTAGTCAAATCATCTAAACAACCATTAAATTAAAGACAGTCCATTCCCAGTTTTAATGTCTGGAAGGGAGGGAATCCATTTAGAATGCGAAGAGTGAGGTTCATGCCCCTCTGTAATGGCTTCTATTCAACAGCATGGTGCCAGCTGCACCCTCTGGGCTGCGAGGTGGAGTCATCTCTCTAAATCCCTCCTTGCCGCAGGATGTGGTAAGAATATAGATCATGTGGGAGTTATCTGGTGCTATGAAAGCATGCCTTCAGACAAGTGAGGATCCAGACCAGCTTGAGTCCTTATGTAGGCCTGCATCATCACATGCATGTCACCTACACGCTGAGGTGCTGGAAGGTGTCCAGAGAAGGTCGACAAAGCTGGTGAAAGGCCTGGAACACAAACCCTATGAGGAGAGGCTGAGGGAGCTGGGGGTGTGCAGCCTGGAGACGAGGAGGCTCAGGGCAGACCTCATTGCTGTCTACAACTACATGAAGGGAGGTTGTAGCCAGGTGAGGGTTGGTCTCTTCTCCCAGACAACCAGCAATAGAACAAGGGGACACAGCCTCAAGTTGTGCCAGGGGAAGTATAGGCTGGATGTTAGGAGGAAGTTCTTCCCAGAGAGAGTGATTGGCATTGGAATGGGCTGCTCAGGGAGGTGGTGGAGTCACCATCCCTGGAGGTGTTCAAGAAAAGCCTGGATGAGGCACTTAGTGCCATGGTCTGGTTGACTGGCTAGGGCTGGGTGCTAGGTTGGACTGGATGATCTTGGAGGTCTCTTCCAACCTGGCTGATTCTATGATTCTATGACATGCTGTTTCTACTAGGTAGCTTCCACTTTGGTTTCCATATTATTTTAAGTCATCATAGAATCACTGAATCATAGAATCAACTGGGTTGGAAGAGGAAGTTTGACTTTGTCACAAAATACCGATCTTAGTATAACAGGCATTATATATCCACACTGAATAGCACCCATGACTAATAAAGTTAAATCCCCATCTACCCATCTCTTTAAATGCCAAATAAAATTGAGAGAAGCCCTAGTTCAGCAACAGCAGTGCAATTACAGCCACAGTTGTCTATAGGTTGTCTCTCCAGTCTTGTCTATGGTAACACAAGCCAAAAGTAGCTAGAAATTTGCACTTGAATTCTCCAGATGAAGAATGTCAATTTAACTGAACCCAGATGATACCAATAAGGAGAACTTCTCTCTACAACAGTAGAGACCATTGAAAGCTGTAGACCCCAGTAGAGACAGTCTGCAGGAGATAAGGAATTCTCTTTGCTTGAACTTGGCCCATTTTCTTCCCTGCTGTGATGAAATCCGTGGCCAACCAACACAGATGCAGTGACATTTCCCTTGCAGTGTAACAGGAGTTGACAATCAAAAAAGTAACATAAACAATGAGCTTCTGACCTCCTGGAGGTACCAGGGATGCTAAGCAGTGATGCCTGTCTTGCTACCTTTTTAGCAGTGCTGAATTGCAGTGGAGGAGAAACAGGCAGGGCACAGACAGGGAAACATTCAGGCAACTCTCCTCTCCCACTTCTGCCCCCAAACAATTTCTGTCCAGCAGAGCTCCTAAACTTAATTTTCTGGTACAAGTCAGCAGTAGGATTAAACACTGGAGAACATCTGCTGGATTGTGTGAAGGGGATCAGCTATATGGGCAGGCCAGAGAGATCCAGGAAACGCTACAGCAGGTGTTTTTTTCCCCAGCATTAAGGAAGCATGGTGCTGTCTATCTCATATAGTAAATAACAACACAAGGACCAGAACTCTTATTCCCATCAACGTTTTCTATGTTCTGCAGTACTGAAGAATAATAAATAAATTTCCTGCCTCTCTGCTCCTTCCAAGTTTACCTCAAATCCCAACTCCAGCCTAGCTTGAAATGCACTTAAAGAGGAGCTATATCAGACTCACACTGCTTCCTCCCTGGAGGCGTTTAAGGCCAGGCTGGATGAGGCCTTGAGCAGCCTGCTCTAGTGGGAGGTGTCCCTGCCTATGGCGGGGGGTTGGAGCTGGATGATCCTTGAGGTCCTTTCCAACCTAAACCATTCTATGATTCATTCTAAACTAAACTTCTCGATGCTTCTATCAGCTGCCTCCACCCATACTGCCGGTAGCATACAAAATGCCACATCAGAACCTGGATCCCAAAGGATGGGGAGCAGTACCTGCCCTGAAATCATCACAGAAGGGCTTGGTGCTGCCGATCACCTCTTCTCACCTCACTCTTCTGAGCTCTGCACAGAGCAAGAAAAACATGTTTGGCCGCTTCCAGCTCCTCATCCCTACTCCCAACCAGAAATCCCAGCCTGGAATGTACAAAGACTCTTCATGTGCCTAGAAATGTGAAGGACAGCCCTCAGACCAGCACCAGATTTTCACCCTCTGCCTGGCCTCCACCCTGTAGGAGACATTTGGGTCTCATAAAGCACCAAAAGACCATGCATACCAGAGGTCATGATAAAGGATCTTGTCCCTCAAGCACCACTCCTCTCTATAAAACCCTCCTAGCTCTGCAGAAGGTGTCAAGAATATTTGCTTTCACCTCTCCAACGCAAACCTTAAACCTGATGTTAACTTAGCATATTCTCTCATTCCTGGTGGGACCTCTTTGTGGAATATGGAGGACGCTGGGTCGTGTACAATGATGCAATGACTTCAACATCCAGATCAGAACTCTTCAAAGTATTGTTGCTGCAGAAACAAAATGCATTGGGATCTGCACCCTACAACCAAGGCAGTTGTGTAGGCAGGACCATGCCCTGTCTGATCTGACTATCTCTAACTTCTGCCCTCTCCTGTCCTGCTAGGAGCTGCAGGCTGCAGCAAGAAGAGTCCCTCTGGCTGCTTTAACTAGCTCTAACCAGCGCAGTGACAGCAGTGAACATATTCCAAGACAGC
The DNA here is from genome assembly GCA_013400475.1 of Tricholaema leucomelas. Lineage (NCBI taxonomy): Eukaryota > Metazoa > Chordata > Aves > Piciformes > Lybiidae > Tricholaema lacrymosa > Tricholaema leucomelas. The sequence continues at coordinate 438,444 of WAAF01004495.1, forward strand.
CCTAGCCTTAAGCCTATAAACAGATGTCTCTCTTACTCTCTGTGCCATCTAAACAAACACTGTCTAGATGCTTTAGATCGCCATATCCTAATTGTAATCCCATCGCTAACATCATAACTTCCAAGGGGACCACAAGCTACATTAAAAGCCCTGATTCCCTTTAATATGAGTCCCCTCCCTATCTCTCTGGTCTGTGCAGGATACAGCCAGTACAACTTGTTTGACTACCTCATTTTCTCTGACTCTAACCTGAAATGTATTGCCAAATACAATTACAGAGCAGGACACGACAGCCTTCAGCCCCCATATTTTATTGCCTAGGCTTTACAGGTTGCCTCTTTTAAGATGGCTTTAAATGCATTCCCTTCTGCAATGAGAAATCTACCCCTCAAATGACATGTAGCCCATGGGGCCATCCCATTCCTGAAATCAGTTAAGTCAGAGAAACAAAAGCAGCTAGACAGGTTATTCCTGTCACAACCTGCAGAGCCCACAGAGGCAGGGAGAGAGCTGCTTTTAGTGGGGCACTTGCACTCAGGTCAAGATTTACAGAAGTGGCTGTGCCCTGAGTGCCTGTGAGGTTAAAGCTGTTCAGGAGTCTGGAGCCTAAAGCATTTGAGGACAGCATTACTGCAGCTTACTGCAGTGACAGGACAGGGAGATAGGATGTAAGATCTTGCAGATCAAGCTGAGGGTCTGTTGCTGTTTGCACTGCTACCTAAGTACATGTAAGGTTGGGGTTAGGCTTTGGGTTTCACTATCTAAAGCAGGAAGATAGCTCTTGCTGCATCAAGTAGAGCACAGAAAGTCAGTGAGCAGACACTTGTTGGTAGGCAAAATCCTTGCCTAGCACTTTCAAATATTAATCTAATGATCTAGAATCTACTGCATTTCAAGCAATAATTATTGTAACACTTTCCAGACCCTATAAAGCAATATTAATTCTGTTAGGGGAACTGGAGGTCTCTCTCATCCCTGAAAAAATGACCTGGTGCCTTGTTGCATGGGCAGCTAGGGCCATGGGTAGAGGTTTGTCTCCCTGGCTTTATGGTCAGGGATCATGCTAATGACACTGGAGTGTCCTAGCAGCAGTAACAATTTGATGCTGGTCCTTTTTCTTTTTAAGGGACTGTTATCTTAATATTCAAGATGGATCTAAGGAGGAACCAAGGAATATAAAGCATGCAGGAAACTTTCAATTGCTCAATGCCCCAGGGACTTGAGAGCCAGGGAAGAGATCTGATGTCTGTGGGCATCAAGGTGGAGTATTCTGCTGTTGAAGGCATAGAAGGGTTGAGGCTGGTGTTGGGGTTAGTGTGTGGTAGTCAGATGATTTTATAAGATACCTGCTTCTAAGGACCTTCCTCTCATTAAGGACATGCTTCATAAATGCTGAACTGCTTTGTCTGTGAATCTCTTAAACGGTGCTTCTGAAGGCCTTGAACAACCCACTGAGGACCACCCACTTCTCTGTCACCCCAGCCCCACTGTTCCCTTTGGAGCAAGTGGGTGCTGGCAGCCCTCTAAGCAGACCAGCCATGGCAGTATGGGGGAGATGGGATGGGATATGTGTCTCCAGCCTTAGACATTTCAGGAAGCAGGTAACTCCAAATGTCTCCTTACCACAGTAACCTGGTGAAGCTGTGCTTTTCCACCCCTTCGCCCATGCCTGTAGCTCTCTTGGTCCACCACGGGCTGCCCCTTTGGCTTTCTGCCTGGCACAGGTGACCACTTCTGTGTTCTTCTCACTACTTGTCTGCCTGTGGACATGCTGATGTGTGTTAGATGTCAGTTTCTTATTCTTGCAGGTCAGCAGGTAACCTCCATAAGTAAACAAGCATCCAAATTAAAGACAGGCATGTTTCAACAAGGGAACTCAATCTGATTCCGAAGGTGAAAGATCAAGTTTATTAGCTAAGCCACCCACCTCCCCAGGAATATTACATGAATTAAAACCAGACTTCCTGGTGTAATATATGCAGTGGCTGTCAACAGCATAAATTATGCCTGAAGAGGTTTTAGTTGCTCCTCTGAGAAGTATGAAAACTTCTTTTGATTTAAGGGTTACAAAGTGTTGGCTTGGGTGGTTTGGGGTTTTATTTTGGGGGGCTGGGTGGGTTTTGGTTTTTTTTAATTTATCTGGACAATATCATGTCTTCTACTTACAAACTTGGTAAGTTGCAGCAAGCTGTCCCACGAGGGCACAAAGCTGATATCCAAACACAGTATCTGTCAATTAAAAGTCTTCTGATGTCGCTTAAATGAGAAACCCTCTTTAAACTGCCCATTCAAAATGAGATCATCTGCTCCAGCTACAGACACCTCTGAAAGCTACAAACGGGGCTAAAAAAATGATGTGTTTTAAAAAGAACTACCAGTCCATTTACAATCACTAAGGGCATTAGATCCAGATAGTTTATGGCACTTCTCATACAAACACACCAAGTGTTTAAATTCAAAACAAACAGCTGATCTGGAGTGTAATCAGCGTCGAAAGTTACCGTGGGGGCTAGAAAGGCTGGCAGTTCATTTGCAGCACAGAGAGGAATTACCATACCATTCATGATAGACAAAGTTTGAGCTAATAAGATAGAAATGACCTTCCCTCCAGTAGTCATACTGATTAAGCATCTTTTCACACTACTTCCTTGAATGGAGATGAGCACTATTGACTTAATTGAGTTCAGGCTGGTGTAAATCAGGACTAATTCAATTTTAATCAGTAGCATTAAGCTAATACAAATCAGTTCCTCATTATATTTTCTCTGTGATCAAATTACTGCACGTGAGCTTCAGCATGTAATAATTTGCTCTAGGTTTCCCATCAGTGTTTAGACTAAGAGGTTGCAATAATAAGTGTAAAGCCTCCACCAGAACTGCTCTGGCAAACTGCTTACTACAGCAAGGCTCATGTATACTTTGTACTTGGCATAGAGTAAAGGCCACAAGATGTGTTGAAAGCTTTCTGGAGAAATAGCCAACCATCAACAGTAGTTCCCTGGGTCCTTCTGGAGGAATCTTGACGAAATTAAACCCAGCAAGCTGCATTTCTTTCTATCACTGATCAACCCAACTGCAGCTCAGTGCATCGACAGTCATCGAGAGGATTCATTTTACACATGAGCTGAAAAGATATTAAAATCCAGCAATGCATTCATTTATTCACTAGTACTACTCACTACTGCTTGCAGAAATATCCTTCTGTGAAAGCATTATTCCACTCCAGAGTGATGAAAGCCTCCTTGAGACACAGCAACCACCTGAGTGCAAATGTCTTGAGACACAGCAACCGTTCTTCACCATGAGAGTGGTGAGAGCCTGGAATGGGTTGCCCAGGGAGGTTTTTGAGGCCCCATCCCTGGAGGTGTTTAACGCCAGGCTGGATGAGGCTGTGGCCAGGCTGATCTAGGGTAGGGTGTCCCTGCCCATGGCAGGGGAGTTGGAACTAGATGATCCTTGCAGTCCCTTCCAGCCCTGACTGATTCTACGATTCTATGAATGAGGACATCTTAGTGCCAAAATGCAACACCAGCTTGACCTGCCAGGTCTCTGTAAAATCCCTTTCCCATTAAATACTGGGTCATTTTGATCCTTACATGCAGACTTTCTGCACCTTTTCATTAGAATGCTGCTTTGGGAACATTGGTTAAATAGCAGCTCGGAGTCGTCCCTGCTTGCTCAAGCAGGATGCCTCCCTTACAGGACACCTCCCCAGCCCTTTCAATGCTGCCTACTCCAGTGTCCGCTTTGAGGGAAGTTTTAATGTATGGATTTCTTGTCTTTAATTTCGTTTTGCAAACAAGCCATGCAAACCAAAAATCTATGTGCAGCCTTACCTCTGGGTGTAGGAAAGTTTTGTTTACAGGCAGATATTAAAGATGCTGACCCTTTGCTCCCAGTTCTCATACTTGTGGGGAACTCCCTGAAGTTCTGGTGATGCAGATTGAGTGAAACCACATGAGACTGCGGGGTGTGACGGGTGTCCATTATGCAGGCACATGCACATCTACAAGAGCCAACAGCACAGCTTGCCAAAATACTTGGAGCTGTGCACTTGTGCTTTTGAGCCACGGTTCATGAGAGCTCTAGACCCTTCATTTTCACCTGTGCACACACATGAATGAGTGATGCGGCCACTCAAACATCTTTTACCCAAACAAACCTGAACAGTTTCCAACAAAGCCGTGGTTTTCTCCTCGCTGGGTGCAGAGGGAGGCCCGGCAACCCCAAACCCCACAGCTCCCGGTGCCGCCGCAGGAGCAAGCGAGAGGCGCAGGGGTTACAGAGCGCTCCGAGCGCGGCTGGGACCGCGGCAAGGCGAACAAAAGGAAACTGTTGGGAAGCGCCGAGCCCAGCGGCCCGGCGGAGCTGGCCGCGTCCGCCGGCGTCGCGGCGGGGTCTGTCTCCACCCACACGTCCCGCACTGGCACCACAGCGTCCCCAGGAAGAACATACCCGTTTCTTAATGAGGATTTCACTGATTTATCTGATAAGAGAGCAATTATCTGAAGACAATATCATCATTTGTGGGTAGGAAGCCGTCCACGTCACGCCGGGGATGTGACCGAGCACAGTACATGTTTTACTTTGGACTAAACGGTCCCTTTCATCTGAGCTGTGGCTGGCTTGCATAAAGCTACCTTTCATCTGCTTGCCTAATAAATAAGTTTTCTAATTCAGATGGGGTCAGTTGCTGGTGACCAGGATATTTTCTGCAGGAACATGTCAGGGCAGGTAAGTAAAACCTCTACAGCAACGAACCCTGATAAAGAATGAACCCTGCAGGAGCATTATCACAGCAGCGCACCTCAAACACTGCAAACTGGCTGCCAGTGCTCTGCCCTCCCGCACCAGCCCAACGCTGCACTGCAGAAGCGACCTGCAGGGAGATCTCAGGCATTCACTTCTTCCCAGATTTGTGCTCATTCCCTGGTTTCTCTTAGAGGATGTCTTTTAAGTGCTTACTTCCTGTAGAGAAAAAGGGTAAAGCTCAAATTCCTATAAAAATCTGCTTCTAAACTCTTGAAAGCAGGAATAATTTCCCCTCTGGGAAAGTTGTGGCAGCTTTAGAGCCCCTTAAGCTGCATCTGCTGGGAACTGCAGCATGCACCCAACCCTGAGCTCATCCATCCTCTTGCAAGCCTGTATCTTCGTCTCCTTCTAGGCTGTAGGCATTCATAGTTCTTTCTATCAGAGTCTACAGGTGAGCAAACCTACAGGACCTTAGTTTAAAGGGTAGTATTCACTTGCTTGAAGGATGCTTTAAGTGATTTGACACCATCTCCAATGGCATCCTAACGAGCAAGCTCAGGAAGTGTGGGATGGAAGAGCAGGCAGTGAGGTGGATTAGGAACTGGTTACAAGATAGAGTTCAAAGAGCAGTGATCAATGGTGCCAGGTCCAGCTGGAGAGTTGAGACTAGTGGAGTCCCGCAGGCATCAGTGCTGGGTCCGGTGCTGTTCAACATCTTCATCAAGGACATTGATGAAGGGACAGACAGACAGACAGAGTCTGCTCAGAAAGTTTGCTGATGACACCAAACTGGGAAGCTTGGCTGATACAGCTGAAAGCTGTGCAGCCACCCAGCGAGACCTGGACAGACTGAGAGCTGGGCACAGAGGAACCAAAAGAGGTTCAACAAGGACAAGTGCAGAGTCCTGCACCTGAAGAGGAATAATAAACTGCACCAGTGCAGGCTGGGAGGTGATCTGCTGGAGAGCAGCCCCATGGAGAGGGACCTGGGAGTGCTGGTGGATAACATCGATGGGACAGAAATGTGCCCTTGTGGTCAAGAAGGCCAATGGCATCCTGGAATGTATTAAGAATATGTCCAGCAGATCAAGGAAGGTTCTCCTCCCTCTCTACTCTGCCCTGGTGAGACCCCATCTTGAGTACTGCATTCAGTTTTGGGCTCCCCAGTTGAAGAGGGACAGGGATCTGCTGGAACAGGGACAGGGATCTGCTGGAGAGGGTCCAGCAGAGGGCTACGAGGATGATTAGGGGACTAGAACACTGCCTGGTGAGGAGAGGCTGAGGGACCTGGGGCTGGTTGGTCTGAAGAAGAGAAGACTGAGAGGGGATTTGATAAATGTCCATAAACATCTGAGGGCTGGGGGTCAGGAGCCAGCAGACAGGCTCTGCTCACTGCTCCCTGGGATAGGACAAGGAGCAATGGATGGAAGCTGCAGCACAGGAGGCTCCACCTCAACACAAGGGGGAACTTCTTTACAGTAAGGGTCCCAGAGCACTGGCACAGGCTCCCCAGAGAGGTTGTGGGGTCTCTTTCTCTGGAGATTTTCAAAGCCCCTATCTGGATGTGTTTCTCTGTGACCTGAGCTAGACTGTCTGGTCCTGCTGTCTCCTGTGAGAGAAAGTTAGTGCTAGGCTGCAGCACAGCTTGGGAAAGCCCCAGCCATGACCTTGGTGCCATTACAGCATGGGAAGAGCTCTTTCTTACCCCAGGAACTACATCATGGCGAACAGGAAGGGAATCTGGTGCATCTAAGATCACTTTAAGTAGCTAATGTACAAACAGAAAAATGTTTCAGTATTAGGTAGGGAGCTCTGTACTCCCATCAGAGACCCTTCCTCCATGTCACAGCTCTCCTCCCAACCCCCTGCAAGTAAAGGAGCAGTTTATAGGACTGATGGGAGTAATTGTTTTGCCAAGTTTTTGGAACCACTCTTTGCATGGGGGTTTCTAAGTGTGTCCACACTTCAGCTTTTGCTGGTGCTGTAATTACAGAAGGGCCTGGGAACAAGGACATTTCAAAAACTAAAGGAGGCTTCAGTTGCAAAAGCTCTTCCCACAACTGCCCAGTTGGTGAAGCAGAGCCCCAGGCTGCAGTTAGGAGAGCATTTTTCGTGACACTAAAGCTTGCTTTTTTCTGTCCTTGTGCTACATTTCAGCATCTTTTTTGCTTGCATCTCTGCGACAGTTTGCATGCTATGATGCAAATCATGGATGTGATCTGAATTAATAGATCTTCCAGGGAAAAAGTGTGGTCCTGCAGGGATGATTTTTGCCTTTAACACACTGTTTCCATGTCTAGTTGATGAAGTCCTGCAAACAGCATAATGACACAAAGGAGACAGTGAATGGTAGTGCAGGCAGGAAGAATGGTGTCTTGGAGGAGGGACAGCTTTGCTCTCAGAGAAACCTAATGTGTAACTGCAGTGTGAGATCTCCAAGCACTGCAGGCTGTGCCCTGCCCTGGTATAGCTCTTCTGTTGGTCCATTCTCCTCTCCTGCCATTTCCCCCAGTGTGGGTTTGGCAGAGCACATTCAGATGCTGTGAGCTAGCTGCTTTCCACCCATTTCTCCAGGAGGTTTTATGGTACTGAGGTTTCGTGTTTTTATTTTCACCACTCCAGGTGTTCATGTAAAAGGGAAATGGAATTTATGCTTTGGTTTTTGTGATATTTTTGTTTTCAAATTGAAGTTCCCCAGGAGAACCTTAACTCTTCCAGGCCCTCGAGCACAGCCTAATCCCACTGTAGATGGTATCTATCTAATGGCCTGAGAAGGAACGTCAACAGGGTGCCAGTAAGAGCTTCTCCTCTGTCACATCAACAAATCACCCAAGAAAACCATGCAGGCAGGTTTGACAAGGTATTAAAATAACCCAAAACAAACACATTTCCAGACTTTCTTTAGCTGCAGGATAAAGAAGCAACAGGCTGCAGCACCGGTGTATCTGTTTCCTTCACAAGTCTTCTTTAAAGCAGGTATCTTGTCAGTTAGATTAGGGATGAAAAGGAAATAGAAAGGTGATACTGGCTGGATTGCAGGGACCAGAGCAGTAAGATTCCTCTGCTTATTCATGATGGCTTAATTTGAAAGAGAAAAGACATCTCTTTGAATGGCTCTCATGATAGTCTTGTGAGAATAAGCAACAGACAGAGTGGAGCCCATCTGGGATTTTACCAGTTAGACTCTCCCGTGGCAAAGACCTCGTATTGCATTAAAATATTAACTTGAAAGGCACTGGTTGACTCATGGAGAAACCATAGCCTGTGCACTGAGCTAGGATCCCATACAACATTGTGTCCTTGTTATCAGTCACTTCACAATTGTCTGTTTTGTTCCTGCATCCAAGGCATTAAAGTCCATTAATTTAATTTCAGCTTATCAAGAGGCAGCCAAACAGATGCTGGGTGAAGATGAGGAGGAGAAAACAAAAAGCTTTTTCACTCTGAGGACTCTGCTGTATGTCATGGCTGCCTAGACAGGCTCACAAATCACTGCTGATAAAATGGATGCCTACTGCAAACCAAAGACACCAGCCCGAAAAGAGGGAGCAAGAAAGTCAACTGTGTGACAGCAGCTGGAATGAACTTTAAACCAGTCAAAATCTCCATTCTGGAGCTGTTGCTTTTATTGTTTGCTCATGCTCGCAGAGAAGTGCTGCTACAGCAGTGGTGAAGAAGGTCTGCCCATGCAGAAACACAGCAGCAGGAGTGCTGAATACTCAGGCTCACAACCCAAGCGCACTTAGAATCATAGAATCGTAGAATCAACCAGGTTGGAAGAGACCTCCAAGATCAGCCAGGCCAACCTAGCACCCAGCCCTATCCAGTCAACCAGGCCATGGCACTAAGTGCCTCATCAAGTCTTTGCTTGAACACCTCCAGGGATGGTGACTCCACCACCTCCCTGGGCAGCCCATTCCAATGCCAATCACTCTCTTTGCCAACAACTCCCTCCTAACATCCAGCCTAGACTTCCCTGAGCACAACTTGAGACTGTGTCCCCTTGTTCTGTTGCTGGTTTCCTGGCAGAAGAGACCAACCCCCACCTGGCTGCAGCCTCCCTTCAGGTAGTTGTAGACAGCAATGAGTTCTGCCCTGACCCTCCTCTTCTGCCGGCTGCACACCCCCAGCTCCCTCAGCCTCTTCTCACAGGGCTGTGCTCCAGGCCTCTCACCAGCTTTTTGCCCTTCTCTGGACAAGTTGTTTTGCTGATGGCTGCAAAATTGGCCAGCAAAACGCCCAAAGAAAGGTTGAGTAGATGAAGACTCTTTTGCCTTGAGTGCCTACAGTCTGTTGATTTTAAGTTAGCAACGTTCACAAGAAGTCACTCTTGGTTTATTCTCCCATCAACTTATTTGAACCAGTATGTCTTTAAAGCCAACCAAATGTAATAAAAGGATATTTTCCAGCATATATTGTTGCAACAAAGAAGAGAACAGTCAAGCACATTTTTCCCAAACCATTTACTAGTCTCCAGGGAGATATAATTTCCTTTCAAACTGAACTACGTTTCAATTCATAGGACACTTTTATTAGCCATTTTGGACTAAGTAATTGACTTTTGGAAGCAGTTCCTTCATTGTTGCAATATCAATTAGTCAACCAACTATCATAAGGTAAAGTGAGAAACTGACAAGATTAGCATCTACTCCCACTTGGCACTTTGAAGAGAACCATCCTTCATTTACTCAGCTGCTTAGCTGAAGGTCACAACTTCATATGTCCATATCAGAATGATCACAAGATCACGGGATCACAGGATGTTAGGTGTTGGAAGGGACCCAAGGAGATCATCAAGTCCAACCCCCCTGCCAGAGCAGGACAATCCTATCTAACACAGATCACAGAGGAACACATCCAGACAGGCCTTGAAAGGCTCCAGAGGAGACATCACAACCTCTCTGGGGAGCCTGTGCCAGTGCTCTGTGACCCTTACAGTAAAGAAGTTCCCCCTTGTGTTGAGGTGGAGCCTCCTGTGCTGCAGCTTCTATCCATTGCTCCTTGTCCTATCCTAGGGAGCAGTGAGCAGAGCCTGTCCCCCCCTCCTGACAGTCAGCTCTCAGATATTTATAGACATTTATCAAATCCCCTTTAACTCTTCTATTTTCCAGACTAAACAGCCCCAGATCCCTCAGCCTGTCCTTTTAAGCCATGACTTCCAGTTGCCTCATCATCCTCGTAGCCCTTTGCTGGACCCTCTCCAGCAGATCCCTGTCCCTCTTGAACTGGAGAGCCCAAAACTGAATGCAATACTCAGGATGGGGTCTTGCCAGGGCAGAGTAGAGGGGGAGGAAAACCTCCTTTGATCTGCTGGATACATTCTTCTTTATACACTCCAAGATCCCACTGGCTTCTTGGCCACAAGGGCAGATTGCTGTGCCATGGTTAACTTGTTAGCCATGAGCAGCAGTTCACTTCTCTGCATGGAGCTGCAGAAAGTTCTGCTCTTGTGAAAAAGTCAACAAGAGCACTCCCACCTTCAGTAGGCAGAAGCATGGTGTAAGCAGGAGACTGCTGTGTGCTGTGTCAAGTGGACCTCTTCTGAAGGCAGATGCAGTACTTCACAAGTGCTGACTTCAACACGAAGCTGGCTGCCCGAGGCTGCTGGTGTTTTGGGGACAATGCAGTGAATATCTGAATCCTTTGAGTGGCTGATGCAGTGCCTTGGGTCATCACAGCTGCTGATGAGGCAGGGGAAAACAGCAGAAGATTAGGGTGTTACAAACTGAGCTCTTGAGTAGAAAACCAGTGAACAAACAGAAAGTGGGGCCTCTGGACCCACCAGTTACATACACTGATTGTGCTTTGTGCATCTGCAACTGCACAAAAACACCAGTATGCACCAGGGGTTTGGGCACTGAGTGATGCCTGTACACTGTGCAGTTTGGGTTGGATGTATAGAATCATAGAATCAACCAGGTTGGAAGAGACCTCCAAGATCATCCAGTCCAACCTAGCACCCAGCCCTATCTGATCAACCAGACCATGGCACTAAGTGGCTCATCCAGTCTGGTTTTGAACACCTCCAGGGATGGCAACTCCACCACCTCCTTGGGCAGACCATTCCAATGCAAATCACTCTCTCTGGGAAGAACTTCCCATACTGGACAGTTAAAGAGTATAGAGAAGTTCACAGCTGATGACTGGTTGGCCACTGCCACTCACTTTTATGTCCATTCCTCTCTTGTCAAAGAAAGATCAGCAGCACATGCTCAGCACAAAACTCATCTAATCAATGTTGTGTTTTGAAAGATTCAACTGCAACTTTCATAGAATCATAGAATCAACCAGGTTGGGAGAGACCTCCAAGATAATCCAGGCCAACCTAGCACCCAGCCCTGTCCAATCAACTAGACCATGGCACTAAGTGCCTCATCAAGTCTGTTTTTGAACACCTCCAGGGACCACAACTCCACCACCTCCTTGGGCAGCCCATTCCAATGCCAATCACTCTCTCTGGCAACAACTTCCTCCTAACATTCAGCCTAGACCTCCTCTGGCACAACTTGAGACTGTGTCCCCTTGTTTTGTTGCTGGTTGCCTGGGAGAAGAGACCAACCCCCACCTGGCCACAACCTCCCTTCAGGTGGTTGTAGAGAGCAATAAGGTCACCCCTGAGCCTCCTCTTCTCCAGGCTGCACACCCCCAGCTCCCTCAGCCTCTACTTTGTCAGGAAGTATCAGAAAAAGTCAGCTGAAAATCTGCAACACAAAGGCCAGGCAAGAGGACAAGATGAAACCTTCTCTATTGCAGTCTGGACTGAATTACCAATATCCATGTGACACAATATGACATGACACATCACTGTTACCAGCTGAAATCTTATTAGCAGCTTCAAATACAGTAGCTTTTTAGAGCTGTATTCAAACAATGAGGAAGAATTAAAGATCCAGGCAAAGTTTCACAAAGCAAATAATTTCCTTTTAATTGAAACCATAAGGACATAGTTTTGGATGCAGTTAATGCTCTGGAGCTCTTTGCCTCGTTTGAACACAAGTGATTTTAAGCATATTATTACATGAATATATTGTACTACATCCCTCACTTGGGGGAAAAAGAAAAAGTCATGGAAAGACAGCAGAAAAACACATTTCCCTCATCCCTCCCTTTCTGATTGTGGCATACCAGCAGGCTTTTGGCATGGCAGCATAGGTTAATACTACACATCTATATGGGAATCATATACCACATTTTTATGTTGCAGTCTTAGCCAACGTTTCCTTCTTGTAAAACATCCAAGGTTTCTGGTAGAAGCTTTATTACAAAAGATGCATTGTTTCCACTGAGTTATGTACTAAGAATAATCAGGCAAAATGGTGATATTAACCCTAATGGAAACAAGACATCCCCTGTTACTTACTGCTGATGAAACTTTGTGATTTGAACAGACCCCAAAGAACTATGATTACCTTCAGAAAGGCAGAGAAAAGGATATTCATTTCTATGTCTTCCTTTTGCAAGCTGCTTGGTCTTAAAGAGATTCTGACCAGAGGCAGAAACTCTGACAGCTGCAGGGCTTTTTTTTTTGCCCGTTGGTCCCTTGCAGAGGGGAAGGGCTGAGGGTTGGGGAGTGGGGCAAGCAAAGCACTGCAGGGGCAGTGTGCTGGCTGGGGAGGTGGTAACTGATGGGCTGCAAAGTACACACTCAGCACATGAGGGGGTTTTGTTGTTGGTTGTTTTCTGTTGCTGCATGTCGTGGAAGTAATCTTAAACGCTTTAAATAGTTTCCAGGCAGCACTTTACCATTGCTGTGGTTACCTCAGGTATGTTCTCTGATCACAGATTAAATGCTCTGGTCAGTTTTAAGTGGAAGAACAGACAGCAGGGCTTGATCAACAAATAATAGTGGAAGCATTTGCGTGCCTGCGTGGCTGAACTGCAGGGGAATTTTCCACTGAACCCATAGCATAATGGTGTTAAAGGACTTCTTGGAGGAGTATGGACAGGAAAACAACATGCCCATGGAAAATGTGGTCACCCAACTACTGCCCCTGCGGAGCTGCCTAGTGGGAGATGCTCGCAGTGCAAGCGCTGCAGCCTGGGCAGGTCAAAGTGCCAAGCGTGGAAAGCTGACTCACTTCTCTTTCCCCACACAATCCATTGAAAAATAAGACTTCTAATAAGATTTCAGGCAATATCAGGGCAGACCTCATTGCTGTCTACAACTACCTAAAGGGAGGTTGTAGCCAGGTGGGGGTTGGTCTCTTCTCTCAGGCAACCAGCAACAAAACAAGGGGACACAGTCTCAAGTTGTGCCAGGGGAGGTCTAGGCTGGATGTTAGGAGGAAGTTCTTCACAGAGAGAGTGATTGGCATTGGAATGGGCTGCCCAGGGAGGTGGTGGAGTCACCGTCCCTGGGGGTGTTGAAGCAAAGCCTGGCTGAGGCACTTAGTGCCATGGTCTGGTTGACTGGATAGGGCTGGGTGCTAGGTTGGACTGGATGAGCTTGGAGGTCTCTTCCAACCTGGTTGATTCTATTCTATTCTATTCTATTCTATTCTATTCTATTCTAGTCTAGTCTAGTCTAGTCTAGTCTATTCTAGTCTATTCTATTCTATTCTGTTCTATTCTAATATCCATTATTACACTCTTTGCTGGTTTAAAACAAGAAGGGTACGTTGCTTGTCCACATAAAATTGTTAGCATGAAGTCATTTGTGCTGTCAGGGCCCAAAGCTGGCTGCAGGAGGTATCCCTTTTTTTGCTCAGAACAGGGGAAGCTGCCATTTATTGAGTAATTCAGGATGCAGAACGTCACAGAGAAGAAGCCACAAAAGCTTAGGTAAACAGATGTATGTGTAAATAAAGCAGTCATGTAAACGAAGCCTTTACTCTTTGCTTCTAATCAGATCACAGTTTTAAGGAGCCAGTTCCTTTGTATTCAAGGAGGAAAGGGATGCTAAACAATGATTTGGATCATCCCAAATTATCCACTACCATATTACAAGAATTATGTCTGGGATCCATTTCCATGAGTTTTTCCTACTAGTTTGCATGACCCTGTGAAGCTCTCAAAAACATTCTTTTGGAGCACATGGGGAAGTATTTGTAAGCATAAAGGTTAGCAAATATTGAAGCAGCATATTTTGTTAGTGAATTTAATCTTTTTTTGTTCTTTTCTTTGTTCCTCCCTCTCTTTTCAGCATGAATTGCAAGACTGCTCCACACCATGCAGTAAAGATCACGGTGGAACACTGGCACACATTGCCCAGAGAGATGATGGAGGCCTCACTCCTGGAGATGCTCAAGGTCAGGTTTGATGGGGCTCTGAGGAATCTGATCTAGTTAGGGACGTCCCTACTTACTGCAGGGGAGTTAGACAAGATGACCTTTAAATGCCCCTTTCAACTCAGTGCATTTGATGATTCTGTGATTCTATAATGAGTTCTGACAACCCCTTGTCAGCCAGTACCTATGGCACCCATATATGAGAATCATAGAATCTTAGAATCAACCAGGTTGGAAGAGATCTCTAAGATCATCCAGTCCAACCCTTGTGAATTATCTGAATTCTATTAGGCTAGAATTGGTTAAACAGAATGTTCATTACCACACTATAAGTATTTATTAATATTGTGTTCTGATGTTGCCTTTCATAGAATCACAGAATCAATCAGGCTGGAAGAGACCTGCAAGATCATCCAGTCCAACCTATCGTCTCTTTGCAATGAGATCTGGGCCATTGTGCATGTGAAATCAGCCTTTAGGAGGAAAGAAATCTGCAACCTGTGGATAGAGAAGGTCATAGAGTTGTAGAATAGAATAGAATAGAATAGAATAGAATAGAATAGAATAGAATAGAATAGAATAGAATAGAATCAACCAGATTGGAAGAGACCTCTGAGATCATCCAGTCCAACCTAGCACCCAGCCCTGTACAATCAACCAGACCATGGCACTAAGTGCCTCATCCAGGCTTTTCTTCAACACCTCCAGGGACCACAACTCCACCACCTCCCTGGGCAGCCCATTCCAATGCCAGTCACTCTCTCTGCCAACAACTTCCTCCTAACATCCAGCCTAGACCTCCCCTGGCACAACTTGAGACTGTGTCCCCTTGTTTTGTTGCTGGTTGCCTGGGAGAGGAGACCAACCTCTTTTCAGCAGTGAGGTCTGCCCTGAACCTCCTCTTCTGCAGGCTGCACACCCCCAGCTCCCTCAGCCTCTCCTCACAGGGCTGTGCTCCAGGCCCCTCACCAGCTCCCTCTGGGAAGTTTTTTAGAATAGGGTGATTTTAGGATTAAAAGTACACCTAGACAATACCTGAGTTGTGTGGTAGAGAGAACTATTCCCTGTGACTTTTGGATAGAATAGCTTGAGAACAGGTTTTTAGGTGCTGCAGTGGCAGGAGACAATGTGTTCAAAGTTCTAGCTTGAAAAGCATGCAATTCTCTAAGCTCAGTGCAAGCCACACCACTTCTGGAGATCTTCACATAGTCCCTTCACCACTAGCAGGAAAGGCAGTGGTGAGGGAGATACCTTCCCCTCCCCAGGCTGGTGCAGCAGCAATCGTGCATGGAAGCAACCTTGGAGGAAACTGCCAGGGAGGGAGATGATGTTGAAACCTCCCTGCGCCTGGTGTGACTGTTTGCTTAAGACAGAACACAGCTGCCAGCAAATCCCATGACCTCTGTCTGAAGACAGAGTTATTACAAAGCCCAGCCTGATATCCCAGGACAGTTTGTGCAGATAGAACAACAAACTCAGGACAGCCTTGAGACAGGGTTCTCAGTGTGAGCACGCTGAGCTGCTGGGGTGCTCCTGTAAGGCAGAAAGCAGCACTGTGCCAATTCGTTTTGCTCTCCAGGCTGCAACCCACGGAAATGCACCTGAAGACCACAGCATCACAGGATGTCAGGGCTTAGAAGGGACCCAAAGAGATCATCGAGTCCAACTCCTCTGCCAGAGCAGGACCATACAGTCTAGCTCAGGTCACACAGGAACACATCCAGATAGGGCTTTGAATGTCTCCAGAGAAGACTCCACAGCCTCCCTGGGGAGCCTGTTCCAGTGCTCTGTGACCCTTACAGTGAAGAAGTTCCCTTTTGTGTTGAGGTGGAACCTCCTGTGCTGCAGCTTCCATCCGTTGCTCCTTGTCCTATCTCAAGGAGCAAGTGAACAGAGCCTGTGTCCTCCCCCCTCCTGACCCCCAGCCCTCAGATGTTGATAAACATTTATTAAATCCCTTCTCAGTCTTCTCTTCTCCAGACTAAACAGCCCCAGGTCCCTCAGCCTCTCCTCACCAGGCAGTGCTCCACTCCCCTCATCATCCTCGTAGCCCTCCGCTGGACCCTCTCCATCAATCCCTGTCCCTCTTAAACTGGGGAGCCCAAAACTGAATGCAGCACTCAAGGTGAGGTCCCACCAGGGCAGAGAATGGACACTACCACTTGCTTTTTCTAACCTGGCTAATAATTTGGCTGAGGCATCCCTCTGTCTGGGTGGGGTGCAGGCATGTTTCAGCAGGAAAGTCATTTGGGCTCTTCCATGGCTTTCTCCTGCACTCCTCTACTGTGCAGAAACCAAGGCTGCTACAGAGAGGAGTGAGGCAGGCAGGACCATGCAGGCAGAGATGAACAATGCCTTAACAAGAACAAAAGCAATTTCAAACCCCACCAGCTTGTCAGATTACTTAAGACATTTGACTGAAAGTCAAAAATGTTTCAATGAATCTTTTTGCCACCCAGATCTTATTTCTAGGCCCTGGTGGGGTTTTTGGGGGGGGGTGGGGAAAATCCTGAAATTTGGGGATTAACTACTTAATTTCAGGTTTCCTCAAATATGTGTTTAATGTAAAATGTAAGTGCCAATGTAACCCAAAGCAATCAAGCTTTGAACTGGTTGACTTGTGTGCTGGTTTGAGGCAGATTGGAATATTTTGGTGAGAAAAATGAGGTTATAGGCTATGAAAAGCAAACAATGGTGATGCCTGATTCACTCATAGCCTTGCTGAGGTGTATAAAAACAAGGACACAAAACATAGATAAGACAGAGGGAGAGATTCTGTGGGTCTCTGTTGCAGTGGGAGCCTGTGCTTTTTTCTCCCTGTGTAACCCAACCAATTCTGCTTCTAACCTTCGTTGCTGATCCTCCAAACTCACATTGCACATAAGGCAAACTCTGAGGTAAGGTAGAGGGGTGGAAAGAAGGTAGAAGGGTGGTTGGGAGCCTCTCCTGGGGACTCTGGTTTCTGTGAGGGCTGTTGTGTTTCTGTATTGCTGTTAGCTTGCATATTTCTGTATCTAGCTGTGTGGATTGTAACTCTCTGCTTGTATATTGTGCTAAGCTGTGAATGTAAAGCTTCATTCCTTGACTTCCAGCCAGCTGGGTCTAGTCTGGGCGATTTCATAAGAGTGGGGAGGGGGCAGGTAACTCCCAGGCCACCACAACTTGAATCTAGAGAAACACCTTTCTAAGCCTGGTTAGGACAAAACTGAAAAGCTCACATCCAGCTTCTGGAGTCTCCCCAACATCCCTGTTCTGCCCTAACGTCTTCACAGAAGACTGCAGGCATGTGTCCCACACCTACTTGGTGCAAGCTCGGCAGCTTCACAGAACCAATCACCTTTCTTCCAAGTGGATTTGGTCAGCAGGGAGCTGACTTTAGAACACAGTGTGTGATGCCACGCGTGCCGTAAGGAAGCAGCACAATGTGATTCACATGCTGCCTACAGATTTTCCACAAGCCCTTTGCATTGCAGGGCCTTCATATCGTTTGGAGGAGCTCTCAGAATAATGATTTGGCATCTGTAGCTGGTTTTTCCATTTCTGTCATTAAAGCTACTTTCAGGGCCATGCTCAAACGGCAACAAAAGACTTTCCCACGTCGCAAATCACTGCAGTGCTTGGTGTGCACTATATCAATAAAAAGATTAGCTTACTTATAGGAAAAGGATGACAAAGTCCACAATTGTCCAAGGCTTGAGAAAAATGAGGTTCTGTTTCAACTAAACCAGCTAGTAATAATGTCAGGTTTTAACCCTCAGCTCCTCAGGTACAGTACAAAGCTTGCAAGTGGATTTTATCTTACATGCAGCATTAAATTAGTGCCATTAACCTTGTAGGTCAGCCCTTTGAAGTCAAGTAGGCATTTTGCTATTGATTTCTGTGGAGCCAAGATTTCATATTTATTTCCATTGACTCCTTGTTTCCAAGCATCAGGAAAATGCTCTGCTTAGGAGCCCCCAAAAAAAGAAATGTGAAGCAGAAGGATGTGGGAACAGGGAATTCTCCTTTGGTGTGAATGTGGCATCTTCCAGTGCCATCCCAACTGACAGCAACCTATGCAGGCTCTGAGAGACCAGCAGAAGTATTTCAAATACCTACAGAAATCAATTCTAATGGCTTTCCAGGAGCATTGAGAGAAAGCAACAGGCAGAAAAATGACTCAAGTGAAGCTGAAGCAAACAGAAATGTTACTGGGGAGAGAAGAAGAGGCTAGACTTAAACCTGGAATCACATTGCACTGAAAATAAGAAGCAACCTCTCATACAGGTCTCTATCCAAATGCATGTTTTTAAGGTTCATCAGAAAATAAGAAGCAACTCCCATGCAGGTCTCTATCCAAATGAATGTTTTTAAGGTTCATCAGAAAATAAGAAGCAGCTCCCATACAGGTCTCTATCCAAATGCATGTTTTTAAGGTTCATCAGAAAGAAAATTGACCACAGCCACATAGAGGAATCTGAAAGAGAGGTAATTCCTATTCTATTCCTGTCCTCTGGAAAAGGAAAAGCACCAAGCTTTACTTAAGCATTTTAAGGAGTGCCAAGAGTTGATAGCAATTTCCAAAAGGTCTGGCTTCTGTCATGAGAAAATCATATTCTGTGAGGAAAAAAACCTAGATACCAATGAAAAGAAAACATCCAAAGTGGGGAAAAGATGCCTGGCAGGGACTGGTGACAGAGAAGTACTGCTAAGAGGACACCAGTTCAGGGAGTTTCTGGTCTTCAGAAAGGAATAACAACAGCAAACCAGAGGGCTGTGGACATGATTAACAACAGGTAAGGATGGGCTCCATACTGGAATGGTGCACAGCAAGCACAGGACAAAAAGGTGGCTGTTTTCAGGAAGTATCACTTAATCCAAAAGGCTCCACTCAAAATGCCCAAGAATTGGACTACATAACCTTTAAATGTCCATTACAACCCAAACATTATTCTATGATCATAGCGGAGACCAAGAAATTATGCTGGCCCTACATGAGTCCTGTCCAAGCACACAAACAGCAGTTCCAACCAACTCAAAGGAATCATTGAATTATAGAACAAAGCAGGTTGGAAGTGACATCCAAGATCATCCAGTCCAACCTATCCAACCAAGATCATCCAGTCCAGCCAATTAACTAGACCATGGCACTAAGTGCCTCATCCAGTCTTTTCTTCAATACCCCCAGGGATGGTGACTCCACCACCTCCCTGGGCAGCCCATTCCAATGCCAATCACTCTCTCTGACAACAACTTCCTCCTAACATCCAGCCTAGACCTCCCCCAACACAACTTGAGGCTGTGTCTCCTTGTTCTGTTGCTGGTTGTCTGGCAGAAGAGACCAACCCCAGCTGGCTACAGCCTCCCTTCAGGTAGTTGTAGACAGCAATGAGGTCTGCCCTGAGCCTCCTCTTCTGCAGGCTGCACACCCCCAGCTCCCTCAGCCTCTCCTCACAGGGCTGTGCTCCAGGCCTCTCACCAGCTTTGTTGCCCTTCTGTGGACACCTTCTAGTTCCTCAACATCTTGAATTGAGGAGCCCAGAACTGGACACAGCACTCAAGGTGTGGCCTGACCAGTGCTGAGCACAGGGGCAGAATAACCTCCCTTGTCCTACAAAGGCCACACTGCTCCTGAGCCAGGCCCAAATTCTTATTTCTGAATATGGTAAGGAAAAGACCTGTTTCTAGTGAGCTTGTAAGAAAGCCTTCCAGGATGCTCATGAGGGTTTGCATACAACCTTCTATTCCTTCTGAAGGAAAACAGTTTTACAGCCCTTTTTCTTTGATATTTCCATAGCCCCTGGCTTAATTTGTAAGTGAGAACTTGAATCTGCTGGGGAGGGTCAAAATAGAAGTTCTTCTTTCTCTGCACATTTCCTTTCAGGCAGCCTACACAAATCCAAATGTTATTCATTGTTTTAATGAGGAGAAAAAGGAACAGCATTTCAGCTGCCCATGGGGGATCCTCACTGTGTAGCAAAACACAGCACACAGCATGAAGCACTCAGGTTCCTTGGGTTTGTTTAGAAGTGACTATGATTATTTTTTTTAAGAAGTATTGCCCCACTGGAGGGCCAGTGGTCAGATGAAGCCCAAGGTTCTAAGAAACATCATGCATGTTGAAAGAGGACCCTTCAACCCTGGAGAGGTTTACCCTCTGCTTGCTGCCTGATGCGACTCGGAATCTGATTTGCTGAAGTTGCCAAGCTCTTGGTCATGCATTGAGTCGATGCAAACTGTGGTTTGCATCTACATAGTACAGCCTGATGCCAAATGCTAGAAAATCTGGGTGCTGGCATCTCAGGTAGGTGCTCCAAATCCAGCAGGTAGTCTCTTTCCTGAGCTTCTGAGCCTTAGTATCCTAGCTGGAAAATGAGGCCTTTCCCCATCAGGAGGATGTTTTGTTCAATTCAAGCCAAATCATCTTGTGCACACTTTTAATTTTCATTGAAGTAGTAAGGTACAGGCAAATGCAGCCTCTCAAGTTCATATTTAACATGGCAAACTGAAATAACTTCACATTATCTGTTACCTTAATTCTTGCAGAAGATATTCACTGACCCTAGCACAAACCAGTGAACATTCCACATCCTGAAGCCAATACAAAGAAGCACTCATAGAGTGCATCATTGAGATTGACTCCATCAGATGACACCAAGCTAGGAGCAGGTGTGGATCTGTTGGAGGGTAGGAGAGCCCTGCAGAGGGACATGGATAGGCTGGATGGGTGGGCAGAGGCCAATGGGATGAGATGTAACATGGCCAAGTGCAGGGTTCTGCACTTTGGCCACAACAACCCCAAGCAGCACAACAGGCTGGGGACAGAGTGGCTGAGAGCAGCCAGGAAGAAAGGGACCTGGGGTGGCTGGTAGAGAGTAGCTGAAGATGAGTCAGCAGTGTGTCCAGGTGGCCAAGAGAGCCAATGGCATCCTGGCCTGGATCAGGAGCAGTGTGGCCAGCAGGACAAGGGAGGTTATTGTGCCCCTGTGTTCAGCACTGCTCAGGCCACACCTTGAGTGCTGTGTCCAGTTCTGGGCTCCTCAGTGCAAGAGAGATGTTGNTAGGAGGAAGTTGTTGTCAGAGAGAGTGATTGGCATTGGAATGGGCTGCCCAGGGAGGTGGTGGAGTCACCGTGCCTGGAGGTGTTCAAGAAAAGACTGAATGAGGCATTTAGTGCCATGGTCTGGTTGACTGAATAGGGCTGGGTGCTGGGTTGGACTGGATGATCTTGGAGGTCTCTTCCAACCTGGCTGATTCTCTGATTCTGTGATCACAAACATTTAATTTCATACTGCAGGTAATATTTTTTACATTGTTTTTTCTGAGCACTGATTTTTTTCATCGGGAACCTTCTGGGACAAAAGCAGCAGAACAGAATTTCTGAGCTGCTGCCTTGTGACACTGGTGCAGTCCCCAGTGACAGCTGGATGTGGCATGTGGGGTTTAGCTGCCTGAGCAAAGCAAGCAGCAGTGGTAAGCTGAGGGAAGTGGTGGGGCATGCAGTGCTTTCGTGAGGATGTCAGAGGAATGATGAGGCTGAGCAATCTTTGTTTTGTGTCTCCAGGGAAATGTGCCATAGCCCACTTGAGCTGGGGCTTGACCCTTCCTGCTCCAGGCTGTCTTTTCCCTGTCTATCTCCTCCAGCATCTGCTGACCACAACCCTGCTTCCCAGGACCCCATCATAGCATCATTCTGCCTGATTTGCATTCCCAGCATCTCCCATCTGGACCTCCTGTCCTCATTTCTGTTTTTTTGCCATTTTTCCTAGGCATCTTAACTTCTCCCTCTAAAGGCAGGGTTAAGCCCATCCTTTCAAAAACCCACAGAGCTGCCCCTGAGATGTGGAGTGGTGAAACTCAAGAAAAGAACATGGGGAAGGCAAATGGTTATGGGGACAACTGCAGGAATGCAGGAGGAGGGGGCAGGCCATGTCTTTCCTCCTAAGGCAGAGGCTTATCACAACAACCCACATGAAACCAGTGTCCAAGGCTGTTGTCCACAGACTCATTGCTGTTGCTCTATGCATGGCAGAAGGGAGTACCCAAATAATTGCTGTGTGTCACTGCTGTCCCCTCCTGATTCCTTTCCTTGTCGTGGTCATACTTACCAGGTCTTTTCTTCACACTGTGCTGCCCAGCTGGACCTCATGGCCTGTCCTACTTCAGAGCTGCTCTCAGCATGAGGATAAGTTTGTACCTCCACTGAGTCATGCCTGTCTTAGCAGCAACCATGTTACATTACATTTCTTTCCTGCTTTTGGAGGCTCCCCTGTACCAGGCAGCATCAATTTTGGGGTGGGATGCCATGAGCAGGGCAGCCTGAGGCAGGGCATGAAGAAATGTCCAAAGGTCCAGGAGGGCTGGGCACTGCTGCAGCACCACAGCTCACCTCTCATAAACCAGACACAGCACGGGGGCACTGGAGCCTCAGACAAAAAGCTGCTGGTTTGGAGTTTGTTTCCTTGTTCTTTCCAGAAGCAGAGCAATATTTTTTTCCCCAAGACTCTCCTGCTAAGGGAGCTGGATTGGTTGTTAAGAGACAGCTCTTGCAGAGGCAGCTCGAGGCAGGCACCAGCAGGGAAAAGTTCTGCACGAACAGTTAAAGTTATAAGCATGAAAACCAGCCCTTTAATTAGGACTGGGAGGCATCTAAACAGACAAGTGTCTGCAGCCCCCACACCAGTACCTGCTATCAGCCTCTCTCTTGCCACTGCTTGACTTTAGGTGTTCCTTCCCCCCTGCCTCATGCCTACCTTGTTAGGGGCTTTTTAAGGCAGTTTATCCGTGGCTCTTTTGGAAAGTCAAATAGATGATGGCAATCAGTTCCCCTGCCCAGCTGTGTAGTGACACTTTAGCAGAATCCCATTAGCTGTATTAGACACTGTTTCCACTTAGATATAGTGCTCCTGCTCTCTATAGCAGTGGTATTTACTGATGCCCTTTTACTTCTAAGTTAGCAGGGTTTTCTGCGTTGGCAGCAGAGATGAGGGCATTGCAGATACCTAGAGAAATGAATAATGGAGCACCAAAGAGGAACACAGGTCACTTAATATTAATGCTAATATCAAAAGTGTCTAGAGCAGCAGACAAGATAAGTTTTCTCTTTGTCAGGAATGGAGGGAGACCAGCAAGGGCCACGTATAGATTGCATAGCTTGGCTTTAAAAACAGAAGGCAATCTGAAGAAAAAAAGCCCTGTTCTAGTTCCTCTCTTTTAAAGGACTAATCAATGCTGGCTCTCTCTCTCTGACGTAGCAAAGAAACTAGAGCTATGCCCTTAAACCAGAGCTGTCAATTCATGTTGACAGACCTTGATGAATATAATTACAGAGCACCTAACTCGAGTAGCAGCTGGGGGGGAGAAGTTAAAGTGAAAACCTAATATTGGAAAGAATTGATCAGCCTTCTTTCCTTTTCTCTCTGGAGCCTGCTCAAAGCTCATTTATTGGAAAGACTGATGGCAGCACGGAGACTGTGGGACTAGTCCAGGCTGGCTGTGCAGTGCACTTAAATGATCAGGGACTATTGGACACCTTGGCTGGAGTCGGCTGTTTGTCCTCCCGTCTGGGAGCCGTGCGGCTCTGCTGCCAGTCGTGCATCAGGGCACCCCGCGCCGAGCCACTTAGTGCTGCTGATGGCGCAGGAGCCCCCCCTGATCGATAGCCCCGTGCCTCCTCGGCCTGGGCTAAGAGCTGCAGAGACTAGTTGGTGCATATGTGATGACTAGAATTTAATTATATATCAGATTGATTTTCAATTACACCTCCAAGGAGCTGCTCGCTAGGATGCGAAGCCGGTGAGAAAAGCCTTGCATCGCCTTGCCGAGGTCTTTGCTCCCTGTATTGCTGCACCAGGTGGAAAATTTTACAGACTCTCTACCTTCTGCTCTCTGTCTGGGGATAAACAGCTTCAAAGTTTCCAGTAATAATGAGAAGATCAGCTCTATCTGAGACCCAACCTATCCAAAGCTGAAAGAGGAAATTCCAGGCTGAGGAATAAAATTAAACAGTCTACTTATAGAATAGAATCACAGAATGGTTTAGGTTGGAAGGGACCTCAAGGATCATCCAGCTCCAACCCCCTGCCATAGGCAGGGACACCTCCCACTAGAGCAGGCTGCTCAAGGCCTCATCCAGCCTGGCCTTAAACACCTCCAGGGAGGAAGCATCCACAACCTCCCTGGGCAACCTGTGCCAGTGTCTCACCACCCTCACTGTAAAGAACTTCCTCCTAACATCCAGTCTAAATCTCCCCTCTTCCAGCTTAAGCCCATTCCCCCTCGTCCTGACATTACCAGACCTTGTCAATAGTCCCCCCCCAGCTTTCCTGTAGGCTCCCTTCAGATACTGCAAAGCCACTCTAAGGTCTCCTCGAAGCCTTCTCTTCTCCAGGCTGCAGAGCCCCAACTCTCTCAGCCTGTCCTCATAGCAGAGCTGCTGCAGCCCTCTGAGCATCTTCGTGCCTCTCCTCTGGACCCACTCCAGCAGTTCCATGTCCTTCTTGTGTTGGGGGCTCCAGAACTGCACACAGTACTCCAGGTGGGGTCTGAGGAGAGCAGAGTAAAGGGGCAGAATCCCCTCCCTTGCCCTGCTGCCCACACTGCTCTTGATGCAGCCCAGCACACGGTTGGCTGTCTGGGCTGTATAATTCTTTTTCCCCTTTAATATAAGTTTCCCAGTGCTGTGTTAAGAAGCAGAATCTACCTACAAACTGATGGCTTTGATGTTGGGCATAGCACCAAAGGAGACTGCATTCAATTCCATCTCTAGAAACGAGAATGTATGAGTTAAAACATTCTCATTTTATAAAGCCATCTAAAGCTGGTGCTGGATGAAAGTGGGAATTTTGAGCATCCAAAAGCAACCCAGGAGATCAGAAACAAAAAGGTTTGCATGAAACCTTCCTCAATCAGTTTTGTTTCTACTGTGGCTGTCCTTAGGGCTGCTAACATCAGAGGTTTCAATGAGACTTTCAGCAAAACACAGCAGTTAGTATGGAAACTGGCACAGGTTGCCCAGGGAGGTTGT
>WAAF01004496.1:818-12013 GCA_013400475.1 Tricholaema leucomelas
ACCGATTCGCCTGTGTGGCCAGCGTGACATCATGATGAGACTGCACCACATCTGCCTTCTGCTCCTGAAGATCCTGCCTAGAATCCCTGGACATATACACAGATGGTCCAGAAGAAGCCAGGAGACAAGGTCAGAGATTGTCTGCATCCTTTCCACAGAAGCCAGGAAGATTCAAGCCTCAACGTCCACCAAGACAGAGTCCCCTGAAAGCATTTGGGCACTGTCTGGACTGTGGCTGGCCCCCATAAGTGGGTAATAATAATTTGTGAGTAAATGAAATGCTTAAGTGCCTCTTTGCAATTCTTCATTGCCTTCTGCCATAAGCTGAAAGAGCTCCTTGAGCCCATCTACTGGGCAAGCAGCATATTGACCGCAAGTGGCATTTGACTGCGGGAATCTTCTCTTGCAGTTCATTCATTGTTCAGATGTTTTGCTGGTTATTACTAGATGCAGATATTATCCATAGGATGTCTCCATGACCGTGTAAGAACCCAAATATTATTAAAATTAGTGGTTGGGGGTGGCAGAGTTCTGAATAGCAACATTAAGAAACAATGGTAATTTTGGAAAGTATCATCTCACATCAATTAATTTCCCCTCTGCTGTTGCAGACTGTGCTGCTTGTTATGATTGCTTGCCATGGGAACCGTGGTCAAAGGCCTGCAGAGCAGTGTGATCAAGGCCTTGCCACGCAGGACTCCAGACGATTCAATGTGAATTATGCCAGAGACAACTTTATTGCGTTGTGAAAGGATTTCTTGCTAACAGGACATGAACTGATAAGAATGAGCAACCCTGTGCTGCAAAGTGTCCTTGAATCCATCTCAGAGTCAGGAAGCCAGGCAGTGGGTGCCGGCCCCCCACATGCAGCTGCAGGGGGCAGGTTCTGCCAGCTGCAGGGGATGGACTTTACAGGTTGTTGTAAGAGTTGAGCTATCTGTACCACACACATAACCTTAAGCCAATGTGTACCTTCCACATGTACCAACCTTACCCAAAGTTAGCTGTGCATGCCTCTTCCAAGCAAGCATATAAGTAACTGTATAAACCGAGAACGATTATCTAACCACATGTGTGGCCCAAAAGTCATTCAGCTAGGGTGCAACGCCGAGATTGTGTTACAGCTCAAATGTATACACTCAGCCAGTAGAGCACAGGCCTAGACATTAGCATAATTAGTCAAGGACAACCCATTAGATCAGCATAAACCACACTTTGTTATTCTCATTAACGAGGTGTCCATTATCTATCCCTTCTGAGATAAGGTAGCCAGCAGCTGGTGGGAGCCAAGGTCAGCATCCATCTGTTGTTATTCTACTTCACTCCGTTCTCACATCCTTCACTTTGCATTCCCACATTCTGCAACATGTTCTTAATATACTCCAAGATCTCATTGACCTTCTTAGCCACAAGAGCACATTGCTGTCCCATAGTTAACTTGTTACCCACCCTTCCTCCCAGATTCTTCTTCGTGCCAGGGAAGACTGAATGTCTTGTACCTTTCTTGCAGCCACTTGTCTTCTAATCCTTGGCAATTACTCTTAAAACAGAGCAATATGCAAGCCAGCCACTCTTGATATCTGCCTGAACACTGTTTCATAGGTGCAAACGTTTCTTTTTTCCTTCAAGGAAGCTTCAGTTCCCTTTTGTTTATAGTCAAGCATACCAGATTGCAATCTAATGATGAAAGTTAAATGATGGTAGATTCTGAGGAGGCATATCTTACCATGCTTCTAAGAACTGGGCAAATATTTCTTGTCCTTCATTAGGGAAATGCAGGCAGAAGGAGAATCTGACCCACCCAAGGCAGTTGTGAGTCACTACATCAGAAGGAACAGAAAAAATTAACCCTAACTCCCCACTGTTTCCAATCTAAGCTTTGCTTTCAAAGCACCTGATTAATGAGTGCAGAAGGACTTAAATCTTCCCATGGCTACATCTACGTGAAGTCACACGTTGGTTAGCTGAACTTTTCCCCTCTCTGGAGAATGGGGCAGGAGCAGCTCTGTTTGGCATCCCACTCTCCACGTCAGTACTTCTCATGAAGACTTCCAGAAGCCTGAACATGGCCATTTCAGCTAGAGTGCATCTAGGCTTCCCAGTGACACTGCAGCTGGGGTGTATCTATCCTTCCCAGTGACACTGCAGCTGGGGTGTATCTACACTTCCCAGTGACATTGCAGCTGGGGTGTATCTATCCTTCCCAGTGACACTGCAGCTGGGGTGTATCTATCCTTCCTAGTGACACTGCAGCTGGGGTGTATCTACACTTCCCAGTGACACTGCAGCTGGGGTGTATCTATCCTTCCCAGTGACACTGCAGCTGGGGTGTATCTATCCTTCCCAGTGACACTGCAGCTGGGGNTGGGGTGTATCTAAATGTGGCAGGAGCAGCTCTGTTTGGCATCCCATATCCTTCCCAGTGCCATTTCAGCTGGGGTGTATCTATCCTTCCCAGTGCCATTTCAGCTGGGGTGTATCTATCCTTCCCAGTGACACTGCAGCTGGGGTGTATCTATCCTTCCCAGTGCCATTTCAGCTGGGGTGTATTAAGGCTTCCCAGTGCCATTTCAGCTGGGGTGTATCTATCCTTCCCAGTGACATTTCAGCTGGGGTGTATTAAGGCTTCCCAGTGCCATTTCAGCTGGGGTGTATCTATCCTTCCCAGTGACATTGCAGCTGGGGTGTATTTAGGCTTCCCAGTGACATTTCAGCTCCAGTGTATCTAGGTTTTGTAATGAAGGTCTCCCAGTTTCTAGCAGCTACTAGTCTAGTCCATGAGTTTAAGTAGAAAAAGGTCTTCTCCACATGTTCCTGGGATGAGTCCTAATTAGCAGGAGATCTCTGCATAGTGAGATTTCAGCTGTGGACTTGTGAAACTTAAAAGGACATTTTCTGCCTTTTATGGAAGTGGATCATGACCTTCATTAGAAAAGGAGATCCTATTTTGCACTTTCACACCATTAACTTGCTTTTGTAGCACCACTGACTTCAGTGGAATAAGATGCAATTATGTACAGGTCAGGATATTAATCTGGTTCTTCTTTAGTAAGTCTCAGATGTACTAGATAGAAGTTGTAGCAGTTCCCCTCCCTCAGAAAGTGCTATAAAATGTCATTTCGATCAGTTTTGCACTTCAGAAATTGTAATCCAAGGTCTACTTCTCTCTCAGCAAACAAAACCTGGCAAAGGTGAATCATCAGTATGTGTCCATCTGAGTGAATACTGAACAGTCTGAAGAGCAAATAGCTTTACCATACAGGTCAGGCTTTGCAAAAGTCAGAGAGTCAGAGAATCACAGAACAGTCTAGGCTGAAAGAGACCTTAGAGATCATCTAACCTAACCTCCTGCCATGGGCAGGGACACCTCTCACCTAGCCAAGCTTGCTCAAGGACACATCCAACCTGGCCTTCAACATCTCCAGACAGGTGCACCCACAGCCCCTCCACACAACCCATTTTAGAGCCTTGCCACCCTCCTAGTGAGGAATTGCTTCCTCAGATCCAATCCAAACCTCTTCTTCAGTTTCAATCCGTTTCCCCTTGTCCTGTCCCTGGACACTCTTGTAAAAAGTCCCTCTGCAGCCTTCCTGGAGGATATCTTCAGGTACTGGCAGGCAGCTCTAAGGTCCCCCCAGAGTCTTCTCTTCTCCAGGCTGAACAATCCCAGCTCCCTCATCCTGTCCTCCTAGCAGAGGTGTTCCAGCCCCTGCATTATCTTTGTGGCCTCCTCTGGACTTGTTCCAACAGATTTGTGTCCCTCTTATAGTGACAAGATTCCATTTCTGCAGTCTTCTCTGCTGTATGTACCATGTCCCACCTACCTCCCCCCAGCTTCCTCCCCCAAGGCTTGGTTTGTCTTGACAAATAATAACAAAAAGGACATATTCTGTTTCTTAAAACTGTCTGTCAGAATCAACCCCCCCCCAATCTTTAAGCTCTATTTCCCTGTTCACACAGAACATAACTGACCCTGTGTGATGGAAGACCCAGATTATGCCTAGAACACATCTATCACATGCCCATAACACCTGCCTGAATAGCCACCTTGGCCCCACCTTCCCACTTCTTCTTCCCAGGTGCAAGAAGCAGGAAAGCAGACAAAAGCTTTGGCACCTCTCAGTCTAGCACAGACCCCAGGTTTGGCCTTTGCAGCTTGCTCTGTTTGTGATGAACACAGGTCACAGTCCTAGGCCTGTGCATCTGCCTTTGTTGGAGAAATAACTCAGGGCAACTGATGTCGTCTACCTGGACCTGAGTAAGGCATTTGACTCTGTCCCACATGACATCCTGGTCACCAAACTGGAAAAGCACAGACTGGGTGGGTGGAGCACTCACTGGATAAGGAATGGGCTGGATGGTGGCATGCAGAGGGTGGTGATCAATGGCACAATGTCCACCTGGCGACCGGTGACAAGTGGTGTTCCTCAGGGGTCAGTGCTGGGACCAGTGCTCTGTAACATCTTTGTCAGTGATATGGACAGAGGAATTGAGTGCACCCTCAGCAAGTTTGCAGATGACACCAAGCTGTGTGGCACAGCTGACTTGCTGGAGGGCAGGGATGCCATCCAGAGGGACCTGGACAGGCTGGAGAGGTGGGCCCAGGCCAACCTCATGACGTTTAACAAGGCCAAGTGTAAGGTCCTGCACCTGGGTCGGTGCAATCCCAGGCACAGATACAGGCTGGGTGGTGAATGGCTGAGAGCAGCCCTGAGGAGAAGGACCTGGGGGTCTGGGTTGACGAAAAGCTCAACATGAGCCTGCAGTGTGCACATGCAGCCCAGACAGCAACCCTGTGCTGGGCTGCAGCAAGAGCAGTGTGGGCAGCAGGGCAAGGGAGGGGATTCTCCCCCTTTACTCTGCTCTCCTCAGACCCCACCTGGAGTACTGTGTGCAGTTCTGGAGCCCCCAACACAAGAAGGACATGGAACTGCTGGAGCGGGTCCAGAGGAGAGCCACGAAGATGCTCAGAGGGCTGCAGCAGCTCTGCTATGAGGACAGGCTGAGAGAGTTGGGGCTCTGCAGCCTGGAGAAGAGAAGGCTTCGAGGAGACCTTAGAGTGGCTTTCCAGTATCTGAAGGGAGCCTACAGGAAGGCTGGGGAGGGACTATTGACAAGGTCTGGTAATGTCAGGACGAGGGGGAATGGGTTTAAGCTGGAAGAGGGGAGATTTAGACTGGATGTTAGGAGGAAGTTCTTTACAGTGAGGGTGGTGAGACACTGGCACAGGTTGCCCAGGGAGGTTGTGGATGCTTCCTCCCTGGAGGTGTTTAAGGCCAGGCTGGATGAGGCCTTGAGCAACCTGCTCTAGTGGGAGGTGTCCCTGCCTATGGCAGGGGGTTGGAGCTGGATGATCCTTGAGGTCCCTTCCAACCTAAACCATTCTATGATTCTATGACTCCATGATTGGTTCTAGGGCTGTTTTTTTCTGTTGCTAATGGCCAAAGATGCTTGTCAAAAAGCTTAAAGCCCTGGCAAGCTGCTTGTTTGCTGCTGCTGCTTTCGTTTTGTTGGCTGCCCATTTGCCTTACTGCCTCTGTGTGCCGCCACACTTTGCACCGCGCCTAACTGGGGACTTGCCTATGACCGGCAGCCTGACCCTGCCTGACCGAGCCGAGGGACTGAACACAGCTTGCCCTTAGGCTGGATACAGCTGCCCATTGAGCTCAGCCAAGCCAGAGTATAAGTAATGCCGCAGCAACAGCCTAGCAACGAGTTTCGACACCGGGACCTGCCGCCCACCGCTCCAGCCTGCCGCGCCAGCCCGAGGGCCGACTCTTTGCTATACACAGCACCTGATCGGACTGCTCCAGCCCGCAAACCTTCACCCTGCTTTGCCCAGGTAGCTGCTGGCTACCTGATGACTTCCTGAGAGCCACGGAAGACTTGCCTCATGTCTGTGAGCCTTCTCAGATGACCTGCTCAATCTGGACTGGACAAGCAGCACAGTGCCATCACACCACTGCCACTACTATGTGGAAGTCCTCCCCGTGGCTGTGACTGTATTTTCCCATTTATGCTAATGGGTGGCACACATTGAGACTCTTAACCAGTGAGCAACCTAATTCACTTTACTCAAGTTTGTGACAGTCTATGCTTCACCTTCCAGCAGCAGCTTGTGCTGCAAGGCTCTCCAGTTAGAAATATTTTCTAACCACAAACCCTTTCCTAAGTGTGCTAGTTTGGGCCCAGCTAGAATGTTTTGGTGAGAAGGACTAGATTACAGGCTGTGGAAGAAAAACAAGGCTGATGTCTACCTCACTCATAGGCTTGCTGAGATATATAAAAACAAGAATCAAAACATAGATAAGGCACTGCTTCTCCTGCTGGGGAGCTCTGAGCTGCATCTCTCTCTCTAACCTCAACCTCTGTCTCTCTGATTAATCCACTTTGCTTCCTAACCCCCTGGCTGAACCTCCATTCTTCCTTGGGACTGGGGGAAGGTTGAGAGGGTTAGGGGGAAGGTGAAGGGGTGGTTGGGAGCCCCTCTTGGGGACTCAGGTTTCTAGGAGGGCTGTTGTGTTTCTGTATTACCTTTTACCTTGTCTATTTCTGTCTATAACTGTATCTACTGTAACTATCTGCTTGTATATTGAGCTAAGCTGTAAATATAAGCTTCATTTAATTTCCAGAGCTGGCTGAGTCTAGTCTGGGTGATTTCCTAAGTGTTGGGGGGTGGAGAACACCCAAACCATCACACAAAGTCATTCAATTTTGATCTGACTGGATAGATACATCCTGCAAAATCAGTTTTACCAACCACATCATACAATCTGTGTCTGTTCATGGCAAATAAGCTTGGGGAAATTTTCTTTGTCTATTTAATAAACTATTCAGTAATTCTTACATCAGCCTCAATACAATTCACTCCTAACCCAGATTCAAACCCCTCCTTAACACCCTGTCATGAAACATGATGCAAAGACACAAACAGGAGTGGAACTCTGCATGGCTTTTTACCACTGCTTTTACACACCCATGACAATGCAAGAAACTTGCTCCTTTTTTTTCGCTCTACTTCTCCAGTCTGTTCTTCCCTTCCCCTTTTCAGTGTTCCACATCTCATAACCAACATACAAAGGACTTTGCTCACTGAGAGTTGTGCTGCTACTCAGCTGAAGTGGGCTGCTTTTCTAACCACTAGGGACCCCTTCAGCAGCTCTTGGAAACGTATTTTCTCCTTTTGTCCTGTCACCAAGCAAAGTGGCAGTATTCCTTTCTTGGCACAGCCCTGGCCAGGCTGGGTAAATGGCTGAGGCCAATGGGAAGAGATCAAACAATGCCAAGTGCAGGCTCCTACGCTTTGGACACAATAGCCCCATGCAACACTAGAGACTGGGGAGGAGGGGCTGGAGAGCATCCTGGCAGAGAGGGAGCTGGCAGTGCTGGGTGACAACAGGCTGGGCATGAGCCAGCAGTGTGCCCAGCTGGCACAGAAGGGCAATGGCAGCTTGGCCTGTAGCAGGAGCAGTGTGGCCAGCAGCAGCAGGGCTGTCATTCTGCCCTGCACTGGCACTGGGCAGCCCTCACCTGGAGCAATGTGTGCAGCTCTGGGCACTCACTGCAAGAGAGAGATTGAGGGGCAGGAGTGGGGTCAGAGTAGAGCAATGAGACTGGGGAGGGGGCTGGAGGGGAAGGCTGCTGAGGAGAGGCTGAGGGAGCTGGGGGTGTGCAACCTGGAGGAGAGGAGACTCAGGGGGAACCTCAGCACACTCTGCAACTACCTGAAGGGAAGCTGTAGTAAGGTGGGGGTCAGGCTTTGCTCCTAGGCAACATCTGCCAAGAGGAGAGGGCATGGCCTGAAGCTGTGCCAGGGGGAGAGTTAGGTCGGATGTTAGGAAGCAATTCCTAATAGAAACAGTAATCAGAGACTGGAATGGACTGCCCAGGAAGGTGGTGGAGTCACCATCCCTGCAAGTGTTTAAGGCAAGCTTGGCTGTGGCACTCAGTGCCATGGTCTGGTTGATGCAGTGGTGTTAGGTCATAGGCTGGGCTGGATGATCTCAGAGCTCTATTCCTGCCTCAATAGTTCAGTGATTCTGTGTGATTCTGTGAAAGTGACTCTGACTAAGGTTTGTCCTGTGTTTCCTTTTCTCTTTGTATAAAAGGATGCACAGGGATCTGCTGGAGAGGGCCCAGGTGAGGGCTACAAAGATGATGAGGGGACTGCAGCATTGCCTGATGAGGAAAGGCTGAGGGACCTGGGGCTGCTTAGTCTGCAGAAGA
Source organism: Tricholaema leucomelas (assembly GCA_013400475.1). Taxonomy (NCBI): domain Eukaryota; kingdom Metazoa; phylum Chordata; class Aves; order Piciformes; family Lybiidae; genus Tricholaema lacrymosa; species Tricholaema leucomelas. The sequence continues at coordinate 9,045 of WAAF01004496.1, forward strand.
GAAGACTGAGAGGGGATTTAATCAATGTTTATAAACATCTAAGGACTGGGGGTCAGGAGAGGGGGGACAGGCTCTGCTCACTGCTCCCTGGGATAGGACAAGGAGCAATGGGTGTAAGCTGCAGCACAGGAGGTTACAGCTCAACACAAGGGGGAACTTCTCTCCTGTAAGGGTCCCAGAATACTGGCACAGAGGTTGTGGAGTCTCCTTCTCTGGACCCTTTCAAGGCCTGTCTGGATGTGTTCCTATGTGACCTGAGCTCAATTGTGTGGTCCTGCTCTGGCAGAGAGGTTGGACTCGATTTGCTCTTTGGGTCCCTTCCAAATCCTGACATCCTGTGAATATCCTGTGAATCAATCACAACTGATGTGAAGTCTATTAATTGTGCAAAATATTTTTTGCAGATGTACTGCTGGAGACATTAATTTGCTGAAAGAAGAAAAAAAAAGTAATAACTAAAGCTGCAATCTTGCAATGGGTCTGTGATTAGTGCCTAAAATGCTGCTGGTGTTGTAGCCTGCTCCCCTGGAAACATCAGCAGCAGGCTAAGGATAAGCATGATGCTCAGAGGGCTGCAGCAGCTCTGCTCTGAGGACAGGCTGAGAGAGTTGGGGCTCTGCAGCCTGGAGAAGAGAAGGCTTCCAGGAGACCTTGGAGTGGCCTTCCAGGATCTGAAGGGGGCTACAGGAGGGCTGGGGAGGGACTATTGACAAGGTCTTATGATGACAGGATGAGGGGGAATGGGTTTAGAGTGGCAGAGGGGAGATTGAAAGTGGATGTTAGGAAGAAGTTGTTTGCAGTGAGGGTGGTGAGACACTGGCACAGGTTGCCCAGGGAGGTTGTGGAGCACAGAATCATCAAATGTGATCAAAGATCACATTCAGTGATTCTATGCTCCACAATCTCCCTGGAGGTGTTCAAGGCCAGGTTGGATGAGACCTTGAGCGACCTGTTCTAGTAGAAGGTGTCCCTGTTTATGGCAGGGGGTTGGAGCTGCCTGAGCTTTGATGTCCCTTGCAACCTGAACCATTCTGTGATTCTATGATTTCACTTCCATCAGGTCAATCTTTGGTTAACCTCACTCTCAATCCTTCATCATATATTTTACTACCTGTTGGAAAATCTGTAGCAGCACAGCCCTACAAAATTCCACTTCCCATAATCTGCCTCCAGTCTGAATGTGAAAAAAAAAAAACAAAACCAAAAAGCTTCAGTTAAAAATATAAAAGTTGGCAAGGAAATTGTCCAAATATTATGAAAATTAGCTAAGTTAATAAATACATCATCTAAAAACAGCAGAACAGCTAAACACAGCCATTACTGTACGTCCTGAAAAAGTGTTTGTGTGAAGATGATTACCAAATATGCCACTCATGCTCTTATTACTCCATATTACAGCAGACATGGCATAATAATTACCATTAGTGCTGAATACTTTTACTCTGTGATGGCTACATTTAAAATTGTCTTGCCTCCAAGAAGCTCTCCCCTCAGGAGTGAAACTAAACATTACTGTTGTGGCTGGAGAGCAGCCAGGCAGAGAGGGACCTGGGGGTGCTGGGAGAGAGTAGCTGAAGATGAGGCAGCAGTGCCCAGGTGGGCAGCAGAGCCAATGGCATCCTGGGCTGGCTCAGGAGCAGTGTGGGCAGCAGGACAAGGGAGGTTCTTCTGCCCCTGTGCTCAGCACTGCTCAGGACACGCCTTGAGTGCTGTGTCCAGTTCTGGGCTCCTCCATTCAAGAGAGATGTTGAGGTGCTGGAAGGTGTCCAGAGAAGGGCAGCGAGGCTGGGGAGGGGCCTGGAGCACAGCCCTGTGAGGAGAGGCTGAGGGAGCTGGGGGTGTTCAGCCTGCAGAAGAGGAGGCTCAGGGCAGAGCTCATTGCTGTCTGCAGCTCCCTGAAGGGAGGCTGTAGCCAGGTGGGGTTGGGCTCTGCTGCCAGGCAGCCAGCAACAGGACAAGGGGACACAGTCTCAAGTTGTGCCAGGAGAAGTCTAGGCTGGATGTTAGGAGGAAGTTGTTGGCAGAGAGAGTGATTGGCATTGGAATGGGCTGCCCAGGGAGGTGGTGGAGTTGCTGTCCCTGCAGGTGTTATAAAGGAGGGTGGGTGAGGCACTTGGTGCCATGGTTTAGTTAATTAGAAGGTGTTAGGTGATAGGTTGCACTCAATACTGTTAGAGGTCTTTTCCAGCCTGGTTAATTCTGTGATTCTGTGATCAGGTGGTGAGCAAGCAAGGCTGCATTAGCAGCTGACATCCCTTTTCAAGAGAAAAAACAGCTTGTGCCTGTATTGTTCATCACTCATCGTCTGCAGCAGCCTGCAGAGGAGTATCATTTTCCAGATTATCACCCTGTTAGCACAAGGCAGGAGAAAGTATAATGTATGATAGATGATAAAATATAATTAAAGCTTGCACAGAAGAAACACCATTAAAATTATGGCAGCCTGCTGTAAAAAAAAAAGAAAGAGAGAGAGAGAGAAAGAAAAGTCCATTAATGAGCCTGGGGTGGAGGGATGGGAAGAAAGTGGTAACAAACTTATCAGTAGATGCTCCAATTAATTTCACCCATAAAACTGTCAGTGTGCATAGAAATGCCATAAATACAACCTGGATGGCTTGGCAATGACAGCAGTCAGGATTAATGTGAACACTAAGTACCCTAGGACTGCATATGAAGATTAAAGCCTAAGGTCACAAGATATGAGTGCAGAGCAAGCACTGAATGTGATATTTGCATAAATGCTAGCATTGGTTTTGAGCCACTGGTGAAGAGATTGAAATGGGCTTGGAGAGAAAAAGCCATGGAACAATCCCTGGAATAGCTAAAAAGATCTTTCCTGGCATAAAGGAATGTGTGCAGACCATCACGTATGTTATACTGCATTATTATTACAGGCTGGGAAGTGGCTGGCTGGAGAGCAACCCTGAGGAGAGGAAATTGGACAAGAAGCTCAACAGGAGCCAGCAGTG
>WAAF01004497.1:1584-32788 GCA_013400475.1 Tricholaema leucomelas
CTGACAGCTTAGCCAGCAGTTTGCTGTGGGAGACAGTGTCAAAGGCCTTGCTGAAGTCCAGATAGACCACATCCACAGGCCTCCCCACATCCACCAAGCGGGTCACCTGATCATAGAAAGAGATCAGTTTGGAGAGGCAGGATCTGCCCTTCCTAAATCCATGTTGGCTGGACCTGAGCCCTAGTTCATTCAAATTCATCTGAGTCTCTGGAAATTTAAATTAGAACCGAGACAACACTCATTAATCATAATTTCACTCAAAGTATCACAACACTTAGATATTAGTTGATAATGTTGTTCAAGATGATCAGAAATTACTTACGAGACTTGAGTTATAGAGGCAGTAGAGGAGATGCTGCTAAGTTACTGTCACTCTAGTTTCTGTTTTAAGTGAATGTCCATTCTTACAAGCCCCTGTCTCCTGACAGAGAAGTGAGGGAATTAAGCAGAAACACACAAACTGTGGGCTGAGATAGAGTTTTACTGCAAATGAGATAATACAATGTATAATTACCTCAGCCTATTTCCAAAAAGCACAGTAAAATACAGAAGCAGAAGCCAGCAATGTCCACGTTGTCTGTTCCCTGTGTACCCCTGCACCAGCCCACAGACAACCCAGCAGAAAAGGACATCTCAAACTCAGAAACCAAAACCAGCAAGTGAAACAGGCAGTTTTTCGTGTTACAATCAGAACTTACAAGTCCCATGATAACTTTGCTCCAGCCAGCAGTTTCTTTTTGAGATGGGAATGAGGGCAGCATGGCATTGAATATGAGTAGCAGATTCAACTCAATAATACACACTTACAGCTGTAAATTCCTTCAATGTTTGTGGTTAAATGCCATCGTTCTGTCTCTCAAAAAAAAAAAAATTATTTCAACCATACTGTTTTATTTGAATCAAGAGAGGGGTTTGAATCAAGCTGGGGTCAGGGCAGACCTCATTGCTGTCTACAACTACCTGAAGGGAGGTTGTAGCCAGGTGGGGGTTGGTCTCTTCTCCCAGGCAACCAGCAATAGGACAAGGGGACACAGTCTCAAGTTGTGCCAGGGGAAGTATAGGCTGGATGGTAGGAGGAAGTTCTTCACAAAGAGAGTGATTGGCATTGGAATGGGCTGCCCAGGGAGGTGGTGGAGTCACCGTCCCTGGGGGTGTTCAGCAAAAGCCTGGATGAGGCACTTAGTGCCATGGTCTAGTTGACTGGATAGGGCTGGGTGCTAGGTTGGACTTGATGATCTTGGAGGTCTCTTCCAACCTGGTTGATTCTATTCTATTGTAATAGATTTCCATCTGAAAGTCATCGATTTTCACAGGGAACCAGCAGTGCTCTTCATCAAACAGTTAGTTTTGTGCCAGAGCCCCATATAGGAAATGCAGTAAGACTTTTCTGTGTTAGTGTAAGCTACATTCATAGCAAGACTTCTGTTGATGTAGCAACAGCTAAAAGAAACAATACCTCAAACAACATATCTATAGAGATGGACAATATGGATGTAGATTATTGATTATAGAAAACAAAAATTATTATATATGTGCAGTGCAGAAAGATCATTAATGTTTTAATAAGCTTGTGCCTGGAAACAGTGGAAAAGAAGCAGCAGAAAAATAAGACTGCAAAATCTGGAGCAATATTGTATCAGTTTATGGCAGGCCATAATATCTCAGAAGCATTATATTAAAACACTACTAATAATCTAATTTTAAAAAAACAGCCATAGTTTCAAACCACTTGTTTTATGGGATGCCACAGGCTTTCTTTATTGCAGCCCATCCAAGGAAACTAATGGCTAGTTGTAGTCCAGCCTTAAGCTTTAAAAATATACTGTAGCAAATAAGGGAAAGGGAGGCTAAGGTGTCTAAGACAAATGTGCAAATGTGAAGACTTAGTAAGTTTCTATGGGACAAAGTACTTTGATATTGTCTATTTGTGACTAATCTATGTATAAGTTTGAAACTGCAGAAAACACTGCACTGAATTAGCTCTGATGGGTAAAAAGTGCTACATATTTGGACATTCTCCCTTATAGTAAGTCGCATTTACTGACAGGAGATTTTCACCTATTGCAATAGTTTGTCTGAACATAAAGCACATTTGACTAGAATTTACTCATGTAATCCATTTTATTTTCATTTATTTTGTATCTGCAAATGTTTTAATTTCTTCATACAGGAGAGGCAAATGTAGCACATAATCTTCTGCTATGTGCCTGACACTAACCATATGCTTTGGCCATGGAAGCATTTTCAAAGCAGCACCCTACCTCACTAAAAACTGTGTTCAGCTATAAATATAAATGGCAATAGCACACACACCAACACCAGCATGAGATTCTTCTAGGCATTTTATCATGCCCACATGGGAAACCTGCTTGTAGGAAGAGTTACCAGTTTACACAGAGAGAAGATTTTCTGAGGGAGAAGAGAATTTATGTCTCTATGTTTTAAGACAGAAACATATTCCATGGATCATTCAGAATTCTGAGGAGTCCTGTCTACTTAAAGCTCTACTTAGAAGATAATAGGATGATGACTATTTAATCTTCTTTCCTCTTAATCTTAACCTTGCACATATTTTCCCATGGTATACTGGACATTTCTTGAAGTATATTTAACCATAAAATCATCGACTACATTGGATTGGAAAGGAACATTGAAGACCATCTTGTCCAACCCCTCTGCAGTGATTAGGAACATCTCCAAACTGATGATGTTGCTCAGAGCCCTGTGAGGTTCGATCTTGAATGTCTCCAGGGATGGGGCCTCCACCACATCTCTGGGCAAACAAAAAAATACAAGAAATCTCTGTAGAACTGACACATATGTAAACAATTGTAAACTACATGAGCTTTCAACAAATGCCTAGAACCACACTGCAGCCAAGTTTTGATTAGAAAGTAGCTCTAATCACAATATAAATGAACACCCACAGAACCAAAGAATAGCTAGCAAGTGCATATGGCATGCTTCATGGCCTTATTGACCTAAGTAGTTAATGTCACATTTTGCTTTATGTCAAACTTGTAATCCACAGTGTGGAATTGTCCCAGAACAAGCAGAGTAGGTGGCAAATGCTATTGCAAGGTTTTTGTCTTTTGCATAGCAAAACTATTAAAAAAGGTGTCTAGACTTGTCCAAAGATGTAATGAAGTGGAGGACTGTGGTAGAGAGACTGATAGCTAGTGTTTTTAGAATGGGAAAATGACTGAGAGTTGCCAAAAAGATAGCATGGCTGTTAGCCAAGATGTGCACTGAGCTAATGAAAAGCATAAGAATGAATCTCAAGCAATAACTGTGAAAGTGAGATTTAGTTCTTAAACCACCATGATGATTTTGCTTAGGTGGGAAGACATCTTTCGCCTTTAGGAAGTGATGGAAAGTCTGTGAACTTTTACTTAAGGATAGCACACTCTTCAGGTTTTAAAACCTTTGTTGAGTAATACAATGTTTGCTTCTTCTAGCTTCTTCTCCATTCCCCTCCTTCTCTGCTAATTAATCTGCCCTTGACAGGCATTGTTATTCTCTCTGACAGGAGAACTTCTATGTCTTACTTGTATGTTTCACATATGTTCCTCCAGAGGCTTTAGCTCGGTTCCAATCTGAGGACAGCATTATTTTGAACAGCAGGTATGGTGGAAAGTCACCCAACGGTGTCATTTTCTCTGCAGATGAAGCCGGTTCCTGGCTGACACATATTGACAGGTGGCCATCCTGCTGCAGTCAGTCAGAAAGGAGCTCATGCCAAACAGACATGTGTGAGATGTTTAGCCTTTCCACCGTTTCAAGTAAAGTAATAGATTTTTTTTTTTTTTTCAGTTCTTGAGCACAGGCTTAAATATAAAAAAGCTACTCTGCATCTGTTATAATTTGAAATATATCCAGACATGTCTTCTAAAATGCTAAAAAAGCTTTAAAACTCATTATATATTTTCAATTTATTTCTTATTCATTATGTGCATTTTAGTGCTGCTGAAATAAAAGACTTCAAAAGGGGTTAAGAAGAGTGTGTAGCACTAGCATAGAAGCTCAAATACACAATTTATATGATGAACAAAGCCTACCACTGCTGGAAAGAAATCAGGTTTTGGATATTTATCTAGCTGCTGTAATGTTAAAAGATCCAAAAAGTTGAGCCTCACTGCGCTTTATACCCATGTCATACACATTTAGCTCTTTCAGCTGTTGTTCACTGATTGCTGTTCACCGATTTCTAGGTCAAGGACTCCCAGACTTTTGCAGCTGGCCTCACACAAGGAGTTCAGCAATCTACTATCCCTAAGAAAAATGAAGCTGCTTTTCCTGAGCTCCTAGAAATTACTATGTTGCAGTCTTGCACTCACCTGAATTGGAGAGATGCTGCCACCTGATGCCTACTTTTGCCTCCCCTTTGCCTCATTGTGGTGGATTAGGAACTGCCCTACCTCCACCCCCCACACTGCTGAAATTTACCAGACTAGCTCAGATGGCTTGGAAGTAAGATGAAGCCGTATTTAAAGCAAAGCAAAATTTACAAGCATATACAGGCAAGGTATTTACAAATTTTTGCAACTCTATGCAAATTAGAAATAGTACAGAAATCCAAACTCCCTCTTGAACAAACAAAGCTGCCCATAAGGGGATCAAAGCTACTCTCTCTTTTTCCTTCTACTTTCCCAGACAGACAAACAAAACAACCAGCAAAGCTTATGTTGTTAGGAGTTAGATGAGATTAGTAGAAAAGATAGCAGAGCGAAGTGAGGAGGAAGTGAATTGATCCAGTGTCACAGATCAGAGTGGGACAAATTGCTTACATTTTGGCTTTTTATCCCTCTCAGTAAACCAAAGAATGATATGGGCTTCATCACTATTTTCTTTGTATAAGTAATGATCTAAAGCTCTCATTAAAATATTCCAGTTAGCCTCAAACCAGCACACTCATCTTCCCAAAGACTGTTATTTCTTCTCAGAGGATTTATCAAGTCTTAAGGAGTTTTACACAGTAAATTGTTTTTTGAATGCTGTGGGTCTTTGTACATGAAAAATACATTTCAGTTTCAGGTAAGCACTGTTTAGAGAATACAACTTACACCTATTTTCTTTTGGCATCTTCATTTTCACTGCTGTAGCCAGCAAATTTGTGCAGCTGACGTTTTACACGTGGTAGAAGTGCAAATCATAACAATTCACATTAGGGAGCCAAAAAAGACCATCTACTCAGAGTTTGCCAAGACAACTTCAATTTTACTTACTGAAAGTAAATGGTTTGGGGAATCTTTGTCCACAAATGCTCATATAATGTCATGGTGAAAATGAAGTAGACATACCATATGCTTCTCATTAAAAAGTTTTAATTTTTGAGTAGTACCACACCCCAGTAGATCTACTGCAATTACTCACCGTATATGTATGCCTGTTGCACTCCATGCTGCATGCAAGATGGCACGCTCTTCTTTCACTCATTAGTCAACGAATAGGGCAGCTTCTGCAAGCAAAATGGTGGAAGGAAGCTTGGCACCTGGATGATTTGCCTGTGTCTTTAAAGGTAGCCCGTATGATTCTGAGAACAAAATACTGTGCAAGCTGCATTCAGGATATACTGCATCTTTTATCAGTAAATATACTTTAATTTCGTTATTTCATTTTGAGAAACTCTGTAAGGCAGATCAACAAGTGAGGTACAAAAGCAAGAGATAAGAAAATCAAGAGATCAAAGAAAAAAAAAAATCTATGCCAGCACCAAGAGGTCAAGAGATAAACAAGCATGATGGAAAAAAACAGATAGTTTGGTCTAAAGCTACAGAATCCTGGCTTTACTGGGGACACAACAAGCTAGTGTCCTCTAATTGTTATTTCCATGAGCCACTCACACAATCTAATGCAAAGCAACTCCAATGGAATACTAATTTTGTTGTACAAACACAGGTATCTACAATCACTTAAAGTTACTAAGAGCATCTGAGTCGTCTTCGTAGGTACTCACAGATATGACAGAAGATGTATGGGACACCCAAATTAATGTTTTTACACATACAGAAAAGGAGTTGGAGGTGCTGGTGGATGAAAAGCTGGACATAAGGCAGCAATGTGTTCTTGCAGCCCAGAAATACAACTGTGTCCAGGGTGCATCAATAGAAGTGGGGTCAGCAGGTGAAGGGAGATCACAGGATCACAGAACATTAGGGGTTGGAAGGGAACCAAGAAGATCATTGAGTCCAACTTCCCTGCCAGAGCAGGACAATACTACCTAACACAGATCACAGAGGAACACATCCAGACAGGCCTTGAAAGTCTCCAGAGAAGGAGACTTCATGACATCTCTAGGAAGCCCATTCCAGTGCTCTGTGACCCTTACAGTAAAGAAGTTCCCCCTTGTGTTGAGGCAGAACCTCTTTTGCTGCAATTTACACCCATTGCTCCTTGTCTTATCACAGGGAGCAAGTGAGCAGAGCCTGTCCCCCAGCTCATGGCCAGCCTTCAGATACTTACAAACATTTATCAAATCCCCTCTAAGTCTTCTCCTCTCCAGACTAAAAAGCCCCAGGTCCCTCAGCCTCTCCTCATAACCCATGCCCTCCTGTCCCCTAATCATCCTTGTAGCCCTCCACTGGACCCTCTCCAGCAGATCCCTGTCTCTCTTCAACTGGGGAGCCGAAAACTGAACACAGTATTCAAGATGAGGTCTCACCAGGGCAGAGTAGAGGGGGAGGAGAACCTCCCTTGATCTGCTGGACACACCTTCTACTACACCCCAGGATCCCATTGGCCTTCTTGGAGACAAGGGCACACTGCTGTGCCATGGTTAACTTGTTATCCACCAGGACCCCCATGTCCCTCTCCACAGGACTGCTTTCCAGCAGACCACCTCCCAACCTGTACTGCTGCAGTTTGTTATTTCTCCCCAGATGCAGTACTCTGCACTTGTCCTCGTTGAACTTCATCTGGTTCCTCTGTGCCCAGCTCTCCAGTCTGTCCAGGTCTCTCTGGATGGCCACACAGCCTTTGGCTGTATCAGCCAAGCCTCTGAGCTTGGTGTCATCATCAAACTTGCTGAGCAGACACTCTGTGCCCTGATGTCATAGACGAAGATGTCGAATAGGACTGGCCCCATCACTGATCCCTGGGAAACACCACTAGTCACAGCTCTCTAGCTACTCCTGGCACCATTGATCACCACCCTCTGAACTCTATCTTGCGACCTGTTCCTGATCCACTTTGCTCTCTGCTCTTCCATCCCACACTTCCTCAGCTTACTCACTAAAATGTCATGGGAGATGGTGGCAAAGGCCTTGCTAAGGTTAAGGTAGACTACATCCACTGGTTTCCCTGAATCTACCCAATCAGTTATGGCATCATAAAATGCTCTCGGGTTAGTTAAGCATGACTTCCCCTTGGTAAATCCATGCTGACTACTACTGATAACCTTCTTCTCTTCCAAGATGATCACAGCCTCCATTCTCCTGAAGCACTGCATCCAGCTTTGAAGTCTTCAGTACAAGAAAGACATGGTCCTGTTGGGGGAGGTCCAGAGGAGGGCCACAGGAATGTTCAGAGGGATGGAGTACCTCTCCTATGAGGATAGGCTGAGAAAGCTGTTTAGTCTGGAGAAGGCTCCAGTCAAACCTTACTGTATACTAAGGACTGCTCATAAGAAAGTTGTGGACAAACATTTCAGTAGGGCCTGTAATGATAGGATAAGAGATAATGTTTTTAAACTAAAAGAGGATAGATTTAGATAAGAGGAAGAAAAAAAAAAATGAGGGTGGTGAAACACTGGAAACAGTTTGTCCAGAGAAGCATAAGATGCTGGAAACCTTCAAAGCCAAGTTGGACTAGATTCTGAGCAACCTGATCTAGTTGAAGATGAGCATGGCCCTTGAAGGGGAGATTGGACTAGATGGTCTTTGGAGGTTCTTTTCAATGCAAATTAATCTATGATTCTATTGTTATTCCTATTTCCAACATTCTGGAAATGCAGTAAGAGGCTAGGTAGAACACCCTGAAGATGCAAAAAAAATATTGCATGCAATGATCACAGCTTCTTGGATTAAGACAGTTCGCAGATGTGGTACAGCACACAGAGATAATACAGGACACTAGCCTTTGAGTTTTTAGAGGGGTGGCTGGGGCCCAGGTGAATTATTCAAGGACTTCTCAAATACCCTAGACTTGTGTGTTCAACTGAACGAGGCCCAGAACCTTCTTTGACTATGATGGGAGTTTTTATACATAGTTTGAGTATCTACTGGAAGACATTTGTATGAAAATGCAGATGCAAGCCTCAAATTGAATCCTACCCTAAGTGATGGAACTAGAGCTGAACAAGATGACCTCCAAAAGTTCCTTCCAACTTCTGCCATTCTGTAAATCCAGCTGCTCAACATCACTCTTTCTTTATTCTCAGTTCAAAGAAGAAGATGCAATCAATTATCAGACGCGTAGTGAAGGGGATATTTTTAAACCCAAATAAATACAATGGCAAGATTCTGTGGGTGAATGAGTTGGGGTTTTGTTAGGGTTTTTTGTTTGTTTGTTTTATTATTACAGGTCATTCAATAAGAATATCTACAAGCTCCGTGGTCAAGTCAAGATGTATGGCCACAGGCTGCTATACCATAGTATCAGGGGTAAGAAGAGACAGGGAGAAAGCTTAACATAAGCAAGTTCCCAATCCTATCTGAATTCAAATCTGGATCCCCTTGTTGCATCCCAAGCATGGGGTTATATACTTTTTTATCAGAAGGCTACACAGGAAGGTTACAAATCATCTCAGACTGTGATTGGTTACATGCACCTGCGTTAGGATTACACACTAGTTAGCATAGACGTCCTTCATATTCTCTCAACAACACGTATATTCTGTTTGGCAATTCCAAGTCAGCAGAGACAGCGAAAATCACAGGCTCCAGACTTACATTTGTTTACATTTGCTACACCATTCTCTAAGGTCATTCCAACCCTCTATCAGCACTTACTGAACTCTCTCCTGTCCATGGCTGGACAATAGCTGCACCACAGTCACATAATTCTATAAAATCACAGCATTTAATATTACTATCTCCAACATGTACTGCAGACTGAGGCTTCAGTGAACATCACATGAATAAGAATTGTAAGAAAGACAGTGAATTGTAGTTTTTATTGAAGTGGATATCCATGCTTTTCAACTGTTTAAATGGAACAAAGGCATTTGGATGTGCTGCTTGATATTTTAATCAACTGCTATGCATACTAATTTTTATCTGTTTTCTTGCTTGTGCCAGTCAGAACATCCCTGAAAGACTCCTCTAGGATTGTCAAGATCATGTTATGTCTTTTTTATTACATTTTAATTACTCTCTTGCAGACTGCAAGGATGGTATGCACAGACTCTGCTGGAACGGGGCCTGTCCAAATATATGCAGCTATTTGGTTGTTTTCTTTTTCATACCCACTACAAATTCCCAAAGCTATTTCAAATTCTCTCTGTTTTCACTGTAATCACTGGAACAGTTCCAGAGTTTCACTGGTACAGAATGTCAGAGGATGCTAATTTGGGAGAGATGGAAAAGTAAGGGAATATCAAGTAGACTCAGATATACTTCTTTAGCACTAAAATTCACGATACAATACAAAACAAAAAAGTCATTTGTTTTCCTCCACTACACTTCTTTTCATCCTTTTGGAAGCAAGATAAATACTAATCAAAAGCATTTTCTTATGAAAAGTCCTCCATGTCAGCAATCTTTTTACAACACAGTTCTCTAAAAGAATCTTAGAATCATAGAACAGTCTGTGTTGGAAGGGACTTCTGAAGTTCATCCAGTCCCACCTCTCCTACAGTCATCAGGGGCATCCTCAACTAGAATAGATTGCCCAGAGCCCTGTCAAGCCTCACTTTGAATATTCCAGGGATGGGCCTTCCCAACAACGCCCCTGGGCAACCACTTGCAGTGTTCCTCATGGTAACATCCAATCTTAATCTTCTCTTATCGAGTTTGAAACCATTGTCCCTTGTCCTATCACTGTAAACAGTCTCTCCCCACCCTTTTCCTAGGCCCCCTTCAGGCACTGGAAGGACACTATTAGGTCTTCCCTGAGTCTTCTCTTTTCCTGAGCTGAACAACTCCAGCTCCCTCAGCCTGTCCTTCGAGGAGAGGTGCTCCAACCACCTGATAATTTTTGTGGCCCTCCTTTGGACCCACTCTATCAGGCTCGTGTCCTTCCTATATTGAAGGCACCAGACCTGGATGCAGTACTTGAGGTGAGGCCTCATCAGAGTAAAGTGGCAGAATCATCTCTCTGGATCTGCTGGCACCACATCTTTTCGTCCAGCCCACGATGTGATTTGCCTTCTGGGCTGCAAGCGCGCACTGCTCATGCCCAGCTTATTGTCCATCAGCACTCCAAATTGACCTCTTAGAAATAACACAAAAACTCCAAAAGACAAGATCAGTTGCAGAGCATGACTGCTTAAGTAGGTGTATCTGAGCTTAATATGTCTTGTGTTTCCTTGGGTTTCACAATAAAGCATCATCCCAAATATATAGTCAAGGCTGAGTTGACCAAGTGTTCTAAACAACCACATATCCTACTTGATTTGGTTTTCATCCCATTAATATATAACCTATACAACTGCAATCAAAAAAGACTAAAATATCAAAAACTAAGTGGGTCTAACTTCAAGTAGGAGCATCAGCATTAAACTCCAGACACGCAAGCAAACAGTAAATTCTCTACAATGGGAAATCATCTTTCTCATATCCTTGAAGAGGAAGGCTTCTCTAATTCTTCCTGTCATCTTGTGAGATGATGTTTCTGAATACTTTTTGTAACTCTGCTTTCCAGGTGGAGCTCATTAGGTGAGTATGTTACTCTTGGATAGCATCCAGAGTTCAAGGGTCAGTGAGAGTGCATCTCCTATCCATACAAAGTCTTCAGGGTCCCATCTTAACCCTATCGAATTTTAGAATTTGAATAATGAGTTACTGGCAACTTACTTTCAAAAAGTCACTGAGTTTCACATGAAACAAGATTAAATGAGCAAAGAAAGGTGATATGTTTTGTAAAAATTGATCAGCTAAGTGCACACATCCTGCATAAGCAGGGTGTCATTACTGGGCTATGTTTCACAGATCGGACAGAACAAACAAGAGCTGGCAGATGAATAACACAATGTTGTGCCTGTAGTGTACCACTGAGTAATGACCTTTAGCTGTAGTAAAGGCTTCAGTGCTGTCAATCATAATCACTATGACCTGTTGCTTGCAAGATAAAAGTAACCTTTTTTTTTTTTTTTTTTTTTTTTTTTTTTTTTTTTTTTTAANACTTTAAAGGTCAAAATACTTCCAAAATACTCCACTAAAAACAGCATTTATTGATTTGACACAGTAGTATTGTCACTGACAGTGGCTCTTCATCGTCAGGGTGATTTTTGTGGATTATTTGACATATTTTTGAGTTGGTTTCCTATTTGTTGACGTATCTTAAATGGGTTATGATCATTTAAAAACCTGATTATTTCAGTTACATGACTTCATAATGAACATGTCATTAACATCCCACTATTTGAGAGGTTATCTCTGTATTAGTTTGGTACGTTTTAAACAGAAGATCACAATCAGTAAATTATAAAGCATCTCTCCACAAAAATTAAACAGCAGAGAAAAATCGCACTGCTTATAAACCTTGTAGTAAATGTAACTCCTACGTTTTTTTTTTCTGTGTGTAAAAGAAAAATATTATGTCAGTTAAATACTAATTAATCTCAAATAAGTAATGGATGAGGTACACGGACTCACATGTTTCCTCAGCACAAATCACCTACAAACGTGGCTAATCTGTCAAATTGTTTTTAAGAATGCTTGCATAAGTAGGGTGGCATGGAACATATTTACTGAAAGCTTTGCAGGAGTTTATTTTCAACTACTACTTAATTTTACTAACTTTATTACGCTTACTTGTTATTGGCACAAATCAAGAAGAGAATTGGATGTCTGACAGGAGAGGGATGACTATGAGGAACAGATGGGCTTGGACATACATCTGACTACTTGACTACTCCAAAACAAAAAAAGGAGAAGAACAAAGTAGAAAAGTAGAAGTAGACCTAGCAAATGGGGTGGCTTGAACATGTGCTCAGATGCTGGGCCTACAGTAATGCCCACTACTTATGAGTTAATTGCAACACTAACTCTCTAAGAACTCCTCATTTTCATATGTGCTAAAACATAGTTTCCCTGCTAACAACAAACTAGCTAGTGACTGAACTGTGGCTATCTATGGGGAGATTTCAGAAGGTTATCATTTCCATGAGAAGTGCCAATTGCTGAAAACACCTCTGGTGTTGGCCCATAACCTCTGCATTTTGTGCTGGATTCTCTCTCAGCACAGCCCCTTATGAGCAGAAATGTAGAACAGACTGAACCAAGTCACTTTGGCTTTTTAGCTCTGTAGACTGCTACAAACAAGTTGTCACAGTAGCTCCAAAAGGCAGATAATTTTTCTGACAACATGGTGCAAAATAACCTCTTAAGAGTTAGAGATGCACCAAGAGTCCTGAGATCATTGAATCAATCAGGTTGGAAGAGACCTCCAAGTTCATCCAGTCCAACCTGTCACCCAGTGCTGTTCAATCAACTAGACCACGGCACCAAGTGCCTCATCCAGTCTTTTTTTGAATACCTCCAGGGACAGCAATGCTATCATCTCCCTGGGCAGCCCGATCCAATGGCAAATTGCTCTCTGTGAAGACTTCCTCCTAACACCCAGCCTATTCCTCCCCTGGCACAGCTTGAGATTATGTCCCCTTGTTCTGTTGCTGGTTGCCTGGCAGAAGAGAGTAACCCCCGCCTGGCTACAGCCTCCCTTCAGGCAGTTGTAGACAGCAATAAGATATGCTTCTAGAAATCAGAGTTCCTGATACTATGAATTTTGCCTTAGAATTTACCTCATGTGAGATAAGACTTTCTGGTGTTCTATTTTTACTGCATTCTCTTGGAGATAGAATGATTATATGAAACTGGGAGACAAGAAAACCTCATCTCAAATAATCCCAGCTCTCTAAGAAGTGTTATCCTCACTTCAAACACCTCACTTACAGAGTGGATATTGTGGTTTAGATCTACCCAGCCAGCAACAAATCACAAGTCAGCTGCTTGTTCAGTGTTGTGTGGGAAAGGGAGCAGAAAATATAACAAAGAGTTTGAGAATTGAGACAAAGACAGAGATGGATCACTCACCAATTGTGGTTGCTGGTGAAAAAAGAGACCTGGGGAAAAAAAAACACATCAATTTAATTTAAATAGACCTACTATCAATTTACCAATTGAATCAGAGTAGGATAAAGAGAAATGCAGCTAGATGTGAAAAGCAACTTCCTTTCAACTCTGGGGATTTGGGACTGTATTCAGCTGTTTACATGCCTATATTGGTTCTATTTTAAGTTTCCCAGAGACTCAAAATACAGCTAACGGAACCAGTACAATAATACAATAATAGCATGCCTTCCCCTCTGCCCCCTTTGGAAAGGAAGGAATTAGATGTAGGGAATACCCAAAGAATAGTCTTGCTTCAATTTGGAAGTTAAAAGAAAAAACTTGAACAATACATAAAGGTATTTAAGGTAGGGGACTTACAAAGAGGTACAGGGAAGGGAAACAAGGTACAAAAATATATACACAACCAGACTGATGGCAATGGATGGAGGTAGATTCAGGAAGGGGTTGTCCACCATGTGGTAGGATGACCACGCAGCAAAACAGGAGCAGCAGGAACAAGGGTGCTACCGGCAGGCAGAGAGGGCAAAAAAGAGGAACAGGCAGTTCCTCTGTTTTCATAGGGGCCCTAGATAGGAAGTGGGAGTGGGGTCACGTTCAGACCACCCCCAGGAGAGTTAACCCTTTACAATGCCTCTGCTGTTTATTTCTCCTCAGACAGAGAACTTACACTGTTTCCCTTCTCCACTTTGGGATCAGTCCCACGGGAGACAGTCCTCCACAAACTTCTCCAATGTGAGTCCTTCCCACAGGTTGCAGTTGTTCACAAACTGCTACAGCATGACTCCAAACAATGGACTACAATTCTTTTAGTGATGGAATGCTCCAGGGCAGCTTTCTGTCACAGTCGTGATGGTTTTGGGCGCAGCCACTTGCTCTGGTGTGGAGTCCTTTGTGGACTGCTCCACCACTAACTCCCATGGACTGCAGGGGTCATCCTGCAGCCTGCTTTGAGGTATGTAATAGAAGTCTCACACATTTCTTTTTCTAAACAAACTTACATAAACTGAAGTTATGGAAATCCAGGAAAATTACTCACGGCACAGTCCGTGGCTCAAAAATGGAAAATAAAGAAAACATACTTTGTACTGGTTTTCTTTATAGAATTCCATGAAGTGACAAGAGTACTACCTGTACAGTGTTGGAAGATTTCTCCTATGAGCCTTCTTCATCATGATAACAAGACAGATCTGTTACATGACATCCTAAATCACTAGAGGAACTATAGTACTGCATATGCAGAAGGATGTCACACACATCAAGTGATTGATACCTTCAATTGTTGTGATGGTTTGGGGTGTCCCCCACCCCCCACACTTTAGAAATCTAGACTCAGTCGGCTCTGGAAATTTGAATGAAGCTTATATTTACAGCTGGCACAATTTACAAGCAGATATTTACAGTATATACAGATATATACAGAAATATACAAGGTAAAAAAGGTAATACAGACACAACTCCCCTCCCAGAAACCTGAGTCCCCAGGNCTAGTTCTTCTCATCAAAACATGCTAGCTAGGCTCAAACTAGCACAATGGTTGAAACTTTATACATCTCCTCACCAGCTGATCTCCTCACTATGGCTGAACACATATCCCGGATTCTTAACTCAAGCATGCACATTTTCACGTCTGGACCACAATGAAAACAGAGCAAACCGTCCCACTGGGTTCTTTTTTTTTGTCAAAAGAAACCTGAATATCTAAGTCAGAAGGAGTCCTTAGCATGTTTTCAAAACATTTCCCAATCGACAATCAGACCACCCTAGGATATATTATGACTAATCCACCCCTTAGCATATGCAAAAATTAATCACCATTTCCTTCTTTCTTTTAACTGTGATAACACATACAGAGGCCAGGTATTATGATGCCTTGTCAAGCATAAGAACTGTTATTGAGCTAGCAACACTAACTTCTCTAATCTGTCTGTCTTTATCACAGATGCTAAAAAATTTCATATCATTTTGAAAAACATAGGGGGGTACTTGAAAACAGATAGCAATATCATATTACAAGTAGACATCAAAACCAAGCTTGAGGATTAAAAATCTTCTAATCAAAGAGAAAAAGCAAATAGTTATCATAATAACAGTCTTCATAACCATTGCTTTAGTGATACTCAGATTCTGAGCCCTGAGTAATTTTTCTGCCTTGTAATTTTGAGATGATTAAAACTTCATCACTGCAGCTGTTTTCTTCAGGAAAATCCACGGCTGCAGAATTATAATACATATGGTAATAATCCATTAGTCTAGCATTATTCACATCACTATAGTTAAACTTGGGTCAGCATGTTTTTAAGGTTTCTACAAGTTCGTATTTGTCCGTGCACATTTCCTTTTAGCTGACTTGGAACATGACTTACAGCTATGTTTACTTTACTACTTTTTTCCCTCAATCTGTTTGAAAAAAACTGTGCTCAAAGCTGTTAATCTTGAGGCTAACATCTAAGTGTTACTATCTCTTATTTCAAAATATGTGCCATGTTTAATTGGCACTGAAATCCTTTTCTGGTCTGTAGTATTAAAGCCAATGTATAACTAGAAATAAAATTGTCACATAAGGATTTCCTCACTTAACTCCCCATTGACTTAGCTGTCTCCATAATTATACCTTTGTTAACAGTCAAATTGATATTGGAAGGTGAGCCGTTCTCACCCCCCTTTTAATCATCCCTATTCTATTTAGCAGCCTTCAAATCTCTTTGAACAGGAGATATGCCAATATTCAATTATTTAATCTTTTCAAATTTATCCGTAGGAGTACTTCATTGGAGTTTTTGGAATTCCAGAGAGTGGAAGCATAAGAGAATATTTATAAAAATCTCTTTCTTCAAACACTTCCAGATTAATTTCATAGAATCAGCAAATTATTAAGTTTGGAAAAGACCTTTAGGTTCATTGAGCATTTAATGAAATCAGAATCCTGTTTGTTTAGATAACACATCTCAGTTTCATAACTTTCTCCTTTTGAATTTACTGGTTTGTTTTCTCTACCATGAACAATAGCTGATACTTTTCTAAACATCACCTCAGCAATCAGCAAGGTGAGCCAGAGAAGATGATTGTTTTATGATGGGAAGGAAAAAATGTGCCCATCACAAGCCAGGGGCTGTTTGAGACCAACAGTCACTTTCTGTGCTTCCTCCTCGGTATAAAATTTCTATTAATCTATATTTGTCCCTCCTTGAGACATTAAGAATATGGCTCAGAAATGCTCTATATCCAAGTGACCCTAAGGTTGAGGCTAATGCAGAAGTATCCTGGAGATGGCATGTGAAATCTACTCTGGTTTTCTCTGAAAACTGTTATTAGCTGTAATTAATTGGATCCCTTTCTCTGACTTTGGGTAGCTACCTAGCAAAAAAAAAAAATGCTGCAGAACAGCTATCTGTCCTGATATTTTTTCTGTAGTGTTCATGTCTAGACTGTATTACCTCCTCCTTTCTTTCAAGTTGCAGAAATGTAAGGGCTCTTCTAAATACCTGAAATAGCAGGTGTTCGCATTAATTAGTTAACTCTCAGTATGTATTAACCGATGTCTTCCTTTGGATACTCTGTATCTTTCAAAACAGATCCTTCTCTGCTTACCTTCACTTGTGCTAGGTAGCCACAAAGTCATACCAAAATTCTGCAGCTGTATAGCACCATGGAATCAGTCAAGGTTGGAAGGGACCACAAGGATCATCTACTTCCAACCCCCCTGCCATGGGCAGGGACACTCTACCCTAGATGAGGCTGGTGAGAGCCTCATCTGGCCTGGCCTTAAGCACCTCCATGGATGGGCTGTGTAAATGTTGTACATCCAGTATGACAGAGAGATCCATTTATATCTGGTTAAAGCACTGCATACTGCCATAGTCACACAGGATCCCTTCCTCTCAGATGTTTAGCCATGTACTTTTTTCTGGCTAAAATGAACTTGAGTTTTCTCTCCTGCACTGCCGCCTAAGATTACTAACTGCTGGTGGACAATTTGTAGTCATTCTTCAGAAGAAAATGTTATTCTTAAGGCCTGGCTGCATCTCATAGTTAGTGTAGCTAATATGTAAATGGTGAAAGAAAGCAGTGTAGACAGTGTAATAGCTACAAAGAGGCAAGGCTGGGAAAACCTGTCAAAGAAAGCTACCTTCTGAGCAAGCATTCTTTGATGTTTCGTGTTTCTGGGTGAAGGAGTTTGCTTCCCATCCCTCCTATTTCAGGGTCTTCTCATCGTTTCTATGCTTCCTCTGATGGGCAGGAAGTCCCATTAGCATACTCTAGATATTTGTTTTGTAATTTCTTCTGTATAACTGAAGTGTCCACTGTCAAAAACCTTATGGATGAATATTTCACTTCAGATTCAAAGTTCATTACTGTCCATTAGCTTCAGATTTCACTTCAGATTCAAAGTTCATACTGTCCACTAGCTGGCTGAGCTAGGAACATGTTGACCCTGAGCAGTCACCTGTGTTCCTGGGAGTCCTGCCATGTTTACATTCCCAATTGGAACATTGGCAGCATTCCCAGAATCTTGGGAAGGTGGTGTCCCTTGCTGTGCCCCTGAGTTACCATTGTTTTGGGTTGGACTGGTACTTTGTTTATCTTTTCCTTTGGACACAGAAGCTCTCCTATTTTTCACAGGCACCATGTTCGAATCTTTCACACAGACTGTCAAAATTATTATAAAAGTCACAATTACAAGACATAAATTCAGACACACCAGAAATGCCACAGACTGACATGAATAACATTCTGAACAAGGGTTTTCATTTTTTATCTCAGATTTAGGGAGAATGACTCGCATGAGGGCTGTAGATAAAGCAGTAGAAGCTCCCTTCCATTTCTTGAAAAGTTATTGGTGAATACCCCTGTAATGTTACTAGTGACAGACTCAGTGAAATTGAAACCAACATAGCCAAGAATCAAATCCCCCCAGTTCCAAAAAATGGATGTAAGCCTAGTTTTGACCTTTTTCAAAATGGTATTAACCAGAAAATAGCCAATCTGGGCTTTGACCCAACTAAACACAAGGAAACAGAAAACAGGCCACACAAGAGCCCCCACTAAGTAAAGTAACTTCCTCATCCGGATATGACACTGAGGAACAAAATTGGATATATGTTCAAAACAGGCTGTAATTCATCAGTTTGATCACCACTTTGATCTAGCATAGGGAGCAGCAGATAGTATTCCTACAGGCAGTCTTTCAAGACTAAGTATCACTCAGCAGATCAAATTAATTCAGTTTAGATTTGGGTTTTTTTTTAAAAATCCTAATATAATTTTTGTATGTGTAACTACATATTTTACTGAAGCTAAAAATAGGAGTAACATTTAAACTTCTCACATATGGGAAGATTTAACATTAAGAATGGTAACTTCTAGATGATATAAATGTATTACTCCCCCTTCTGAAATAAACAAATGCCAATAATCTGTGAGAGATTCTCTTCACTATTTAGAATGACAGAGGGAAGGGCCTTCGTGTTTAATTGGGAATTGGTTCTTGCCAGTGCTCCCAAAGAAAAAGGTGTTTGTCACTTTGCTATCAAGGACATATTTTCAAAGAGAATAAAACATCACTTTTCTGTGATGGTTCCCCAGTGGTGACAACAGTGCATTTTCTAAGCAGTAAGTTTTTCTGAAGGTCCTTATGGCTGCTCACTGACTGATAACTATTACAATCAGATACTGACTGGTTTTCTACCCTTTCTCTGTAGTTCAGAACAAAGGAGCCAAAGAAGTACCCCAGTGTCATCAGAATGATCCTTCTATCTGAAGATGACACAAATTGCTGAGCTCCCTATTTGTCCATAGCTTACACATTCAGCACTTCTGTGTGACTCCCATTGCCACTTCTGTGAAATTGACATTCCACTCTTGTGACAAAGAGACAAAACTCACTGAATAAACTCGGGGAGGCCCCTGTGAGTGGAAGAGGGAAATAATGCAGCGAATTGTATTTATTAAGTACGGTAGCATAAAGACTCAATCATATACTCAGTACACTTATGTGTATATGTCTATACATATATGTCTACATGTGGATATATAGGTAGATATGTCATAATACTAAAACATCAGGACCAGGGCAAGAGTTTAAGCTTTGGACTGTCATTTGCCCATAGCAAAGTCACAGAGGCTGCTGCTGCGCCAATCCTCCCAGACGTTGTGTAAGCCCAGTCTGAGGAACAGCATGTGCCAAAGGTTCTTCCTAGTAGACAGTCTGGACCCTGATTTTGGAGGAGATGGGGAAGAGAAGATGCAGTAGTCCAAGATCAAACAGCCATGCCATTTGGCCTCAGGACAGCAAAACAGTCCCTGCATGATTATACTTAGTCTTACAGATGTAGCCAAGGAAAATGGATAAATGTATCAACCCTTATTCTGACACAGACTCATTCTGAGATACTTGCGTTTGAGTTCTGAAATCTAAGAGAGCCCAGTCTCATCCATTGTGATGATATATAAATTTTGGTGTGAAAATGTAAGAATGAAACAACTAACTGTCGTGTTTGGGGTTTGTCAAGAGTTTTTTTTTAGTTGTTGTTGTTTTGCTTGTTTGTTTGTTTTTCTTGTGAGGTAATTTTAATGGCTCAGGTGCACACTGCTTGTTTCATAAATGGACCATACTCAGAAGGAAGATGTTTAATACTCATTCTGCAGGGTGACTTCTGTCTTCCCTACCACCTCTTTCCCATTCCGACTTCTCCTCTGGTCTTGACAGGTCCTTACTGCTGAAATCACACGTACTGGGGGTTCATCAACAGTGACACTTCAGGGTTTTAATTTTCAAAATATTTGGTATTCACACCTATGTACCCAACAGGATTCTCTGAGTGTGGAGCTGGACTAGCACATGGGTGTGTGATGGTTTGGATATTACCCATCCCACCACACTTTGGGAAATCACCCAGACTAGACTCAGCCAGCTCTGGAAATGGAATGAAGCTTATTATTTACAGCTTAGCACAATATACAGGCAGATATTTGCAATATATACAGCTATATACAGAATTATACAAGTTAAAAAGTAATACAGAAACACAACACCCCTCCCAGAAACTTGAGTCTCCAGGAGGAGCTCTCAACCACCCTTCCACCTTCCTCCCAGTCCTCTACTTTACCCAAGACTTTGCCTTATGCTCAAGGTAGTTTGGAGGGTCAGCCATAGGGGTTAGGAAGCAGGTAAATTAGTCACAGAGACGGTAGGTTAGGTTAGAGAGAGAAATGCAGCCCACAAAGCCCAGAGAGTGACTCTGTAATCTATATTTATATTCTTGTTCTTATACATCTCAGCAAGCCTATGAGTGAAGTAGACATCACCATTAGTTTTTGGGTTTTTTTGTTTTGTTTTTTTTTTTTTTCACAGCCTGTAATCTAATTCTTCTCACCAAAACATTCTAGCTAGGCTTAAACTAACACAGGGTGCTGGGGTTTGGACAGAATTAAGAAGGCTGAAGTGAAGTGAAGTGAAGTGAAGTGAAGAAGAAAAGGGCAATATTAAGGTCATTCTGATAAGGAGCACAGCTGCAGGGAAGCAGCCTTGGGAAGGCTAACAGAGAAGCTGTGAAAGTTAGCTGTTATCTGTAGCTGAGCTGTGCAAGGGGGCCTTGAAGAGGGGCAGGCTGGTCAGCCCTGGAAACCGCTGAATGTTTCTGCTTCAGAACCTATCAAAAGTACACGTCTGTATCGAATTTACTATACCAGTACCACTCTTAGCTTCAATAAACAAATTGACCTTCTACATATCATATTGGTATAAGCTTTTGTCTTTCCGGTCTCCTGCACAGACTTTGAGGAACCCGGCAACAGGGTGTCACACTGTCAGACACAGATCATCTTCTCCATAAAGACATACAACATAAAGATGGAAACAGACATCTTACTAAGTATTTTCAAATGACTTTACCAAAAAAATATCATTCCTAAAGTATATTCCACACAGGAAAACTTAATGGATATTAAATGTGACTAGTATGACCCCATTTCCACAGGGAAGAATGGTAAATAAACAGAAAGCTATTACCTGCATTTTAAATAAAGTCATCAACGTTACTCTTGCCTTAACTCTCAACTTCTATTGCATAAAACCACTTCCTGATTCAATCAAAAAGGAAAGCAAAACTCTTTTTTCCCACTCTGATTTTAATCTGAAATTCGTCATTTATGTACAAATTCAGGACATTAATCATGTCTTATTAATGGATTTAACTGCTGCAGAAAGCATGTTCTAAATATAAAAAAATTAGAACTGTTAGACCTGTCTTACAAGGAGCAGAAGAAACACAATGGCTCAAGTTCAGTTATTTCATAACTCAAGCTAGGTTAAGCTGTTGTAATTGACAGGCAGTATCTGTTGCTTTCAGCTTTCAGTCACTGACTGATGCATTCATCAATTCAGAGGGACCACACTGCTATCATCACCCTTCTTTGATGCATAAGTTAAATTATATGAACAAGTTATACCGCAAACAATTCTTTTTGCTATGTGTTTAAAAGCCAAGTAAATGCAGCTTAATGTCATACAGTAGTTAAAATTTATTGTCTTCTTTGACAGAACTTAATTACCATAAAATGATGATCTATTACTGCATTCAACCTCCATTTTATTTATTCTACTCTCCACTAAAAAGATATGACTTTCATCATTACATTCTTTTATATGTAATTCTTTTTTAACTTGTAATTTAAGACCACTTGATCTGAGATAAATACAGAGACTTTACAGAATCACAGAATTAAGCAGGTTGGAAAAGATCTCTGAGATCACCAGGTTCAACCTATCCCCTAACCTGTCTAATTAACTAAATCATGGCACCAAGTGCCTCTTCCAGCCTCCTTTTAAACACCTCCAGGGATAATGACTCCACCACCTCCCTGGGCAGCCCATTCTAAAGGCCAATCACTCTTTCTCTGAAGAACTTCTTTCTAACATCCAGCCTAACCTGCCCTGGTGCACCCTGAGACTGTGTTCTCTTGTTCTGTCGCTGATTGCCTGGAAGAAGAGACCAAACCCCACCTGGCTATAACCTCCTTTCAGGTAGCTGTAGGAGTAATAACATCTCCCTGGAGCCTCCTCTTCTCCAGGATGAACAACCCCAACTCCCTCAGCCTCTTCTCATAGGGTTTATGCTCCAGTCCCCTCACCAGCCTTGTGGCCCTTCTCTGGACACATTCAAGCACCTGAAAATGTTTCTTAAATTGAGGGGCTCAGAGCTGGACAGAGTACTTAAGGTGTGGCCTAACCAGTGTTGAGTACAGGGGCAGAATGACTTCCCTGGTCCTGCTGGCCGCACTATTCCTGATACATTAGCCTTCTCTGCCACGTGGGCACACTGCTGGCTCATCTTCAGTTGGCTGTTGACAAGTACCCCCAGGTCCTTCTCTGATTGGCTGCTTTCCAGGCACTCTGCCCCCAGCCTGTAGCACTGCATGGAGATGCTGTAGTCAAGTGCAGAACTAGGACTTGATAAAACTCATGTTGTTGGACTGTGTCCCTCTATCCAGCCTGTCCAGTACCCTCTGCAGAGCCCTCCTACCCCCTAACAAATTGACACATGCACCAAATTTTACTGCATGTATATGTATTTATTGGAAGACAGAACCTATGAATATTGATCTGTAAACTGAGGGAAGCCCACCTTTGGGCATATGAAATTATGTTGTTATTTCAACACTGAATAGAGAGTTGCCTGAAAATCTAATATTTCAGGTATATAGAACCTTATGATATTGCAATTTTATTTTTATAATATATTTGGCTTATTAATGTAGATAAACCCTTTTCATTCTCTATGAACCAAAAAGAAGACTCAAGATAGTTCCAAAATGCTCCTTCAATATTTGCCTCATTCTGTTAGCTGCTGTGGATCAATGTCTGCTGGGATGCCAGGCTCATGGTTTCACAGCAACTTTGCAATGTACAGCGCTACAGAAATGTCACATCTTAGGTTAGTTGCTACAGAAGGCTTTCTGGAAGCCAGACATCTTGTACAGTGGTAAGATTTGGGTCTTAGGGCTCTGTGTAGTCCATGTGGAGGCGCTGATCAAAAACTACACAGTGTCTGAATCCCAGTAGAGGTCACAAGGTTTCTCTCTTCACCACTGCAGGGCTCCAGATATAGCTTCTGGGGTTCAAACCTAGGTAAGACTTCCAGGCAAGATATGTGCCAGGAAGAAAAGAGCAATCTCTAACTATACCTATTTCTCTAATTTATGCCTTATTATCACCTGAAGGCCTCAAGGTCTCAGGTTTCCACATTTTCTGGCGGGAACTAGACCTATCAGGTGCTCTGAGCTCCTAATGTGCGCTACAATGGGAAAACATAGTTTCTGTCTTGTCAGAAACCATGTGAGACCAGGTGTGCACTTGCAGTCTGGAGGGCCAAACAGATCCTGGGCTGCATCAGGAGAAGTGTGGCCAGCAGGCTGAGGGAGGTAATCCTCCCCCTCTACTCCGCTCTGGTGAGACCCCACCTGGAGTACTGCATCCAGTTCTGGAGCCCCCATTACAAGAAGGATGTGGAAATGCTGGACCATGTCCAGAGAAGAGCCACGAGGATAATCAGAGGGCTGGAGCACCTCTTCTATGAGGACAGACTGAAAAAGCCGGGGATGGTCACTCTGGAGAAGAGGAGGCTCTGGGGTGACCTTATTGTGGCTTTTCAGTATTTGAAGGGGGCCTACAAAAAAGCTGGAGAAGTATTTTTCAGGATATCAGGGAGTGACAGGACTAGGGGGAATGGAGCAAAGCTGGAGATGGGTAGGTTCAGGCTGGACATGAGGAGGAAGTTGTTCAGCATGAGAGTGGTTTAGAGCCTGGAATGGGTTGTCCAGGGAGGTGGTTGAGGCCCTGGAAGTGTTCAAGGCCAGGCTGGATGGGGCTCTGGCCAGCCTGATCTAGGTCAGGGTGTCCCTGGGTATGGCAGGGAGATTGGAACTAGATGATCCTTGTGGTCCCTTCCAACCCTGACTGATTCTATGATTCTATGATTCTAAGTCTCAACTACTGTATCTAGGCTGATACTTTCTATGTGTTCTCATGGTACCTGTGGGTGGATACATTAGGGATGGATAGCACTGGTGTAACAGAAGTGTATTTTTTTTAGCTACATTTATACAAGATCAGGCTAAATTGCATAATGAAACAAGAGGTCATCTTGGTGAGAGGCAATAGGTTCCAGTTTTCATTAAAGAAGTGACTTGCTGCCATTTTTGAGATTATTTCATGTAAAAAAAATGTAATATTATTATTGTTATATAAATCCTCTATTAAAAGGATTTATTTTATCACAAGGCATTGAGATTAAGTTTTTGGTAGAGGTGCTTCAGAAAAAATATTTTTCACTGAACATCACATTAAATTTTTGATGCATTTTCCAATAAATGTTTAAAACAAGATTGAGCTACTTAATTAGAAATAATTGTCTACTGCAGACATCAAGTCAGCTTCATATAATTTGATTGCTTCATCCAAAGAAGTAATTCAAAAATTAAGATAGTACATTTCAATTTTCTCCGTAATTGGGAACAAGATTTGACTTATTCACATTTCTACAGTAACAGATTTACTGAACTTGTTGAAAATAAGTACACTTGCTGCAAACTTATGAAGACTGGTTCTTCACTAACCAAAACCAATATGAGTGAGAAGTAATTTTGCTAGAGTCAGTGGCTTTAAAATAATTCTGCAGCAGTATTAACAGCTCCTGCCTGTCAGATTTTTGTATCATTTTGTATGAATGACTTTGTGAGTAGCCCTATTAACATCCAGTGAAATCATGAAAACTGAGCGGGATCACAACAATCCTACTACTCAAATAATGCAGAACTGGAGCTATGTTGTGTCCATGTCATTTATCATATAACCACACAGTATCAGAGAATTCCAGAATTCCCGACTGAAAGGAACTCCAAGGTCAAACCTTTCTAGGTGATATCGTCGTTTAAATGAAACGGCCCAGCACCCTGTCCAGCTGAGTCTTAAAGCTGACCTATATGGGGAAATTCACTACTTCTCTTAGGTCATTCCAGTGTGAAAATGTTTCATTGTGAATATTCCTTCTAGACTCCAATGGGAATCTCCTCAGGAGTAGTTTGTACCTGTTACCCCCTCGTCTTTTCCACAAGACTCTCTGCAAAAATAGAGCCTTCATCCTCTCAGCAGCCACCCTTTATGTACTGGTATGGGGTAATAAGATCTTCCTTAAGTCTTCTATTCTCAAGGCTGAACAAAGTTAATGGGTCTATAGTTACCTGGGTCTTCCTTGGAACGCTTCTTACAGGTAGGGGTGACGTCAGCCTTCTTCCATTCTTCAGGAATGTCTCCTGTTCTCCATGAATTCTCACAGTTAATGGAGACTGGTCTCACAATATCAGCCAGCTCTCTTAACAACCTTGGGTGGATGGCATGTAGGCCCATCAATTTGTAAGGATCAAGCTCCTGTAATAATTGACACAGCAACTCCTCCTTCACTGAAGGCAGGTCCGTGTCTGCACTAACCTACACTTTTGTTCTCTTTGTCTGGATCCAAGAGCATTGGCGAAGACAGAGGTGAAGAAATTGTTGAGGACCTCGTTGGTGATTAGTTCACCTCTCCTATTTACTAGTCTTGTGATGGGTTAGAGCAGATCCCTCCCCCAGCAGAGTAAATTCACTATAATTCAGAATTTGGAAAATCAAAAAAGATATATATATATTTTTTTTTACAGTTTGAACTAAATATAACAGTATAAATAGAATAGACTACCACAGAATATAATGACCTTTAAGAAGATGGGGATGGGATCAAGTGTCAGAGAAGCGGCAAAATAGCAGCCAAAACAGTGGCAGGGGAAGATAGTAGTGGATGCAGCAGAAGCAGCAAAGAGGAAGATACAAGCTTTGCTTCCAGACATAAAGCTTTTGATGCTCCAATTAAATTATATTAACTTATCCATTTTGGCAGTTTTATGGCCTGTCCCTGTAATGTTCACCTCTCCACTCAGAGACTCCAATAGTCTTCTACTTCTAAGTTTCTCTATTCCAAATTGTTTATGTCTGAGCTAGAAATCTAGCTCAAATGTCCACAAGTCTCACTTTGTTTCCACTTGTTGTTAATGTATCCTTCCACAAAGTTTTTGACATCTTTGGCTAATTTCAGTTAAAGTTAAGCTTTAGTTTTCTTAACTGCATCTTTGCATACCCTATTAATGCTCTTGTAATCCTCAACAGGTAGTGTTCCACTTGTCTGTTGTCTGGTACATTTTTGGCTTAGGTCTGAGCAGACACAGAAGCTCAGAGTTAAGCCAGGGGTGTCTCTAGTTCCACATTCTTCCCTTACCTTTTGTCATGGAAGGACAAGTCCCAAACATGCCCTAAACCAGAGAGTGATCCGGGTGTTTCTAAGTCTGATGACTCCAACATGGCCCAGACTTGCCTGGACATATCCTGGGTCCAGGAAAACCCAGCACATATGTTGCACATGGATCTGACTTTGTGGCACATATAGGGATCACGTGTATCTTTGGTCATGTTTGGGCAAACTTGATTCTGTAGGTGAAAGTACTGAGTTTCTTCCTTTTGCTTTCTTCTGCTATTGGTCATTATTGTCTGAGGAAAATTATATTAATACCGGCCAAAATGGCAAGCCTTGCCTTGCCTTGTATGGCCAAAGAAAGGGAAGGGTTGCAGTTCAGGTTGCAGATAAAAAAAAGCCTCTCATAGCAAGCAACTACACAGCATCCATGCAAAAGCTGCAGGGATAAGAGGTGCTCCAGACCTATGAGCCTCGCCATATGCACTGGCAGCCACCCTGAGCACCAGAAGAAAACTAAGCCACAGCCTGCCTGCCACCTGCATCCCCTGCTCATCTGCATGCACTAAAGGGATGCAACCCTTACAAAAGCAGCCTAGCTGTGAGTAAACCCAGAACATCTAAACTCACATTCTCCATAAGTGTTCCAGGTGTCAGCTGCCTTGCTGAGCAGCCATGAGCAAGCAGCATTACCACCATGTTATCTCTTTGCAGCTTAAACTAATGTTTGCATTTCTGGTTTTGCTTAACTATTTAAATTGCCTGTTCCCTGTGTAAATACCCACAACTGTGTGTTTGAGCCTAATAAACAAGTTTTCTGGTGAGATTTAATATTAATAAATAATCTTCATAATTTTATTAAGTTTTGCCTGGTTATTAATCTTAATATTAACATTCATAATTAATTCATATTATGACACCTTTAGAGGGGATGAACTAGGGTTTTTGGTCTGGCAGAGTGTTCTTGAAAAACCCCCAGCACTTGCTAGATACTTTGGCCTCCGTAGGAGGAGCTTCCTATGGGATCCCCTCCAACTGAGCCCTGAGCATTCTGAAGTTTGCCCTTCTAAAATCTAACCTCTATGTTTTAGAACTAACCTTCGGTGTGCTCAGCAGTATCCCAAGCCACAGCTGAGACTGTCACTAACCAAGATATTACAAAGCAGGTTTTCTTGAATAGTGAGCAAAAAACACAGCAGCACCTTATTCATGATTGGCACATTTAGTTTTTAGGTGGAGAAGGAGTCATCTGCTTATTCCAGAAACCAGATGGATGACAGATGAACTTCTATATTGTTCTAGCACATGTCTGCATAAAGTCTCCTATAAGAACCAGGTTTTATAGACCTGAATCTTACTTGCATGATTTGAGAACTCCCTTGTTGGTCATGTCATCTAGGTTTGGTGGATCATAAGAGGTGCTGGTGAGAGATGCCTCCTGTAAGGTCCACCTTCAAGACAGCCCCTCTGAGTTTGACTTAGATGGTTGAAAACTCTGTTTTTCACCCCTGTACAAGTATAGATGTTGCAAGTTTCTGGTTTAAAAAAATTACTTGAACAAAAGATAGAATTAGCTCTAGATCAACATGTATTAAATTCTTTAAATTACTTACTTCCTTAAACCAATTTCTATACCAGAAGCAATATAATCTAACACTGGGAGATACTGTCAGTGAATTCCTTCCTCAAAGGAAATTCTAGATAAAAACCATAAATATAGCTTTCCGTAGGGCTCATTTTAGCCAAATTATTACAGGTCATCATGAAGATAGATACTTTTTTTCAGGCACTTGACAGCCTCTCACAAATATCAATGTGTCAGCATTAATTTATTGGTTACAACAAAATGTAAAGATGTCATACTGAAAATGCTATCACACTGCAAAATTACATGTGTCTTGAGCATGTTACTGAACTCATAAAATTTCTACCAAGCTGTGGAAACCCCTGTTAGATCTGGGGCAAATCTAACTTGGAATGCTCTGAGGTCTGATCATTTGAGACTTTGATGAGCTTGGCAATATTTATGAAAGAGATGTCTTTAAGACAATTGGAAGTTACATCTTTAAAAATATCATGAAGATACAAATACTTCAAAGTTATTGTCCTTTAATAGAATTCAGTTACAGTTCTTTCCCCCATCCCTTCATTCTTGTTTTTATGATTATAAAATGATTCTGTGGTACCTAGGCATTCTGTTTACGAGATCATCTGAAACCAAGTTATTCCTGAACAACTGAATCAAGCAGCAAGGGGCTGTATCCCACAAAAAAAAAAAGAATACTGTACTATGGGTTTGAACTTCTTATAGTCTTCTGCACTCCATCTTCTCATATCAACTCTGTCCTGCTTAGATTCTGTTTTAAACAACTGGTCTTCTTTCCTGACCTGTTTCACTCCATAAAATCAGCACTGGGACAGCAGAGTTACGGCTTTGGTGAATGAGAACTGTCACTTATATGTCACTGGCAGCTGACCTGATGACTGAATCATTGCATGTAGATACTTTATACAAGTGGGCAGTTGATTGTTTTGGACCTACAGGGTGAATACTTCAGTGACAGTGGAGTTCTACACATTTGCTCAGTACATAATTGCACAAGTCTCAGTCTGATCACATTTTCATTGCTTCTCTGCTTAGCTTTTGATGGAAAGACTTCACAAGGATTTTAGGGACTGAGCTTTCCAGAGGGTCATAACATAGAACTGAGACCTCAAATCCCTCAAGTCTAATCACGTTCATGATTGTAAGTGAATCTCTTTTAACTCACTTGATCTCTTTTCCACCTTTTATGAAAAGCAAAAAGATCCTAGCTTTCTTTACAAAATATGTTAATGTCTGTTAATAGTTATTCTATATGCTGTTGCTGGGAACAAGAGGAGACTAGATGTCTGCCCTCATTTGTGAGGTTGTTAAATCAAATTCCATCCCTGATCTGATGCAGTCTATGAATTTATTCATTTTGAGGTATTCTTTACTCCTATGAAATAAAGACTTTGTATTCTGTCTCTGGTTTGTTTCTCTCAGATCAGTGCTCATGTTTCTCTCCCTCTCCTGTCCTCAAATTCTGGAATAAGATATGTAGCAGTATTAGATTCTGTCGCAGAAGGGGATTCTGCAGCTTACGCCAATTATGGCGGAGGGGAGAAATTAATTGATGTGAGATAATATTCTATTAAAAAAATATGTATTTATTAGCTTCAATGTTCTGAACTCTTGCCAACCCCAACCACTGTATTTTAATATTAAAAGGATCTTACACGGTCATGAAAGACATTCTAGGATTAATACCACAACATAAATTACTAGTAACTAGCAAACAGTTTAAACTATAAACAGACAGATATTTTCCCTGCAGCAAATACCACTTGGAGTCAATATACTATTTGCCCAGCAGGTGGACTGAAAGCTCTTTCTGCTCTATGGCAGAGACAACAGAAATTACAGAGGCATTAAAGCATTTACTCACAAATTCTTATCAATCACCCTCTGGGGCTATGTCACAGCCTATGCCAGCGTCCAAACTTCAGGGGAGTCTGCACGTGGACTTTGAGGCTGGAATCCCCCCAGCTTCAGGGGAAAGGAGAATCTTCCTGGATTCTGGGGAGATGACAGTCCCTGACCTTGTTCTCCTGGCAAAGGATGCAATCTCTGTCCTTGTCTCCTGGCTTCTTCTGGATGCTCTGTCTGGGAATTCTTGGCAGGATCCCAGGTGCAGAAGGAGTATGATGCCATGCAGTCTGAGCACAGTCTCACACTGGCTAGCAGGCCGATTGCATGCAGACAAGTGAGGGCTGCTCCTGGTAACTTTGGTGGCAGTAGTGCTTACCAGGCAGTGATAAGGCAGTGGGCATGCAATAGGATGCATGGCTGCACCGGAGTCTGAGCTCTGTAGGTAAAGGCAGGCAGTACAGGATCAGGTCCTGGTAACTCACTGCAGTGGTTTGCAAATGTGCACAGCTGGTTGGGAGTCTGAGCTCTGTAATAACAGCAAAGCAAATAGGCATAGAGAGCTGGTGAATCTAAGCCTGATAATGAGTGAGTGAGCAAGCAAGTGAGCATGAGCCTGAGAGTGAGCAAGTGGGCAGGTGAACGAGTGAGCCTGTGTAGCTCTATTTATCAAATGTGGGCTGAGATTAATAGCCCTTTGGATGCCACAACGACCAATCACGGTTTGTCAGTCAGCCAAACAATACCATAATAGGCAAAAGCCACAAGCCTGGACCTTCCAAATATGGTAAACACACAGGCCTAGCAGCCGGCAAGCATGAGCTGGGCACATGGACATAGACAAACATGTTTACAACCACATTACACAACCTGGACCCTGGGCAGGCCAGACTTTATGGCACCAGGCCTATTGTGCCCCTTTTATCCATTTAATGTGTTTACCTCCGGTTTGGCCAGAAAAACATGTCCAGGCAGGGCAAGGCATAAATAAGCCTGTTTTCAGACCTTCGAGCCCTCCACAACAGATTCTCATGATTTTCTTTATATGGAATTAAAACTAAATACTTCTCAAAATAAAAATGTCTGCAAGCATTGCTGTCGAGGGGTTTAATTTGAGTTTTGGGGAGATCCGAGGCCGATTTGAATGTTATTAAATAATTTATTAATATATACAAAAATTTCCCCAAACTTATNGATAGCAGTTCTTTGGGTCCTGGGGCACGCTGTCTGAGAAGATCAGGCTG
>WAAF01004499.1:1377-21971 GCA_013400475.1 Tricholaema leucomelas
CCTGCTCTAGTGGGAGGTGTCCCTGCCTATGGCAGGGGGTTGGAGCTGAATGATCCTTGAGGTCCCTTCCAACCTAAACCATTCTATGATTCTATGATTTTAAGATCATCCAGTCCAACCTAGCACCCAGCCCTAGCCACTCAACCAGACCATGGCACTAAGTGCCTCATCCAGGCTTTTTCTGAACACCCCCAGAGACGGTGACTCCACCACCTCCCTGGGCAGCCCATTCCAATGGCAATTCACTCTCTCTGTGAGGTGGATAAGAACAAGAACACAAACATAGATAAGGGAGTCACTCTCTGAGTCACTCTCTGACTGGGGCTGCATGAACTTCTCACCAAAATATACAAGCAGATATTTACAGTAGATACATTTATGTACGGAAATAGACAAGGTAAAAGGTAATGCAGAAACACAACAGCCCTCCCAGAAACCTGAGTCCCCAGGAGGGGCTTCCAACTGTCCCTTCAACTTCCCCCTACCCATCTCAACCTTACCCCAGTCCCAAGATAGAATGAAGGTTTGGCCAGGGGGGTTAGGAAGCAAAGTGGGTTAGTCAAAGAAATGGAGGCTGCGATGCAGCTCAGCCAGTTCCCCAGCAGAAGTAGAAGCGAGTGCCTTATCTATGTTTGGATTCATAGAATCGTAGAATGGTTTAGGTTGGCCTCATCCAGCCTGGCCTTAAATGCCTCCAGGGAGAAAGCCAAGGGAAGCTGTAGATTGTATCAAAATGCACTGACCTCCAGAAGAGAGAGCAGCATTTTAATGACTACAAGCAAAGAACAGCTCTCACAAAGAGAGAGCTGGTCAGGGGTGACCTCATTGCTGTCTGCAACTACCTGAAAGGAGGCTGTAGCCAGGTGGGGTTGGTCTCTTCTGCCAGGCAACAAGCAACAGAACAAGGGGACACAGTCTCAAGTTGTGCCAGGGGAGGTCTAGGCTGGATGTTAGGAGGGAGTTGTTGGCAGAGAGAGTGATTGGCATTGGAATGGGCTGCCCAGGGCGGGGGTGGAGTCGCTGCCTCTGGAGGTGTTCAAGAGAAGACTGGATGAGGCACTTAGTGCCATGGTCTGGTTGATTGGCGAGGGCTGGGTGCTAGGTTGGACTGGATGATCTTGGAGATCTCTTCCAACCTGGTTGATTCTATGATTCTGTGAGTCTATAAAAGGTAATCTGCCTCTGTTTACTGTTGTAGGCATCTTGGTTGATTCTGTGATTCTGTGATTCTGAGATGACAGCTTTATAACTAAGAGTCTGAGGCATAGTATGCCACTCTGGTCCACTCACTTTGTTGTGCACACTGAAACATCTTGGCTGCCAGAAGCATCACAGAATGTATTTCTGTAAAGCTTAAATACAAAGACTTAGGAATAGCAGCCCAGGAAAGAAAGAGATTAGCCATTTTCCTCCCTTTTTTCCCCTCTGTCAGTTCTTAAATACCAATTTAGACCGTGTCAGAGATTACCATAGTAACCATTTAACCTCTTCTGAGAGCCTATTGTGTTTCAGTCGCGTTTAACAAAGAGTTTAACTGGCATTTGAAGTACTTAGTGTTGTGACAGGAATTAGCACCCAATGCCCTTATTTTAGAGAAATCACAGTTAGAATCTAGAACATAATTGCTGTGTTTTCAGTTCACTGCTATTAAGCTTTTATTGTTTTTTATGCTAATATTTGAAGAGGCAGAGTATGTGACTTTAGAATGTATTACCAGGTCTTATTTCTAGGCTAAGTGATTTGACAGACTTGTTCCTACAGTTACCTGTTGGATTGTATCATGAAACTCAGCCTCCCACCAAATGCCAAAGGAACTCCTCACAGTGGCTGCTGTAATTGTGAGGGAGTTACAGGTGCTGGAGGTGAGTGGGTCTGCTGCAATCAACTCTGCTACTTTCCTCTTTTGTGGCCTTTGGTAGCTTACTCTGCGTTCATTAGCATCATAACTAGAGCCTGATTGACAGTGGGGTAAAGCTGTGTTTGTAGCTTAGCCTTTTCCATTGCCTGACTTCCTAAATCTCTACATTGGCCCATAACATCCTTTTGAAGAATTCCTGATTGAATTAGAATCTGTAAATGAACCTAAACTAATTTTGTATATTGTTTGGGGGAGGGGGTTTCAGTCAAATAGAATCATAGGATCAGTCAGGGTTGGAAGGAAACACAAGGATCATCTAGTTCCAACCCCCCTGCCATGGGCAGGGACACCCTACCCTAGAGCAGGCTGCCCACAGCCTCATCCAGCCTGGCCTTAAACATTTCCATTAGGCTGGACGTGAGGAGGAAGTTGTTTAACATGAGAGTGGTGAGAGCCTGGAATGGGTTGCCCAGGGAGGTGGTTGAGGTCCCATTCCTGGAGGTGTATAATGCCAGGCTGGATGAGGCTGTGGGCAGCCTGCTCTAGGGTAGGGTGTCCCTGGCCATGGCAAGGGGGTTGGAAGTAGATGATCCTTGTGGTCCCTTCCAACCCTGACTGATTCTATGATTCTATGATCTCCAGGGATGGAGCCTCAACCACCTATCTTCCAGGCTCTCACCACCCTCATGCTGAGCAACTTCCTCCTCACATCCAGTCTGAACCTACCCTCCTCCAGCTTTGCTCCATTTATGTAATCATAGAATCAAAGAATATAGAATCCACTCAGGACATTTTCTCTGGTTCACATCTAATTCTGCTTTACAAAGTCATAACCTGAAGGAACAAACTCTCTTTTCATGGAGTATCTCTGGTTCTGCATTTTATGGATTCTTCCATTGTAGGTTAATGGACAACTGACATTCCCAGCTTTCAAGATCTTGCAGTCTCTGACATGCACAAAGTTCCTTTGGAAGGACTGATTATGGCTCATCTCTCACTTCCAAGCACACAAATTAAAGCAGATGCTTATAGAATTTACAGAGATGAACGAGATAAGTGCTTTACAGAGATGAGCCATGGCACAGCAATGTGCCCTTGTGGCCAAGAAGGCCAATGGGATCCTGGGGTGTATTAGGAGGAGTGTGTCCAGCAGATCAAGGGAGGTTCTCCTCCCCCTCTACTCTGCCCTGCTGAGACCTCATCTTGAATGCTGTGTTCAGTTTTGGGCTCCCCAGTTGAAGAGGGACAGGGATCTGCTGGAGAGGGTCCAGCAGAGGGCTACGATGATGATGAGAGGACTGAAGGGCATGGCTGATGAGGAGAGGCTGAGGGACCTGGGGCTGCTTAGTCTGGAGAAGACTGAGAGGGGATTTGATAAATGTTTGTAAATATTGAGGGCTGCCAGGAGTGGGGGACAGGCTTTGCTCACTGCTCCCTGGGATAGGACAGAAGCAATGGGTGTATGTTGCAGCACAGGAGGTTCCACAACACAAGGGGGAACTTCTTTAGTGTAAGGGTCCCAGAGCACTGGCACAGGCTGCCCAGAGAGGTTGTCTCCTTCTGTGGAGACTTTCAAGGCCTGTCTGGATGTGTTCCTGTGTGATCTGTGTTAGATAGGATTGTGCTGCTCTGGCAGGGGGGTTGGATTTGATGATCTCCTTCCAACCCTTAACATCCTGTGAGCCTGTGAAGGAGATAGACGAAAATGCTTTGCTGTGCCTTATGTGAGGGTGAATGTTTATAATGGAGCTGCTATGCAATTTAATTCTTTTTTTAACCTTTCTGTCATCTACAGTTCCAATAGTGAAGAACTTTACTCCAGGAATGATGCCACTGTATAAAAATAAACTATTTCTCCTCTCTTTCTGTTTGTTTCTCCAGACACTCATAGCACTGGCCACATCTAGGGTAGGGCATCCCTGCCCATGGCAGGGGGGGTTGGAACTAGATGATCCTTGTGGTCCCTTCAACTCTGACTCATTCTATGATTCTATAAAGAGAGAAAATTATACAATGCTCATTGATCTCTGAGATTCTTAACTCTTTTGCTTCTGCTTTGTTTGGTTGGGTTTGGTGTGTTGGGGTTTTTTTGTTTGGTTGGTTGGTTGGTTTGGTTTGTTCTTGATTGTTACCATCATTCTATATACCTGAGTGAGTCAGTTAGTTATTAAGGTGCACTTTCAGCCTCCAAAGTTGCTGTCTTCTGCTTTGTTTGTTTGGTTTTGGTGTGTTGGGTTTTTTTTTTGTTTGGTTGATTGGTTTGGTTTGGTTTGTTCTTGATTGTTACCATGATTCTATATACCTGAGTGAGTCAGTTAGTTATTAAAGTGCACTTTCAGCCTCCAGGCTAAAGTTGCTGTTGTTTTTAGTGTCTGTGTTGACCAGAACTCTAACTTCTCTAAATCACTCTCCTCTCAGAACGTTCTCCCTCTGTGTATGTGCGTGGGGATGAGATGTAGATTAGAGTACCACGCAGAAACCCATCTTTCTTTTGTGATGAGTCTTGTCTGATGGAAGCTTTTGTGCAGGATCTAACAGTTTTGAGAACAGCCTTTCACTGCATTAGGTGGGACTTCTTATTGCAAATGGCTGCTTGGCTGGCTCACTCATTAGAGGGATGGAGTGATACAGGACAAGGGGACACAGTCTCAAGTTGTGCCGGGGGAAGTACAGGCTGGATGTTAGGAGGAAGTTCTTCACAGGGAGCGGGATTGGCATTGGAATGGGCTGCCCAGGGAGGTGGTGGAGTCACCATCCCTGAGGGTGTTCAGGAAAAGCCTGGATGAGGCACTTAGTGTCATGGTCTGGTTGACTGGCTAGGGCTGGGTGCTAGGTTGGACTGGATGAGCTTGGAGGTCTCTTCCAACCTGGTTGATTCTATTCTATTCTATTCTTCCAGTAGTTGTTTTCTCCCCTTACACTGACAGAATTTCTAGAGTACAGTTTCTTTTCCTGTGAAGGGCTTGTGTATGGTCACTGCCAAAGAATTACTATCCTTGCTGTCTCCACAGAGCAGAAAAACAACTCCCTTTGAACTGCAGTCATCAGTGTGCAGGTGAAATTCATTTCTGATCTGCATTTGGACCTCGATGTTGTCTGTATGTGCTTTTGCTGGCAAAGCACTAGAAAAGGACCTGGGGGTCTGGGTCGACGAGAAGCTCAACATGAGCCGGCAGTGTGCACATGCAGCCCAGACAGCCAACCGAGTGCTGGGCTGCAGCAAGAGCAGTGTGGGCAGCAGGGCAAGGGAGGGGATTCTGCCCCTTTACTCTGCTCTCCTCAGACCCCACCTGCAGTACTGTGTGCAGTTCTGGAGCCCCCAGCACAAGAAGGACATGGAACTGCTGGAGCCAGTCCAGAGGAGAGCCACAAAGATGCTCAGAGGGCTGCAGCACCTCTGCTATGAGGACAGGCTGAGAGAGTTGGGGCTCTGCAGCCTGGAGAGGAGAAGGCTTCGAGGAGACCTTAGAGTGGCTTTCCAGTATCTGAAGGGAGCCTACAGGAAAGCTGGGGAGGGACTCTTTACACGGTCTAGTAACGTTAGGACGAGGGGGAATGGGTTTAAGCTGGAGGAGGGGAGATTCCGACTGGATGTTAGGAGGAAGTTCTTTACAGTGAGGGTGGTAAGGCACTGGAACGGGTTGCCCAGGGAGGTTGTGGATGCTTCCTCCCTGGAGGTGTTTAAGGCCAGGCTGGATGAGGCCTTGAGCAGCCTGCTCTAGTGGGAGGTGTCCCTGCCTATGGCAGGGGGTTGGAGCTGGATGATCCTTGAGGTCCCTTCCAACCTAAACCATTCTATGATTCATTCTATGGAAATACCTGAAAATGGATCCATGTGACATGGATGCAAAGACATTTCCCTTGAACATTATGTCTGCAATTGCAGTCATAGAAATAGCACCAAGGGTAGGAGTTTCCAAAGTAGAAGTGAGAACGAGAGGCCAGAGTGGCATGTTACTGCTGCTCAAACAGTGAGATGCATTCGCCTACAGCAGAACAGAATTAGGAGTTATTGCTGCTTCTGCTGTCGCTGATAATGGCAACTAAATTTGGGAACCTTTCTCTAGTGCCTTTTTTCACTTGTAGCTAACCCTGAGTTCAGATCTCTCCTTAGACAGACACCTTGCCATATAATTCTCTAGACTATTAGTATTATCTGGTGTGATGGTTTGGGTGTTACGTGCCCCAACACACTTTGGAAATCACCCAGACTAGACTCAGCCAGCTCTGGAAATTGAGTGAAGCTTATATTTACAGCTGGCACAATAGACAAGCAGATAGTTACAGTATTTGGCTTGAGGTTCTTCAGTGAGAGAGTCATTGGCCACTGGAATGGGCTGCCCAGGGAGGTGGTGGAGTCGCCGTCCCTGGAGCTGTTCAAGGCAGGATTGGACGTGGCACTTGGTGCCATGGTCTAGCCTTGAGCTCTGTGGTAACAGGTTGGACTTGATGATCTGTGAGGTCTCTTCCAACCTTGGTGATACTGTGAGACTGTGATACTGTGATATACAGGTATAGACAGAAATGGACAAGGTAAAAGGTAATACAGAAACACAACTCCCCTGCCAGAAACCTGAGTCCCCAGGAGGGGCTCCCAACCACCTCTTCACCTTCTCCCTGCCCCCTACCCCTCAACTTTACCCCAGTCCCAAGGAAGAATGGAGGTTCAGCCAGGGGGGTTAGGAGGCAAAGTGGATTAATCAGAGAAACGGAGGTGAGGTTAGAGAGAGAGATGCAGCTCAGAGCTCCCCAGCAGGAGTAGTTGTGCCTTATCTATGTTTGGATTCTTCTTCTTGCATCTCTCAGTAAGCCTATGAGTGAAGTAGACATCACCATTGTTTTCCTTTCACAGCCTGTGATCTAGCTGTTCTCACCAAAACATTCTAGCTAGCTCCAAACTAGCACACCTGGGGTTTATAACCTTCTTATGGTGTCAGCAGCACAGAGCAGCACTGCAGCTTCTCTTTAGCGTGTGTGACTGTAAGCAGACAGTGTGTGAGCTTCTCATTAGATCCTTAACCCATTTTAGGTGCTCTTTAAATTACTTTGGGTAATCTTCAAAGCTACTGGGTTGTCTGGAATCCAGTTAGTTTTTTTAACCTTTGTTTTTCCATAACTTCATCAGTACCTGTGAAAACTAACAGGAGAATTTCGGTGAGTGGAGGGGAGGCTTCAAAACTGACAGCAGCTCATTTTCACACGAGTGCCCTGAGGTCTGCAGCCCTGTCTGTTTAATTCCCAGCCCAGAATTAGATAGCAGTGAGTTATGCTGAAAGCATTTGTACTCAGACTTTCACATTAATCAGCCAGGGCAAACACTAATTTTCTGTGATGCTGTAGGGCAGGCAGGTTTTCCAGGAGACATGGGTCGCTTCAATTAATTGTGCTCACTCTAATCTCTCTGCTGTATGGTACAGAAAACTTTGTGTCTCTGACACCAAGAGCTGCAGTTCTTCCACAGAGTGTCTTTGTAACCTCTCATTTCTTTCTTGCCATGTTCACCCTTTCATTTTCTTTCTCTTGCACTCTTAAACATTATCTTGGTTATGGCAATATCCCAAAGCTCTCCCAAAAACCTCACCTATAACTTCGTTTCCCATCCAAACATACATTTCCTTCTCCATCCTCTTAGTTTTTGCAAGCACCAATTTGTCTTCTTGCAATTTGATATAACAAACACTGATGTTTAACTAGATCTCTAATGATACTTTTCTGCATACCCTTTAAATCATTAATTCTCCTATTAAATTTCTCTCAAGATTTTCTTCAGAGTGTCTGAAAGGAGGTTGTAGCCAGCTGGGGGTTGGTCTCTTCTCCCAGACAACCAGCAATAGAACAAGGGGACACAGCCTCAAGTTGTGCCAGGGGAGGTCCAGGCTGCATGTTAGGAGGAAGTTGTTGGCAGAGAGAGTGATTGACATTGGAATGGACTGCCCAGGGAGGTGATGGAGTCACTGTCCTTGGAGGCATTCAAGCAAAGCCTGGATGAGGCACTTAGTGCCATGGTCTGGTTGATAGGACAGGGCTGGGTGCTAGGTTGGACTGGCTGATCCTGGAGGTCTCTTCCAACCTGGTTGATTCTATGAACTGTATTTGAGCCTCTGGGGGATTTAAACTAGAACCAAGCAGGAACTGTCTATGATACTAATACCTCTTCTATGAAGAAAGGGTAAAGAGTTGGGGTTATTCAGCCTGGACAAAAAAAGGCTCTGAGGAGAACTTATTGCTGCCTTTCAGTACTTGAATCATAGACTCAAGCAGGTTGGAAGAGACCTCCAAGATCATCCAGTCCAACCTAGCACCCAGCCCTAGCCAATCAACCAGACCATGGCACTAAGTGCCTCATCCAGTATTTATTGAACACCTCCAGGGACAGTGACTCCACCACCTCCCTGGGCAGCCCATTCCAATGCCAATCACTCTCTCTGACAACAACTTCCTCCTAACATCCAGCCTAGACCTCCCCCAGCACAGCTTGAGGCTGTGTCCCCTTGTTCTGTTGCTGGTTGCCTGGCAGACGAGACCAACCCCACCGGGCTACAACCTCCCTTCAGGTAGTTGTAGACAGCAATGAGGTCTGCCCTGAGCCTCCTCTTCTCCAGGCTGCACACCCCCAGCTCCCTCAACCTCTCCTCTTAGGGCTGTGCTGCAGACCCCTCACCAGCTTTGTCACCATTCTCTGGACATGTTTCAATAGTAGTAGTGTTACCTCTGTGTCAGGTAAGAGGAAGGTGGCTCAAGGAAACTCCCTTAAGAGCTTGAGAGTTAGGCCCTGCTTGATTTTGGAGCAGGGAGATAGAAGCCCTCTGATTCTCAGCCCAGGGCATTACGCTGCGTAGCCATGGACTTCAGGCTCCATGAGCTCCAGTTTCCCGGTGGCAGCATGACAGTCTTCTGTTCAGTGTTTTCCTGCATGGTTTTAGTGGAGTTCATTAAAACTAGGTGTCCCATCAGACATGTTAGGATCAGCATTGTGTGGAAATTACACTGGAAAATGCTTCCCCAGACCTTACTGACAAAGGATCCAAACAGAAGGCTGCTGACAGTAACCACTGCTCATTCTAGGCAGCTTTGTACCTCTGCTAGAGAACTCTTAGAGGGCTTGCAAGTCCCTGATTTTAAGACATCAGCAGATTGACAGTAACACAACCCTCATGG
The DNA here is from genome assembly GCA_013400475.1 of Tricholaema leucomelas. Lineage (NCBI taxonomy): Eukaryota > Metazoa > Chordata > Aves > Piciformes > Lybiidae > Tricholaema lacrymosa > Tricholaema leucomelas. The sequence goes on from WAAF01004499.1 coordinate 10,394, forward strand.
CTTCATCAGTTACTCTATCTCCATGTCAAAAACTGTGCTTCATTTGTTACTTGGATGTTCCTGCATTCTACTCCAAGACCTTGATTCTTGTTACAAACATCCTTAGTAGACCCAAGCCATTCCATACATCATGCTACTGCTGCTGCTTCTTTTGTGCACTCTGTCAAGTCTGTTCCAGAAGCCTGCAGAAATTCATGGTTTCTATTTTTCACTGTCAGGCTTTTCTCCCATGCTTCCATTAAGAGCTGTGACTTTTTGCCTTCTTTGTAGCTTTCAACATCTTTAAAAGAAAGCACCCAGGAGCTGTGTGCAGTACGCTTGCTGTCTTTGCCAGACCAACAGTCGCCGGCCACTTCGCTTCTACTCTGCACTGGTTCTGACAGTGTTAGAATGGAATAGAATAGAATCAACCAGGTGGGAAGAGACCTCCAAGCTCATCCAGTCCAACCTAGCACCCAGCCCTAGCCAATCAACCAGACCATGGCACTAAGTGCCTCATCCAGGCTTTGCTTGAACACTTCCAGGGACGGTGACTCCACCACCTCCCTGGGCAGCCCATTCCAATGCCAATCACTCTCTCTGACAACTTCCTCCTAACATCCAGCCTAGACCTCCCCTGCCACAACTTGAGACTGTGTCCCCTTGTTCTGTTGCTGGTTGCCTGGCACAAGAGACCAACCCCACCTGGCTACAGCCTCCCATCAGGTAGTTGTAGACAGCAACGAGGTCAGCTCTGAGCCTCCTCCTCTCCAGGCTGCACACCCCCAGCTCCCTCAGCCTCTCCTCAGAGGGTTTGTGTTCCAGGCTCCTCACCAGCCTTGTGCCCTTCTCTGGACACCTTCCAGCACCTCAACATCTCTCTTGAATTGAGGAGCCCAGAACTGGACACAGCACTCAAGGTGTGGCCTGACCAGTGTTGAGGACAGGGGCAGAATAACCTCCCTTGTCCCACTGGCCACACTGTTCCTGACACAGCCCAGGATGCCATTGGCTCTCTTGGCCACCTGGGCACACTGCTGGCTCATCTTCAGCTACTATCTACCAGCACCCCCAGGTCCCTCTCTGCCTGGCTGCTCTCAGCCTCTCTGTCCCCAGCCTGTAGTGCTGCTTGGAGTTGCCGTGGCCAAAGTGCAGACCCCTGCACTTGGCCTAGTTCAATCTCATCCCCTTGACCTCTGCCCATCCATCCAGCCTGTCTAGGTCCCTCTGCAGGGCTCTCCTACCTTCCAACAGCTCCACACCTGCTCCTAGCTTGGTGTCATCTGCAAACTTACTGATGCTGGACTCAATCTCCTTATCCAGATCATCAATAAAGACGTTGAACAGGATTGAGCCCAGCACTGATCCTTGGGGAACACCATTAGTGACAGCTGCCAACTGGATGTGGCACCATTCACCACTAGGAGTTCATGTTCTGTAGCTTATGACCCTAAATCCTCAGCAGAAGGCACTGCCTTGTAAGATACCTTTCCTGATTCACAAGACATTTAGAAGTAGCCTTGAGTTTCTTTGTCTTACACTGTGCAATTTTGGCTTTCAGTTCTATGGAAATCTACTCTGTGTGCCTGGTTACAGCTAAGTGATTTAGCACTTTCAGGCTCACCAACCTGTTGCATTATTATTTACCATTAGGACATTTTTTAGTATCACCTGCTTGCTTCACTGGCAGAAACGGCTTCCAGTCCTACAAAATCAGCAGTGGGCCTTAAACAGAAGACAGAACCACAGAATCACAGTAAGACAGAAACAAAGAATCACAGCATCACAAAAACACAGAAACACAGAACCACAGAAAGACAGAACCACAGAACCACAAAAACACAGAATCTCAGAACCAGAGAAACACAGAATCACAGAACTACAGAAAGACAGAAACACAGACACACAGAACTACAGAATGACAGCACCACAGAATCACAGAACAACAGAAGCACAGAATCACAGAACCACAAAATCACAGAACCATAGATTCACAGGAACAAAGAATCATAGAATCATAGAATCAGTCAGGGTTGGAAGGGACCACAACTATCATCTAGTTCCAACCCCCCTACCATGGGCAGGGACACCCTACCCTAGAGCAGGCTGCCCACAGCCTCATCCAGCCTGGCCTTAAACACCTCCAGGGATGGAGCCTCAACCACCTCCCTGGGCAACCCATTCCAGGCTCTCACCACTCTCATGCTCAACAACTTCCTCCTCACAGCCAGCTTGAACCTCCCCACCTCCAGATTCACTCTATTCTCCCTAGTCCTGTCACTACCTGAGAGCCTTAAAAGCCCTTCCCCAGCTTTTTTGTAGCCCACTTCAGGTACTGAAAAGCCACAAGAAGGTCACCTGGGAGCCTCCAAACTGAACAGCCCCAGCTCTTTCAGTCTGTCCTCATAGCAGAGCTGCTCCAGCCCTCTGATCAACAGAAAGACAGAACCACAGAACTACAGAATATACTTAGTAACTGTTCCGAGCTGTCTCAAGCAATCCTATTCCTGTGCCATTCAGTTCAAGTAATTTTCTTTTGTGCACTGCCCTGCATAACTGTAAATGACATTTAGATAACATGATGAGGCAGGATCTGAGGAGAAGCCAAGTGGCAAAACGGAGTGAGATGCAATCACTAAAGCAGAGCAGCCAGCTGCAGTTCTGGGTAGGCAAAGAGTTGGAATTCAGAATCACAGAGTCACAGCATTTCTTAGATTGGCAAAGCCCTTCAAGCTCATGGAGTCCAATCATTAGTTTCACACTGGCAAGTCCTTGACCAAACCAAATCCCTCAGCACAACATCTCATCACTATGAATCACTGTGGTTGGAAAGGACCACCAGGATCATCCAGTCCAACCTTCATCCCAGCAGCCTTCATCACCAGACCATAGCCTCAAGCACCACATCCACTCTTCTTTTAAACACCTCCAGGGATGGTGACTCCACCACCTCCCTGGGCAGCCTGTTCCAGTGCCTGACCACCTGCTCAGGAAAGAACTTCCTCCCAACAGCCAACCTAAACCTCCCCTGACACAACTTGAGGCCATTTCCTCTTGTCCTGTCATTAGTAATTTGGGAGAAGAGCCCAGCTCCAGCCTCACTACAACCTCCTTTTAGGTAGCTGTAGAGGGCAAGAAGGTCTCCTCTCAGCCTCCTCTTCTCCAGACTAAACACCCCCAGCTCCCTCAGCCACTCCTCACAGGTGATGTTCTCCAGACCTCTCCCCAGCCTCATCGCCCTTCTCTGCCCCTGCTCCAGCACCTCAATGTCCCTCCTGTACTGTGGTGACCAAAGCTGGACACAGCACTGGAGCTGTGGTCTCAGGAGTGCTGAGTACAGGAGCATGATCACCTCCCTGCTCCTGCTGCTCACACCACTGCTGATCCAGGCCAGGATGCTGTTGGCCTCCTTGGCCCCCTGGGCACACTGCTGGCTCATGTTCAGCTGCTGGCCACCAACACCCCCAGGTCCTTTTCTTCCAAGCAGCTCTCCAGCCGCTCCTCCCCCAGCCTGTAGGGCTGCTGGGGATTGTTGTGGCCAAAGTGCATGACCTGGCACTTGGCCTTGTTAAAGCTCATGCCATTGGCCTCAGCCCATGGCTCCAGCCTGTCCCAGTCCCCCTGCAGGGCCTTCCTACCCTCCAGCAGATTGACACTGCTGCTTAATTTGGTGTCACCTGCAAACCTGCTGAGGGTGCATTCAATCCCCTCAGCCAGGTCATTGATGAAGACATTAAACAAGGCTGGCTCCAAAACTGAGCCCTGAGGGACTCCTCTTGTGACCAGTCACCAACTGGATTTAACCTCATGGGCCAAAACTCTCTGGGCTCAGCCATCCAGCCAGTTTTTAACCCAGACAGAAGTCCACCTGTCTAAGCCATGAGGGGCCAGCTTCTCCAACAGAATGCTCTGGGACACACTGTCAAATGCCTCACTGAAGTCCAGGTAGACAACATCCACTGCTTTGCCCTCATCCACTAGGCAGCTCACCTGATCATAGAAGGAGATCTCCCCAAGCTTCTGTACAGGATCACAGGCTCACGGGATGTTAGGTGTTGGAAGGAACCCAAGGAGGTCATCCAGTCCAAACCCCCTGCCAGAGCAGGACAATCCTATCTAACACACATCACAGAGGAACACATCCAGACAGGCCTTGAAAGGCTCCACAGAAGGAGACTCCACAACCTCTCTGGGCAGCCTGTGCCAGTGCTCTGTGACCCTTACAATAAAGAAGTTGCCCCTTGTGTTGAGGCAGAACCTCCTGTGCTGCAACTTACACCCATTGCTTCTGTCCTATCCCAGGGAGCAGTGAGCAGAGCCTGTCCCCCTGCTTCTGGCCAGCCCTCAGATATTATAAAGATTTATCAAATTCCCTCTCAGTCTTCTCTTCTCCAGACTAAGCAGCCCCAGGTCCCTCAGCCTCTCCTCATCAGGCAGTGCCCTCCAGTCCCCTCATCATCCTCGTAGCCCTCCGCTGGACCCTCTCCAGCAGATCCCTGTCCCTCTTCAACTGGGGACCCCAAAACTGAACACAGTATTCAAGATGGGATCTCATACCCTTCATCACCACAATTTCCATTCTTACCCCAAGGAGTGACCCTGGGTTTAGTTGAAAAGACCTATTTTTAGTAAAACCATTTGATTTCACATGTGTTACATTTCACAGCCTTTAAATCAACACTCGGGGAAGCTGTTATGACTCTTGTTTCAGCTGGCTTTGCTAAAAGGCACAGGGCTGTCAGATACTGCATCCCATTTGGCCTTTCATTTTTTATTTTGAGTGAGGTGGGCATAACCTTAGCAGTGTTTCAGTCTTCTGGAATTTCCCTTGGGGTCCAAGATTTATTAAAAGTGAACATGGGTGGGCAGAGGCCAATGGGATGAAATTGAACAAGGCCAAGTGCAGGGTTCTGCACTTTGGCCACGGCAACTCCAAGCAGCACTACAGGCTGGGGACAGAGTGGCTGAGAGCAGCCAGGCAGAGAGGGACCTGGGGGTGATGGTAGATAGTAGCTGAAGATGAGCCAGCAGTGTGCCCAGGTGGGCAGGAGAGCCAATGGCATCCTGGCCTGGATCAGGAGCAGTGTGGCCAGTAGGACAAGGGAGGTTATTCTGCCCCTGTACTCAACACTGGTCAGGCCACACCTTCAGTGCTGTGTCCAGTTCTGGGCTCCTGAATTGAAGAGCTATGTTGAGGTGCTGGAAGGTGTCCAGAGAAGGACACAAGACTGGTGAGGGGCCTGGAACACAAACCCTATGAGGAGAGGCTGAGGGAGCTGAGGATGTTTAGCCTGGAGAAGAGGAGGCTCAGGGCAGACCTCATTGCTGTCTACAACTACCTGAAGAGAGGCTGTAGCCAGGTGGGGTTGGTCTCTTCTGCCAGACAACCAGCAACAGAACAAGGGGACACAGTCTCAAGTTGTGCCAGGGGAGGTCTAGGCTGGATGTTAGGAGGAAGTTGTTGGTAGAGAGAGTGATTGGCATTGGAATGGGCTGCCCAGGGAGGTGGTGGAGTTGCCGTCCCTGGAGGTGTTGAAGCAAAGCCTGGATGAGGCACTTAGTGCCATGGTCTGGTTGACTGGATAGGGCTGGGTGCTAGGTTGGACTGGATGCTCTTGGAGGTCTCTTCCAACCTGGTTGATTCTATTCTGTTCTATCACAGAATGGCAGAGGCTGGAAGGGACCTCAAATGCTCACCCAGTCCAACCCCCTTACTACGTGGCAGAAGCTCCCAAAGCAATACCTGAGGCCACACCAGCTGAGGCATCCCCTCTCCACTGAATATTTATCTTATTAAGAGGAGTGGTGAGAGGCAGCAGTGCTGAGACAATAGGAGGTTGAATTGCTTGCTACAAGGATACATTCCTGGTTGTACAGGGTTAACCCTTCAGAGGGGGTGACCTTGAACCTGACCCTAGGCAGTCTTGACCCCTCCCCAGGGATGGGTCTGAGTAGGACCAGGTGATGGTGGTTAGCTCACTCCCCCTTCCTGTCTAAAGGTCTATAAAAGCAGGGGGACTTCCTATTCTTGCTTTCTGTGCTCCCTGCCTCCCTGCTTACCAGCATCATCATCCTGTTCCTGGTTCTCTTTGTTTTACCACGTGGCCATCCCCATCAAAATCAGGTTGTATTTGCACATTTTCTATTTCTTTTGCCTTCCCTATACCTTTGTAACTTCCCTACCTCTGATACCTTTTTACTTTATTGTTAAACTTTTCTTTTTTCACTTCCAAATTGAGTGAGATTCATTTATTTGGCTGCGCTTACCTTTTCCTCTCTCTACATCTAATTCCTTTCTCTTGGGAAAGAAGGGGGGGAGAGGGAAGGGCACTTTATAAATTGTTATTTGGTTCTATCAAATTTGTTTGAGTCTCTGGGAATTTAAATTAGAACTGAGACACTGGTAGTTAGATACACTAAAATCTAAGCACACTAAAAACAATCACAAACCCACACCACTCCTCAAAGATATTTAGAAGGAATAAACCATACTGAAATGACTCTTGATGAGATTATCAGCTGCATTAAGACTTACACTTATTGTCATGGTATCACTGATTGGTTTTGATACAAAATGGTGTTTTCAGAGAATCACAGAATGTCAGGGGCTAGAAGGGACCTCAAAAGCTCACCCAGCCCAACCCCCGCCCCTGCCAGAGCAGGATCACCTACACCAGATCACCCAGGGACACATCCAGGCAGGTCTTGAATATCTCCAGATAGGGAGACTCCACAACCCCCCTGGGCAGCCTGGTCCAGTGCTCTGTCATTCACACATGGAAAAAATCCTCCTTATGTTTACATGAAACTTCCTATGTCTCAGCTTCCACCCATTGCCCCTTGTCCTGTCACTGGGCATCACCCAGCAGAGCCTGGCTTCAGCTTCCTGGCACTCACCTTTCCATCTTTACAACCACTGTTGAGGTCACCTCTCAGTCTCTTCTCCCAGAAGCACAACCCCAGCTCCCTCAGGCTCTCATCTTAACAGAGATGTTCCATTTCCTTAATCATTTTTGTGGCTCTGCACTGGACTCTTTCAAGCTGTTCCCTGAGGTCCTTCTTGAATTGAGGCCCCAGAACTGGATGCAGTATTCCAGCAGTGGTCTCACCAGGGCAGAGTATGAGCCTGGTGTAGGTAGGTCAGTAGGTTTGAATACATAGCACTTGTAAGAAGGAATTCATTCTTGAGCTGAGCACAAATAGTTAATCAGCTGAACTTAAAACTCTTGCAAGGTGTTGTAGAAAGAGGCATGTAAGAGTTTCTTCATTTCAACTGGAACCAAAGACAAGAGGATTAAAAATACCTGAGAGAACATTTTACATCTTTCTGACTTCCCTGAGACAAGAGTGGCTCTGAGCTTTTCTGAGGGTTTTACCTCAGCTACATATCCTTTACCCTGTCTTATATTTTTAAGCAGTTTTGATGCCCTGGGAACATCTCCAACACAGAAATGAGTAAAAGAGGGCAAAGTAATAGAACTTCCAAAAGGAGGAGCAATGATACAAACAGGGATTTCATACCCTGCCTATCACAGAATCAGTCAGGGTTGGAAGGGACCACAAGGATCATCCAGTTCCAACCTCCTACCATGGGCAGGAACACCTCACACTAGATCAGACTGTCTAGAGCCTCATCCAGCCTGGCCTTAAACACGTCCAGGGATGGGGCCTCAACCACCTCCCTGGGTAACCCATTCCAGGCTCTCACCACTCTCATGCTGAGCAACTTCCTCCCCACATCCAGTCTGAACCTACCCATCTCCAGCTTTGCTTCATTCCCCCTAGTCCTGTCACTCCCTGATAGCCTAAAAAGTCTCTCCCCTATACAGAGGCAGCAGATGGAAATAAAAGATGACATTGACTTGGGTTAAATTAAACATGAAGAAGTCTTTTCATCCTGATAAATTACAAGTGGAGAACTCTCTTGTTACAAGAATTCACCTATCAGCTGTTAGCTGAGATCTACTCTCTGTGGTTTCCCTATGAGTAAATCCAGTTCCTTTCCAGCTTGCTGTGCAGTCCCCTGCACTGCACCACTGTGGTTGCAGCACAGTGAAGATCCTGCCCTGCTTGTATGGCTGAGTTGTCCTCTTCTGAAAATAAAGGCAGAATTATGTTGCATGCTGCCTCAGAAGCTGGAAAACATAGCAAGAAGCTTCCTGCTTTCAATAGAAAGTGATGCCTTAAAGAAGATGCTGAGGTTTGTGCCCTGTTCAGAGAAACTTTAAGCATGTGCTAGGTCCTCTCCCGGTTTGTTTGGCCAGCCTCTAGCTAACCAGCAGCTTTCTGGATTGGAAACAGTGACATCAGGTACTGCCTCTTGCCTGACTGCCAGTTTAGGAGATTGTAGAGGAGGCTGCTGTATTCTGTGGGGTTTGTGATAGGAGTCATGGAAGAGAGCTGGGAGACTTGGATACCAAGTTACCCATGGCACAGCAATGTGCCCTTGTGGCCAAGAAGGCCAATGGGATCCTGGGGTGTATTAGGAGGAGTGTGTCCAGCAGATCAAGGGAGGTTCTCCTCCCCCTCTACTCTGCCCTGCTGAGACCTCATCTTGAATACTGTGCTCAGTTTTGGGCTCTCCAGTTGAAGAGGGACAGGGATCTGCTGGAGAGGGTCCAGCAGAGGGCCATGATGAGTGGACTGGAGAGCATGGCTGATGAGGAGAGGCTGAGAGGCCTGGGACTTTTTAGTCTGGAAAAGAGAAGACTGAGAGGGGATTTAATAAATGTTTATAAGCATCTGAGGGCTGGACAGGATGGGGGGGACAGGCTCTGCTCACTGCTGCCTGGGATAGGACAAGGAGCAATGGGTGTAAGTTGCAGCACAGGAGGTTCTGCCTCAACACAAGGGGGAACTTCTTTACTGTAAGGGTCACAGAGCACTGGAACAGGCTGCCCAGAGAGGTTGTGGAGTCTCCTTCTGTGGAGCCTTTCAAGGCCTGTCTGGATGTGTTCCTGTGTGATCTGTGTTAGACAGGATTGTCCTGCTCTGGCAGGGGGGTTGGACTGGATGATCTCCTTGGGTTCCCTAACATCCTGTGAGCCTGTGACTTGATGAAGCAGCATGAAAGTTGAAGTGATGTTGACAGCAAGCAAGAGATAAGGGAGGAGAGCATCCCTCTGCAGGAGCTTGCTGTGCCACTGCAAAAAGAACCATTTTTCTTTACTGTTCGTGGGACTGATATGAGATGCAGGATCTTTTTGTCTGGGGTTGTTGCAGAGGAAAGGGAAGAAGGCAGCTGGCTGCAAAGGTAATGCACAAATTCCACTGAGTGTCTCCTTGTGGTTCTCACAGCACGAACAGAAATGCACTGGGTGGCTTCAGTCATAGAGGCACTGAATTCACCTTTCTTTTTCTGGGGCTGTTGAATTTCAGGAGCCAAGAATGATTGCTCAGCATGAACAGAAATGCACTGGGTGGCTTCAGTCATAGAGGCACTGAATTCACCTTTCTTTTTCTGGGGCTGTTGAATGTCAGTAGCCAGGAACGATTGCTCAACGTGAACAGAAATGCACTGGGTGGGTTCAGTCATAGAGGCATTGAATTCACCTTTCTTTTTCTGGGGCTGTTGAATGTCAGTAGCCAGGAACGATTGCTCAACGTGAACAGAAATGCACTGGGTGGGTTCAGTCATAGAGGCACTGAATTCACCTTTCTTTTTCTGGGGCTGTTGAATTTCAGGAGCCAAGAATGATTGCTCAGGCCATCAGTGACAAGTGGAGTCCTTCTGGGATCAGTCCTGAGACCAGTCTTGTTTAACATCTTTGTGGGCACCATGTGCAGTGGCATTGAGTGCACCCTCAGCAAGTTTGCTGACGACACTAAGCTGTGTGGTGCAGCAGACAGGTGGAGGGAAGGATCCATCCAGAGGAGACTTGACAGGCTGCAGAGCTGGGCCCAAGCCAACCTCATGAGGTTCAGCCAGAGCAAGTGCAAGGTTCTGCAGCTGGATATGGGTAATCCCAAGCACCAATATAGGCTGGGCAGTGACTGGCTTGAGAGCAGCCCTGAGAATAAGACTAGGTACTGGTAAGTGAGAAGCTCAACATGAGCCCAGACCTGACCAGAGCCTGGGCTGCAGCAAGAGAAATGTAGGCAGCAGGGAAGTGATCTTCCCCTTCTACCCTGCACTGGTGAGACCCCACCTGGAGTACTGTGTCTAGTTCAGGAGCCACTGTTACAAGAGGGATATGGATGTGCTGGAAGGTGTCCAGAGAAGGGCCATGAGGATGAGCAGAGGGCTGGAGCTGCTCTCCTATGGAGACAGACTGAGAGAGTTGGGGCTGTTCAGTCTGGAGAGGAGAAGGCTCCCAGGTGACCTTCTTGTGACCTTTCAGTATCTGAAGGTTACAAGAAAGCTGGGGAGGGACTTTTTAGGCTGTCTGGTAGTGACAGACTGGAGGGAATGGAGCAAAACTAGAAGTAGGTAGATTCAGACTGGATGTTAAGAAGTTCTTCAGCATGGGGGTGGTGAGACCCTGGAATGGGTTGCCCTAGAAGGTGGTGGAAGCCTCATCCCTGGAGGTGTTTAAGGCCAGGCTGGATGTGCCTCTGGCCAGCCTGCTCTAGGGTAGAGTGTCCCTGCCCATGGCAGGGGCGTTGGAACTACATGATCCTTGTGGTCCCTTCCAACCCTGACTGATTCTAAGTTTCTATGATTTTATGATCATGCCAATTACTCCAACCTGCTACTTGCTTTAATCTGTTTGTTCTGCCTTTCATTAATTGGAAGATTAATGGTACAGTCATCATAGCAAAGACTCTGTTCATGCCAGGGTTTTAATGCAGTACAGCAGCCAGTGATGCATCTTACAAGTAAGAAATTGGTGACTGACTTGATTTGTAATTACATTTCTCTGCTGTTGACTGATCCTGTATATTTTTGGATGTACACTGTAATGCCAGTCCCTGACTGTCAAGGTCCAGAGGACAGAGATTAACAATATCTCTGTTCAGAGGAGCAAGATCTGTTCTTATAGATTGCTGTGTTGTGAAATTAAAGTGCAAGCCAGACCATGGAGCACCACAAAACTTTATTAAAGGATAAAGTTGGACAAAAGAGATGGAGAGAGAGAGAAGGAGGGGAAAGAGGTAAAGAGAACAAAAGAGAAAAAGAGAAGAAGCATGGAAGGAAAAAGAGCAGAGATTATATCACCATCCGCCACAGATTAGGGGGAGAGAGAGATCATAGCCTGGCCCAGGGATGATCTTTGTCAGCAGTTCTTCTGGTGGTGCTCTGATGGAGGTGCACACTTTGGCAGGCATTGCTCAAGTCTTTCTATACAGTTTTTTAGATGGGTGTCCAGTTGCAACTCCCCAGGAAAGCTTACTTTGTATTCCTGCATTTGCTGGGAGAGGGCCTCTGCCCCCTCCCTGCACTGCTTACCTGTCCATATCCCGAATACACAGAAGCCTTTTCTCTTCGGGGTAGCTGACATAAGATGTGCACATCCTGGGCATTCAAGCCAGGCTGAGGTCCAGGAATTTCCTCCAAAGCACTCTGTTGATTTGCATCCCTGAGCTTTCAGCCAAGCACCTAATCTGAGCCCTGAGGATAACAAAGGCAACTTTAGCATAGAACCATAGAATGGTTTAG
>WAAF01004500.1:0-77500 GCA_013400475.1 Tricholaema leucomelas
TTCTATGATTCTATGATTCTATGAATATTAAGTGCTTTGCAAATTCCACCCTGGATGACTGAATATTGGATCTGTGAAGGAAACAGGTACTTCTAACATTCACATTATGGAAACTATAAAGATAATAGTTGGCACAAAACCATGCTGACAGTTGCCTGGCACACTGCATGAACCTAATTAAAAAAGAAAAAAGTTGCTATTTAGAATCACAGAATCAGTCAGGGTTGGAAGGGACTACAAGGATGATCTACAACCCCCCTACTATGGGCAGGGACACCCTACCTTAGAGCAGGCTGCACAGAGCCTCATCCAGCCTGGCCTTAAACACCTCCAGGGATGGAGCCTCAACCACCTCCCTGGGCAACCCATTCCAGGCTCTCACCACTCTCAAGCTCAACAACTTCCTCATGTCCAGTCTCAACCTCGCCCCACCTCCAGCTTTGCTCCATTCCCCCCAGTCCTGTCACTCCCTAAGAGCCTAAAAAGTCCCTCTCCAGCTTTTTTGTAGGCTCCCTTCAGATACTGAAAGGCCACAATAAGGTCACCTTGGAGCCTCCTCTTCTCCAGACTGAACGGCCCCAACTCTTTCAGTCTGTCCTCGTAGCAGAGGCACTCCAGCCCTCTGAGCATCCTCGTGGCCCTTCTCTGGACAGGCTCCAGCATATACTTCTCTGAAGGACAAATTCCTGTAGCACATTTACATGACGATTTGAGAAAGGCCCTTGTATGCGTAATCTTTTCTTACTGACTGAAATGATAGGATTTGAAAATACTTTCTCTTTGCTCTAGTATGAATATGTGACATTTTTACTCATGTTTATGGATCTAAGTAATTGCACATACTGCCAAGGCCATTTCAGCCCCTGATTAATAGGTGCTCATCATCAAGCGAGGCACTCAGACTGTAAATGGACCAAAGACACCTGCAGCCTCAAAGCAGCAATGACAATTTAAGGCTGGACTGAATATCAGGCATTGATGTCTTAATATTACTTCCCATTCTATAACTGAACTTTTTCTCTCTCTATAAATGCCACTAATCTATAGCTTTTATGCTCCACTGTCGAAGATCACAGCTATGGAATATGGCAAGTCCAAACTGAAAATAACTTTTAGAGCCAGCATCACAGCTGATACCTTTTTTTTGGCAGACACAGTAGAGGGGACAAGAACTGCTGCTGGTTTCTAGAAATTTAGGCTTGAGGTGAGGAGAAAGTTCTTCACTGAGAGAGTCATTGGCTACTGGAGTTGGCTGCCCAGGGAGGTGGTGGAGTCGCCGTCCCTGGAGCTGTTCAAGGCAGGATTGGACGTGGCACTTGGTGCCATGGTCTAGCCTTGAGCTCTGTGGTAACGGCTTGGACTTGATGATCTGTGAGGTCTCTTCCAACCTTGGTGATACTGTGAAACTGTGAAATTCATATAAGTCAGGAGATATGTGATTCAAAATGCTTGTTTGATTCCTTTCTTACCTTAGAGTTGGTCATCAGGACATCAAATATATGCTTGATCTCCTTATATCAGTGGAGAGGACTGATTCTTTTTATGGTGCTTGTTACTGTTTTCTTCTTGTTTTCCTTCATTATTTGGCATGAACTACAACCCATCTTAAAACCATTACTTGACTGGGATTCCTCTCTTTCCATTTGGTTACTTCTGCACTCCAGGGGATTTCCTTGAGGAAGCTAATGTCTTTTCTAGGTTGTTGCAGTGACACAGGATCCAAGTTTCTTTGTTAAGAATTTCCATAACTCATTCACTCAGTGCTGGTTCTGCTGGCTGACATTATTTCCTCCCTTGTAGCAAGTCACCTTTACTTTCCTGGGATAATTACATGGAAGAAAATCCTCTATCGTGCTGATTTGGTTTGGCAACACCTTGTTACCATGATGTCTGTTGGGAAAGATGCTTTCTGTATGGCTCATTGCATTCTCAGACAGGATGACTATTATAGCACTGATACTAGGAAAATCGTTAGGAAATCAAGCAGACAAACTAACAGTGTAATGATATCTGCAAGTTATATTACCTATGGTTGCCTAAGAGGAGGAAAAGGCATTGTGAGAATCTTTACATTTATTGCTACATGTAGCTCAGAAGATTATGATGTGGTAGCAGCAATGTTCACAGTCATACAAAAGGTGCAGGGGAAATATGGTGGATCACAGGATGTTAGGAGTTGGAAGGGACCTCCAGAGATTGAGTCCAACTCCCCCTTCCAGAGTAGGACTATAGAATCTAGTGCAGATCACACAGGAACGCATCCAGACAGGACTTGAAAGTCTCCATTGGAAATTCCACAGCCTCTCTGGGGAGCCTGTTCCAGCGCTCCATGAATTTTACAGTAAAGAAGTTCCTCCTCATGTTGAGGTGGATTTCCTGTGCTGTAGTTCACATCCATTGCCCCTTGTCCTATGACAGGGCACACAAGTGAGCAGAGGCTGTCCCTTCCTTCTTGACACCCAGCCCTCAGATATTTATAGACATTTTTTAGATCCCCTCTCAGCCTTCTCCAGACTAAACAGCCCCAGGTCTCTCAGCCTTTCCTCATAAGGCAGTCCAATCCCTTAATCATCCCTCTAGCCCTCCATTGGAGCCTCTCAAGTCAATCCCTATCCCTCTTGAATTGGAGAGCCCAGAGGTGGATGCGATATTCCCGGTGAAGTCTCACTAGGGCAGAGTGGAGGGGTAGGGCTTTCCCTTGCTCGCAGAAGCTGTATAACACGAGAGGTAATGTTGTCTTAGAAGCGCAGTTGGATTTCTCACAGACCCAAAGGGTGAGTTGTAGATGTGGGGAGTCTGTGCCTGTTCATTCTCCTTCATTTCCTTTAAATGCTGTATGTATGACTCACCTTACGCTGTTGGCCCTCTCTTCTTATGAATCTGAAGATCACATGTGTAAAATGCAGACAGAGATAAATCCTGTAGGTAAAAGAAAGTAGAAATTGGCTAAAGATCAAAGGTTATCCTCATTCCACTCCTTCCTTCACTTTTATTATCCTGTCTAAATTTGGTCTTTTGTAGAGAGGATGGGCTGAGTAGGTGGTTTGTTTTTTTTCATGAGGAAAGGTTGAGCTTAAATGAGAGTTTAGGGTTTGATTTGTTTTTCAATCCCGGGTGTAATTTGAACTACAGTGTAGTTACTTTGTTAGAATCAAAACTGCATTTCTTAGTGGGTACAAGAGATCACAAAGGGCCTTCAGGAAACAATATTTCACCTCTAACGTTTTGTGATCATCTATAGATTAAATGGCAAGTAAAGGGGTGTGCTAGTTTGAAGCTAGCTAGAATGTTTTGGTGAGAAGAACTAGATTACAGGCTGTGAAAGGGAAACAGCAGTGATGTCTACTTCACTCATAGGCTTGCTGAGATGTATAAGAACAAGAAGCAAGACATAGATAACCACTCTCACTTCTTCTGGGGAACTGGCTGAGCTGCATCTCTAACCTCACCCTCTTTTTCTTTTCTAATCCACTTTGCTTCCTAACCCCCTTGGCTGAACCTCCATTCTTCCTTGGGACTGGGGTAAGGTTGAGAGGGGTAGGGGGAAGGTGAAGGGGCAGTTCAGAGCCCCTCCTGGGGACTCAGGTTTCTGGGAGGGCTGTTGTGTTTCTGTATTAGGGATTTTTTTTTTTTGTCTGTACAGTTAAACCAAATCTGATATCATTAAAGTCTCTGTTCTGAAAATACCTGGACATGTGCTTAACAAAGTCCTAAGGTGTAAGCAAAGCTAACTACAAGATTGCTTCTTTGCCAGATCAAGCCTTAAGTCTTTCTTGTGGGAAAAAATATCTAAAGAATATGCTTGTAGTTATTGTAGGTTTTGATTTTGATGATCTTCTTCACTGGAACATAAACAAAATGTTGATTTTCCTGCCTTTATAGAGCCCCAGGCTTTAGCAGGTACCTTCTAAATGCTTTATTTTGGGTTGTGAAATGCACTGAAATGTGTGGTGATGACCAACAGTAGAGCAACTAGAAAAGCACAAGTGGAGAAGTTAAGAATTAAATGTGTATTTAACTCCAACGTTTTCAAAGCTTTACTTACCATTACTTTACTTAAAGGAGATTAATCAAAAACAATAACTGTGCTAGGAAACTACCACTAAAGTTCTCTCCCAATTCACAATTTTTCAGGCAAGGGTTTTTATGTTTTGGTTTGGGCTTTTTTGATGTTCTTTTGTTTGTTTGTTTGTTTGTTTGTGTGGAGTTTGGTTTCTTTTTTTTTATTTATTGGTTGAGTTTTGATCATTTAAATTAAAACAAATTACTTTTACTTGAATCACAGATGAAAACTTTGTGCTAATGTTTATGTAGTTATAGATTACCACATAAAATGAAGTACCATCATTTTTGGCCTTGGTACAGAATAGATGAGAACATTGTTCACAGAATCACAGAATTGTCAGGGTTGGAAGGGACCTTGAGGATTATCTACTCCCAGCCCTCTTGGCAGGGATACTTTCTGTTAGATCAGGTTACCCAGAGACACATCCAGCCTGGCCTTAAAAACTTCCAGGAATGAGGCTTCCACCACCTCTTTGGGCAACATGTTCTAGTGTCTCACAGCGCCTTATGGTGAAGAACATCCTCCTAACGTCTAATCTAAATCTACCCTCCTCTAGTTTGGATCCATTCCCCCTAGTCCTATCACTGTCCTCATCCTCCATCACAGAAAACTCCTTTATGTACTGGAGAACAAGAGCTAGATTTTCGCTGGTCAGTAATACTGACAGAGATATCTGTGAAGTTGTGGACAGTTCTAACTTCTAGCAAAACCTTGAATCAAAATAAGTGATCTAGTTGTTAGTGATGCTTCCAAAATCACTTCAAAATAGAACTAACAGCTAATGCACCTTTCCACCATTTTTTTAGCCCATGGTTGTGTGTTATCTTCAAACCCTGTTACAAACAAAATTACAGAGGGAGGAAGAAGAAAGCTGTAGATAAAAACTGAATCTAATTTGGTTTGGGAAATGCAGTTCTTTTTAACTGTAGCATCAAGGTTTAACTACAAATATTGTTTGTCCTATCAGTGCCATAAGAGACATGGGTTATATCAGATCTCCCTAAGTGACATCTTTTTAATTGTAGCTACATGTTTTGACTGCAAATATTGTTTGTGCTATCAGTGCCATAAGAAACCAGGGTTCTGTCAGGCCTCCCTAAGTGACATCTTTTTAATTGTAGCATACATGTTTTGACTGCAAATATTGTTTGTGCTATCAGTGCCATAAGAAACCAGGGTTCTGTCAGGCCTCCCTAAGTGACATCTTTTTAATTGTAGCATACATGTTTTGACTGCAAATACTGTTTGTGCTATCAGTGGCATAAGAAACCAGGGTTATGTCAGATCTCCCTAAGTGACGTCTTTTTAACTGTAGCATCATGGTTTAACTGCAAATGTCATTTGTCCTATCAGTGCCATAAGAAACCAGGGTTATGTCAGATCTCCCTAGGTGACATGTTTTTAATTGTAGCTTCATAATTTGACTGCAAATATTGTTTGTGCTATCAGTGCTGTAAAAAAACAGGGTCACATCAGATTTCTCCAAATAACATCTTTTTGAATTGTAGCATGATAGTTTGACTGCAAATATTGTTTGTGCTATTGGTGCTGTAAGAAACCAGGTTTATGTCAGATCTCCCTGAGGGTATACATTGCACTGATGTGAGAAATAGGAAGAGAATCCAGGTTGGTTGTGGTTCCCAACGGTAAGGAGACAAACTCATGTTTCAGCTGTTCTCCAGCTATCAGGGATCAGCATGAAGTACATTATCTCACATCTGCCACATGCAAAATCGCATATACCTAACTCCAAAGCATCTGGTGTGGGCTCCAGTCAGAAACAGGATACTGCTCTAAATATATCCCATGCTCCCCGTGCAATATCCGTGAGCTTTCTGCCTTCTGATGCAGCAGATGTGAAGTATGCCAGTAATATCTGTTCTGCTTTAATTATTTGCACTGCTCTATTTGAATACTAGGTTTTGGTCACCTAACCAAGGAGCTGCTGAAACTAGCGGACGGCCGTGTTGTGCTGGCACTGGAGGGAGGACATGACCTTACTGCCATCTGTGATGCATCTGAAGCCTGTATAAACGCCCTGTTAGGAAATGAGGTAAAACATAAATCATAATAGGTGGAGAGAATTATCCAAGCTGCTGAAATTCCTGCCTTTGTTTTGCTTTTAGTAACAATGGCATCGGTCCTTCTTTCATGTGATGTAAAAACATGCAGTTTGAACATGTCTTAGAAACTTGCCATCATTGGTAGTCATCAGTATGCATATCATCTGTCAGGATCAGACCTTCCAGCCAAACATCACAGTGGGGAGAGGGGAATGGCTTTTGCAAGTTATCCAGTGATCTTAGGAACTGGATATTGCAAGGAGACGTTTTTTAGAGTATTTTGATGCTTTGGCTGGAATGTGGAAGAATGTATTTCACAGACATTTGAAAGCTCACAACATTAAGAACAATGTGGCTGAGATTTTGAAAAGCAAAATTTGAAATCATTATTTCTAGGTGAAGATTTAGGTTGGTCGGTATGTGATTCAAAAGGAGTGTTCAGGATGTACAGGGACAGGAGGATGATCAGAGGGCTGGAGCACCTCTCCTAAGGAGATGGACTGAGAGAACTGAGGCTGTTCACTCTGGCTCCTCAATTCAAGAGAGATGTTGAGATACTGGAACATGTCCAGAGAAGGGCAACAAAGATGGTGAGAGGCCTGGAGCACAGCCCTGTGAGGAGAACCTGAGGGAGCTGGGGGTGTGCAGCCTGGAGAAGAGGAGGCTCAGGGGTGACCTCATTGCTATCTACAGCTACCTGAAGAGAGGCTGTAGCCAGGTGGGGTTGGTCTCTTCTGCCAGGCAGCCAACAACAGAAGGAGGGGATACAGTCTCAAGTTGTGCCAGGGGAGGTCTAGGCTGGATCTTAGGAGGAAGTTCTTGCCAGAGAGAGTGATTGGCACTGGAATGGGCTGCCCAGGGCGGTGGTGGAGTCACCATCCCTGGAGGTGTTGAAGAAAAGCCTGGATGAGGCACTTAGTGCCATGGTCTAGTTGATTGGACAGGGCTGGGTGCTAGGTTGGACTGGATGATCTTAGAGGTCTCTTCTAACCTGGTTGATTCTGTGAACATATGTAAAGAAGCAGGAATGTCCACAAAAATAATAAAAAAGCTATTTATTTTTATCTAGAAGCACCTTTGACAAGTTCCATAAGGAGTGGGAGGACATGCACTACTGAAAAAAGATGCTCAGCTCCGTGAAGCATTTGACAGTCTTAGTGAATGGGGCATTGCCTTCCTCTTCCACTGCCATTTCAGGGCACTCTCGTTGATATTTTCTGTCATCATCTTCCCTGTGGTTGTATCTTATGAT
Source organism: Tricholaema leucomelas (assembly GCA_013400475.1). Lineage (NCBI taxonomy): Eukaryota > Metazoa > Chordata > Aves > Piciformes > Lybiidae > Tricholaema lacrymosa > Tricholaema leucomelas. The sequence goes on from WAAF01004500.1 coordinate 7,382, forward strand.
AACAGTGGCTTTTCATAGCCTTTCTAAACCCATTGTCTGAGATTTGCATCCTTGTGGACCTAAAGCAAATGGTACAATGTTGATGACATGATGTGTTCTCCTCTGTGCTTGTGCCTTGGTCCCTCTGTCCAGTTATGACCATTTGGTGGTGCTACCTATTTATGAAAACTCTCTTGGTTTGTTTTAATGCTGTGTCACACCCAGCTACTCCTTCTGCTGCCACTGACAGCCTTTTATCTGACACAAAATGCTGACTGTGAGAAAAATGAGTGGGATAAGCTTGCTGAAACAGAGAGTTTCTTCCATTTCATCTTAGAGTAACTAGCAGCCAGGAAATTAAATGAACTGTGAGTCCATCTGTTTGCAGAATCCTAGAATCAGAGAATCAGTCAGAGTTGGAAGTGAACAGAAGGATCACCTGCTATCTTGCAAGAGATAGCAAAGCAAAGTCAAGGAGAGACAAAAATTCAGTAACTAAGAATGAAGACAAACATAACCCTGCAGCCATTTTTAATTTGCTTGTAGAAGAACATGGTCATTAATAACTTGAAGGATCTCATGCAGTAGGTCTTACTGTTGTGTACTCATGTACCTCTTCTGCCAGGCAAGCAGCAACAGAACAAGGGGACACAGTCTCAAGTTGTACTGGGGGAGGCATAGGCTGGATATTAGGAGGAAGTTCTTCACAGAGAGAGTGATTGGCATTGGAATGGGCTGCCCAGGGAGGTGCTGGAGTCACTGTCCCTGGAGGTGTTCAAGAAAAGCCTGGCTGAGGCACTTAGTGCCATGGTCTAGTTGATTGGATAAGGCTGGGTGCTAGGTTGGACTGGATGATCTTGGAGGTCTCTTCCAACCTGGTTGGTTCTATGATTCTGTAATTCTGTGATTCTATTGTCTTTCAGAACATCCATCAAATGGTCTGCTGCAGCAAAACTTTAAAGAGCTTATATGCTGTGGCTGCTAAGGAGAATGCTCCAGAGAGGCTATTGCTACTAACAGTACCATGAGAAATTGGTGCTTGCTTGAAAGAATAAGTAAAGGTGCTGCCAGAGAGAAGATGCTAATGAGGAAGTGGGATACCTAGTTAGCAATTAGAAATCAGTCCATCTGTTGACATCTAGAGATTTATGGCAAGCTACTCCACATGGCCCCATAGCATTGCTTGATTCCAGCATAATATTCATGAACTTGCACAGCAAACTCCAAACGTGTTCCTGCCAAGGACAAACAGAAATCTCTTCCTTCAAACAACGCATTACTGTAATTTGAGGATGCCTTCTTCCTTGAATGCAATTCTTTACAAGTGATTAATGGGACAATTATAATTTATTATCTGCCCTTCTTCTTTTACAAATAGTATGTAGTGCAACTCCAGCATAAACCCCCTAGCAAGATGAACAGCTCTTAAACACTACGCCTGTAATTGAACTCAAATTAGAAAGGTTGAGAAAGGCCTTTGTAAGGTACTCTGCAGTTTGTCAAACGTATTTATCCATGTGCTGAGAATTAGAATTCATAAACATTTTGCAGGGTTTTTTTTTTTGAAAGCTTTTTTTTCTTTTCTTTTTGTTGTTTTTGGCCAGGAGTTGTCAATAGAGAGCTTCGCTGCTTCGTGTGTTCTATTACCAACAGAATAACACTTTTTAGAGAGAGTGATTGTAAAGCTAGCCACAACTTCCAGCTTTCGTGGAGAGCTGGTCCCATGCGTCGAGCTAACTTCAAACCTACAAGTGCAAAATGCTTTCTTTTCTGAATTTGTCTCTGAACATCAAGAAAGAAAACAGGCTGATGTCCAAAATAGGTATATTTTGCTCTTATTTACATATGGCCTGTAGCAAGACAGCTTCTTACTCTTAACTGTGCTAGTTTGAAGCTGGTTAGAATGCCTTGGTGAGAAGAACTAGATTACAGGCTGTGAAAAGGAAGCAATGGTGATGTCTACTTCACTCATAGGCTTACTGAAAGGTATAAGAACAAGAATCCAAACATAGATAAGGCACTTCTTCTTCTTGGGGCATTGCCTGGGCTGCATTTCTCTCTCTAGCCTCTCTGCTGTCTCTCTGATTAATCCACTTCGCTTCCTAACCCCTGGCTGAACCTCCATTCTTCCTTGGGACTGGGGTAAGGTTGAGAGGGGTGGGAGAAGGTGGAAGGGTGGTTGGGAGCCCCTCCTGGGGACTGAGGTTTCTGGGAGGGCTGTTGTGTTTCTGTATTACCTTTTACCTTGTATATTTCTGTCTGTAACTGTATATCCTGTAAATACCTGCTTGTATATTGTGCTAAGCAGTAAATAAGCTTCATTCAGATTTCCAGATCTGGCTGAGTCTAGTCTGGGTGATTTCCAAAGTGGGGTGGGGGGGTGGGGAGCACCCAAACCATCACACTAACAAATGCAAGCAAAGCCACTAGGAAAAGCACACACAATCAAGTTCATCTTCTTTAAATAATTTGAGTGTGGCACAGGAAATTCCTGCATATGGATGTTGATTTTGATGACTAGTAAAAAAAAAATTATACATTACGAAGGTCTCTAAAAAAGGATTCAAAGAAGGATCAGAATTTATATGAGCTATCAACCCCATCTATGTGCAGCCAATACTTCTGAACTTTGCAGCAGAATTACTTTTGGAACTGTTTCTAAGTTTCCTCTTTGGACAGAAACACAAATGGAATTGGAATTGTTGATACTCTTTGATTGGAGATACTTATACTGTGTGTGTATATATATATACTTATACTATATATTGAGTGCACCCTCAGCAAGTTAGCTGACAACACCAAGCTGTGTAGTGCAGCAGACACAGTGGAGGGATGCCATCCAGAGGGACCTGGACAGGCTGCAGAGGTGGGCACATGCCAACCTCATGAGGTTTAACAAGACCAAGTACAGTGTCCTGCATCTGGGTCGGGGCAATCCCAAGCACAAATCCAGGCTGGGCAGTGAATGGCTGGAAAGCAGCCTTGAGGAGAGGGACTTGGGGGTGCTGGTGGATGAGAAGCTCAACATGAGCCAGCAGTGTGCACTTGCAGCCTGGAGGGCCAACCAGGGCCTGGACTGCATCAGAAGTGTGGCTGAGGGAGGTGATTCTCCCCCTCTACTGAGGGTGAGTCCCCATCTGGAGTACTGCATCCAGTTCTGGAGCCCCCATTACAAGAAGGATGTGGACATGCTGGAGCATGTCCAGAGAAGGGCCACTGAGATGATCAGAGGGCTGGAGCACCTCTCCTATGGAGACAGACTGAGAGAGTTGGGGCTGTCCAGTTTGGAGAAGAGGAGGCTCCAAGGTGACCTTCTTGTGGCCTTTCAGTATCTGAAGGGGGCTACAAAAAGGCTGGGGAAGGACTTTTCACAATATCAAGTAGTGTCAGGACTAGGGGGAATGGAGCAAAGCTGGAGATGGGTAGGTTCAGATTGGACGTGAGGAGGAAGTTGTTGAGCATGAGAGTGGTGAGAGCCTGGAATGGGTTGCCCAGGGAAGTGGTTGAGGCCCCATCCCTGGAGGTGTTTGAGACCAGACTGGATGGGGCTCTGTGCAGCCTGATCTAGGGTAGGGTGTCCCTGGCCATGGCAGGAGGGCTGGAACTAGGTGATCCTTGTGGTCCCTTCCAACCCTGAAACCCTGACTGATTCTATGATTCTGTGATTCTGTATTGTCAGTTGTTTCTTTCTAAGACCCACTTCTCTAAACAGAGGTGCCTAGTGCCTTTTTAGGTACCTTAGGACATGCAGGACATCAGCAAAGGACTGGTAGGTCTAATATGGAGCATAAAGGAGATCCATACCCTACTGAAAAATACCCTATTGAATCTGAAATGGCTTCATCTGGTTTGATAGTGTGAATCCCTCCTTAAATGATGAGAAAACTAATAAGGAGATTATTAGAGGTAGAAATAAGGATATATTTTACAAAGCTGAAATTACTAATTAGAAGGTTGAGATACAATTTATTTCTTTAAAACAATCTGTTTCAAGATCTGAGGTTTTCTTGTCCATGGCTCTGTGCTCAAAGGGAAAATTTCCACGTTGCTTTGAGAGAAAAAAAAAAAATCCATTTGACCATTTGCAGAGCTAATTAGGAGCACTGCAGGTTATCTCCCTGGAAGGAAATCTTCCTAAGAGGTGAGAAGAGATTAAGCAGCTGGTTTCCCTTGAAATCCAAAATGAAAACATGGAAGTCTCTCTGGATGGTAAAAGGGCAGGATGAGCATCAGTTGCTTTAAAATATCCCTGCATTATCTCAAGGTGATTTGAGAATTGGTCCATTAGAAGAGCATCTGTCAAAACAAAGGAAATGCTGCATTCAGATAATTGGAAGAAAAAAACAAACCCAACCACTTGACTTTTAAACTTAAGTATTTCTGAGATTATTATATGCTCCCATGCTTAAAATTTAACTCCTGTCATTTACCCATTTACCATTCACTCTTCAAATGATTCTGCAGTCTTTCACAGATGAGTTGTAGAGTTTCAAATACTTATCTTTAAAAGATAGATAAGAATACAAACTACTTCAGTGAAGAAAAACAGTAAATGTGAAGATCTGTATGATGTTCCAAGAAGTGTGTGAAAAGTGGGTTGAATATTGAGATTTTTCCCCAAACTCTTTGTAATGGAGAATGAAAATTCCACGCTATTTTGTCTGATACAGCGTTGGTGCTATGAAGGTCTTTGCTGTGCATTTTGGTGCCAGGTGGCAGTGAGTAAGGCTGCTCTATACATGGGTTCTGATTTTTTTCCTCCACATTACTTTTGAAGAGGCACTACTTGGATTTAAAAAACCCTCGAGGACAAGGTTTCCTTGAGTTCACTACCCTAAATCCTGGAGTTCAGTATCCTAAATCCTAAAACTGCATTCACCTAGTGCCATGGCCATTGACTGGATAGGGCTGGGTGATAGGTTGGACTGGATGATCTTGGAGGTCTCTTCCAACCTGCTTGATATGATTCTAGGGGTTCTTCTGCAGCCTAAGAGAGTAAGGAAGGATTCCTTCAAGCACAGAATTCTCTGAGTCAAATGCTAAGGGTTTGTTTCTTCCCTCATCCCGTCTCTTTTTATGTGCCAGGTGGCACATATTTTGATGGGACATAGAAGTCAGTCTAACATCATAGAATCATAGAATTGACAGGGCTGGAAGGGACCCCAAAGTTCATCCAGCTCAAACCCCTTTGCTATGGACAGGGACACCTCATACCCATCAGGTTGTTCAGAGCCACATCCAGCCTGGCCTCAAAAACTTCCAGGAATGAGGCTCCTACCACCTCTGTGGGCAACCTGTTCAGTGTCTCACTACCCTCATGCTGAAGAATGTCTTCCTAACATCTAGTCTGAATCTACTCACTTCTAGATTTGCTCCATTACCCCTTAGTCCTATCACTACCTGACATTCTGAAAAGTCCCTCCCCAGCTTTTCTGTACAACCCCCTCAGATACTGGAAGGCCCCAATAAGATCTCCTCAGAGCCTTATCCTCTCCAGACTGAAAAGCCCCAGCTCTCTCAGACTGTCTCCATAGGAGAGGTGCTCCATCCCTCTGATCATCCTCATGGCCCTTCTCTGGACACACTCCAGTAAGTTCATTTCCTTCTTGTAACAGGGCTTCCAGAACTGGGTGCAGTACTCCAGGTGGGGGTCTCACCAGTGTGGAGTAGAGGGGCAGAATCACCTCCCTTGACCTGCTGGCTAAGCTTCTCCTGATGCAGCCCAGGATCTGTTTGGCTCTCTGAGCTGCAAGTGCACATTGGTGGCTCATGTTGAGTTTTTTGTCCACCAGTACCCCCAAGTCCCTTTCTTCAGGGATGCTCTCCAGCCATTCACTGCCTAGCCTATGTGGGTGCTTGGGATTGCAAGCATCATTGCCCTTCCAATCTGTCTGTCATTTGGACAGTGTCTAGATGGTACAGCAGTTTGCTGTGGTCTATAACAAGTGATAATTAGTTGCAGATGGAGTTGTGCTCTTCTTTGAATGGAGGAAACAGAGAAGTGCAATCCAAAGTGTGCTCTGCCTAGCAGGACCCTGCAACAAAGGCAGAGAGGATGCACGTCTCCTCTCATTGACTGTGGCAGCCAAGGCTGGATTTGGCCCTAAATGCAAAAACATTTTTAAGTGACTAAATTTAACATCTTCTAGTAAATATTCTTCTGGCTTGAATTTCAGTCTGAAGCTGAATTTGACAAAACATTGTGATTGGTTGGCTCCCAAGCTTGCTTGAAAACTTATACTACAAAATTTTCTTGCAGAGTGTGAAGTATGTGCTTCTTTCTTGCAATCTGTTGAGCTGGCATTTAGGAGGGGATGGTAATTTAAGTGGAAAGCTCATACTCCACAGCTTTCCTGCTGATGATGAAAAGTTGGCATATTCTGTTTTGTGGAATTCGGTGTGAATCTGGGGCTGCTTGCCAGCTCAGCAGTGAACTTTGCCAAAAGGGACTGGACTGCATTAAATGGGGTTATTTACCAGAACAGGTAAGCATTTCTCTCTCCAAAATGGAAATATTCAGGGAAGTGAATATGGCCTGAGATCAATTTTAAATTGCATGGTAAACTTGGTCACAATCTCACATCCTCATTTTTAGTTTCAGCCTAATACCAGAAAGTAATTAACACTGAATCTAAGCCACCTGTCAACTGGTGCTTACATAAACCCAGAGTCCAGAAACTGGCACAGAAATAGAGAATTAGATGGGGTAGGAAATTGGAGTAATGTATTCAGCGTGGTGACATAAAATGCCCAAGGTGGGCAGTGGGAATCATGAAGTGGTTTGGCCCAAAACCCCCAGAATATTCTGATTCCAAAGTTACACAATTCCAAGGCAACCCTGATTTTTGTGGACTACTACTTTCATCTGCAGCTTTGGGCACAAACCCCTAATTCAGCCATGTAAAAGCTTTGAAAATATGACCCTTTGTGTCTGGTCCAAACTGTCTCTCCAGTGGTTTGGTTATTTCTGCGGACTTGTGCTGTTCTTCTCCGAAAGATTTCTTTCCTGACAATGTATTTCCAGTGCTCTGTTCAGCTTCCTTTTTGTTAGTCTCCAGATTGAATAGACTTCATGATCCAAATGCCAATAACTGTAGGAGGGAAGGTCATGGTGCCATGTATGCCAGGTGTAGAGTCATTTCTTTTGTTCAGTGTTAGGTCTAACTGCTGATGTTTTCCAGGGACACCCCTATGCCTATACAGTTGTATCCAACTAGTGGATACCTGCCAACAGAACTCGTTCTTTTAAGTGCAGACAGTCTCATTTCAAAGTGTATAAAAATAGCTGCCATAACCCACTGGTTTTTTTTCCACAATGCTCTTGTAATGGTACTGCAGATTGAGCTGAGCTGGGTATATGATGTAATGAACTTACTTGTGGAGCCTGATAAGGTTTCCCTGATATGGAAGAGGATCCAAGGTCTGTCTGGCTGTCACTAAGGGTGAGGAGGCAGAGTAGCTCTGGAGCAGAAGCCAAGCTTGGGGATGCAAAATGAAAGTTTGTGGATAAAAGAGTTAAAGAAATGATCAAACGTGACTATTGTACTCTCATCACCTACAGATCTGTTAGTAGAGCTAACAGGTGGAGAAATGATTGGGATAATTGCTGGTTACTTTACCCATTTTAATCTTTTCTTTAATGATTCATCTGTTTGTCCTGATTTCTAGAGACATATCTGCCATTTCCAAACACGAATTTCATTATGTCTGGATGTTCAAATTCAGACTACCTTTTGATAAAGTGCTTTCTATTTTGAAAAGTAAAGAGATGTCATTGATGTATTATGAAAAATGCAGACTTTGGAGGGGGGGCTTCTGCAAGAAGGCAACAAAAGAGTCACCTTTTAATAGGAATTCTCCATCTATCTCTACATAAGTTCCTTCAGATTAATAATTAGTACAAGAGCTCTGTTGAAAGAGTCTCGGGGTACATCTTGCAGTTTGGTACTTTCATACCTGGTACTATTATTCCTACAGTTATAGACTGGAGCTGTTTTTTTCTACTTCAGGAGAGTGAATCTGCCAAAACTTTAGGAATTAGGAAATCTACAAAAGCGAACTTAAGCTCCTATTTGCTTCCCCTTCTGTGTTCTCACACCCAGCATATTGTTCTTTTCCTAGCCAAATGATAGATTAAGCAGAAAACAAGATGTTATAAAAGCAAATGCTGTTTATCTACATAACCCAATGATTACTCAGTTTATTAAATGGATTATAGTTCTGAAGGACTAGGGGGAATGGAACAAAGATAGAAATGGGTAGATTCAGACTGGATGTTAGGAAGAAGTTTTTCACCGTGAGGGTGGTGAGAGCCTGGAATGGGTTTCCCAGGGAGGTGGTCGAAGCCCCATCCCTGGAGGAGGTGATTAAGGCCAGGCTGGATGAGGCTCTAGACAGCCTGATCTGGTGTGAGGTGTCCCTTCCCATGGCAAGAGGGTTGGAAATAGATGATCCTTGTGGTCCCTTCCAACCCTGACTGATTCTATGATCTGTTGGTGGGCATTTTCATAATTATGCAGTTCTCCCCCAGGCACTTGAAAGAACCACCAAGAAGCAGCTATGGAAATAATGAACTAAATGCCATTTAGGAATTGCAATCTTGTCTGTAAATATTATTTTTATTGTATTGTTCTCTTTGTACCAGTGATACATATTAGATAGTAAGTTAGTCTGTGATAGATATTAGATAGTAAATTTTAGTTAAGAGCTAACTAAGCAACTATGAGATAGAACTTCCTTTTCAGTCTGGCTTCCTTGGTAACCGAGTTGGGACCAAGTCAGGTCCTACCAACACTTCTCTGCACGTGTGCTCACTGTGCAGAACAGAGTGATTTGTGCTGTTTGAAAATGAACATAGTGCTATTGTTTCTAGCCACAAGGAAATCTTCCAGATGCAGTCCCAAATGGGAATCTAAGGAAATAATGACATAACAGCCCTGGTAATTTTAGCTACCAAGACTGCAAAAGACTGTTGATATTTGCAGTGTCTTTGACTGGCATTCACTGCTGATCATAACGGTAGGATCCCAAGAGTTCTGGTGTTTGTAGATAAACTTGCTTAAAATAGCACCACCAAGGGAGTATCTACACTGCAGTCGCTTCCCACTTTGTTTACTTGGATCAAAGCCGGTTTTATTTAGTTGATGTGTAGCATTGCAGCAGTAGCAACCCAGAGGACAGTATATGATGGCTACTGAACTATTAGCTTCACAGAGGAAGCTCCTTGGGTGGGCTTCACTTGACCTAGTTTAAAGCAGACCCAGGCACGCTGAAGAAAGGAGTTTTGTCTGCAATACAGATGTCTCCTGTCAATGGTGGTTGAAATTCCTTAGCTTTAGACAGGAGAGATTGGTATTGAGATTGCGCTTCCTTGTCCACCTTGACATGGCTGCTATTCCTGGCTGGGTAGGAGGCACATCTCCACACCCAGCCTTAGCAGCCTATGCAGGGAAGCAGGAAAAGCAGCTGGATTCTGGGCATAGTTCAAGGAGAATATAGTTACTACAGTACAGAAAGAGATATTTAGCCCAAACAATCTTTTATCCTTTTTCTAGGAGAAAATGCATGGAAGATGGAACAGAGCCCATATATAGATGAGTTCCAAAATAGAGTGTGCTTTGTTATATCTGTCCATTGCAGGGTGAAAAGAACTGGGCAGCAACTGGACATTGTCTTCTGCTACTGTACTGTGGCACAAACCTACTCAGGCAATTCAAACTGGCTAACTAAAATGCAGCTGACTATAAAGAACTTACTTACTGATCTGCATAACAATTTTTCATCTACTACTTTACTTGAAATTAAGGCAAAGCTAGTGAAAGCAGCTGTGTTTTATGGTTTTCCCTTATAAATCTTAAAATGTGTAAGATGGTTAGATGTAATAACACCAGCAAAATAAAGATAATAGAGTGCACACTTCAGCTCCAGCGTGGCTTCAGCAAAGTTTTGTTTGGAGTGCCCAGCTGCGTATACAGACGCAGTGGAATTTAGTTTGTGAGGAACCTACAAAAATTACACAAATAACTAACATTTTTTTAATGAATAATACACAGACATGCACCTGCTTCAGAGACTCCATAGATTAGTCTTGCAGCCAATAGAAAAGCCCCTTGGAATTCAATTACATGGCTGGAAAACAGAAAACAAAATTGTGGCTATACTTTTAGAACTGATACCAGCAAAATGTTAACCAGTTCTTGGGCTGAGCTTTTCCTGAGGATTAGATTGTTTCAGTTTGTTTTATTGCCCTGTGGCTTATTGGAAATTTATATTATTCTATTCTCTTCTTGCAGCTGGAGCCTCTCCCGGAAGATATTGTGCACCAACTCCCCAATATGAATGCAATAGCGTCTTTAAAAAAGACCACTGAAATTCAAAGTATGTTTCCCAGTTTGGGTTGGTGAGTTGATGGCTCAGTGGGTTTGGGGTAGTTTTTAATAATAATTAATGCCATAGACATTAAATGATTGTTTCAGAGAAAAGATCAGCCTAATGTTTGATGTATAAACCAGCAGGCTGTGTCCAGTGGGTATTCATATATATGTATGCTTTTATTTTCGTTTGGAATTTAAACCCATTTAAATTATTTGGAGCTTTCTGGTTCCTGAATATTTCCCAATATTTCCATTCTAGAGCAGGTTGAATGAAACATGTGTGCCAGTGAGGGACAGGAACAGACAGGTAAATGAGAGCTTTAACAGCTAGATTCTTCAAATTCAGCCCTTTACAAGTTTCTTGCTGAAGTTCTAAAGCTTAAAATGGGCACTGACCCATGGCACAATACTAACAAATAACTTTATTTTATTCCCTTTCTAGATATTTGATTGCTTCACTTATGTTCCCTTACCCCAGCCCTTTACTGCCCAGTGCCCAGACATTTTAGAGCATTTGCTCTGGTCTCACTGAGAAATTTTCCCTTTGCCACTGATTGCCTTAATCCAACTGGACAGACCTCCCTTATATTCTCTAATTTTCTGCTTTTGCAATTTTACCAAGGCAGTTACCTGACTTCTACTGTTTGCTGGCTCCTTAAGAATAAGAAATGGATAACAAATGTTTTGCTTCATGTTAGGTGGATGTCAAATACTTGAGATTAATTTGTATAACCCACCCCCCCCCCAGTTTTAAAAGGGCCAACAGTCATTATGCATTGTTCATGCAGTAATTATCTATATGATTTCAGCTATAAAGTGGCAGTTAAAATTCATTGTAGGTATATAATTCATCCTTCATATCAAGTACTCCCCCTAGATATGCAAATGCTCTAAGGAAATCAGCTGTATGTGATAAATTCCAGTGAGTCATTTTTGCTGGGTGGTATGTCCTAGGGTAGCTTATAGTATCTCCCTTAAAACTTCCTGTGAATGATCTGTAAGGAGTCAGCAAGTTCAGGAAATTCACGTGCTGTGCAAGACAGAGCAGATTTGCAAATGATAATCAGGACAGGAAGCTGCTGCACACAGGTAACCGACATGAAGAAGGAAAGTGTAGTTCTGTTTGAAATAAGATGTGTGTCCAATGAAAATGGATCTGAAACAAAACAAACAAACAAAACAAGACCCAAAAAGGAGATTTGAGAAATAACATATCAGAACTGTCTCCAGAAAGGCATAATGTCTTACCAGAAATGCACACAAAGGAGGGAAGTTCAGAAAGAAGGAATAGAATTAGGAACTGATTTATAGTGTGTGTGTAAAACTAGTTCAGAGCTCTGCAAAGTGGCTTGTCCAGAATAAGCTTAGGTTTGAGCGGAGCTAATACAGTTAACAGCAGTTCACTGGACTGCTCTCCTGAAACCTAAATTGAGCTGCTGAGGGTTGGATGTTATTTATACACAATATTCTGTCTTTTCCTGCAGCTAATACCTGAAAGGTTATGCATACATCATTTTGTCTGGAAAGAGACCAAGTATTAGAGAGGAATAAGCTTGGATGATGGAAAAGAGCATAGAAGAAGCTTAGTGCAGCTGCATGGTTGGACTGGATGACCTTGGAGGTCTCTTCCAACCTGGTTGATTCTATGATTCTATATACATGTTGAATGTTATAGGGAGTTATGCAGGCTGATAATCATTAGGTTGTGGGGTAGCACCTTGAGAGAGGCTGAGAAAGCCTGATTTACTTGGAAGATTGCTTGCTTCTGTATTGAATCTGTATTTCTGTGATCCAACTTTGATAATTAATATTAGGAATATTTTAGACAAAAGAAGTCCCTCCCTGTGTTTGCTGCAACAAACTGAAGATACAATACTTAGACAATGGGGAAAAGCAACTTTTTTCTAACTAGAATGGAATTTATACAAATGTTTTGTTTGTGACAGTGATCCAAAGCTCCTTTGGAAATGTAATCCATTTGGAAGTAGCAGTTCCCCACACCCATGTAATATGCTATTTCTACACAGTCCTGTTCACTAGCTTGAATATGACCCCCAGGCTGGGTTTTTTTTCAAGCAAGCCATGATATGGCGTGTCCAAATCTATCTGTGGAAGGCAATTACGACTGTCTGTAACAGTGACAGAAACATGCACTTTTATTATTTCCTGGTAATAATCAGTGCTCCCACAAAACTTTGAGGGAGACTTAAGCACATTTTCATGCTGAAAGCCAAAGCATACCTAGAAGACTGATTTGGTTTCATCGTTTGTTCTTGGAAGCCACAATTGCTCTTCAAGTTTTGTATGAATGAAACCAGCAGTGTGCTTCACTCTTTCCCCTGAGCTCCACCAGGTTCTTCTCAATGAATCTAACAGGACCAGTATAACATTCCAGCATAGCACAGCAGAAATAGCATTTTCAGAGATGTGAGCAGTTTGAGGCAGATGCTTTCTGAGCTCATTTAATTGTCAGTCCACAGCTTACCTAAGCTCTCTCACAGAACGTCTTTGCAGCTGCAGGCTGTGATTGCCTCACCATTTCACAAGACTTTGCCTGCAAACCTATTGGTGGAGCACACCTTCATACCCTGTATGTTGTGTGCACAACACATAAATGTTGTTTGCTATAAAAAGAGGCTTGCAAAGCTGTTCTGTTTAGCATAGGTGCTCGTAAGGTACAGCTTTCTGATTTCAAAGAAAAACTCATTGCCCTCTTTGCATCAGGTACCTGCTGTTACCTGGATGCTCTTCCTAACTGGGACTGCTTTAGAATTTCCTCCCACAAACCTCAAACACCTTGACATGTACTCCCCTCCGGGAAGGGCCTCCACTGCAGCGTAGGTGTTGGTGCTTGCTTCCTGGCCTGACTCTGCTCTTCCTCTCTGTTGTTGAAGCCACTCTCTTAACATACTTCTCAGTGCAAGGAAACAAGGAAAATCACCAATCACCTGGGAGCAAAGGGCAGTTAAATGGGCACAAGGAGCTCACTAATATGCCTGAACTAGCCCTGAGTTTTAGTGTTACAAGAAAGTCAGGATTCAGGGGGCAGATGGTGTGTGAGCCTGTGTGTGAATGAATGCATGCGATGGAGCAGTCCTTGCTGATGCTGTTTTATTGTTGCTGCAGGAGAGCAACACAGTGGTAGCTGGGTACTAATATTTTATTTTATGAATAAGAGCCCTTGAAAACTCCAGCAGTGAACATGGGTTCATTTCTTTTATAGGCAAGAGGGGGTATTATTCCCATGCCAACAGATTTGATTTTCTTGCACATCTGTTTCTGCAACAAAAACCCCACCCACTCTGCGAGCGTTTAGCTCATAAATTATAGGGTTTGAATTGGGTGTATATTGCAAAGACTGACTTTTGCACTTATGATCTGTGAGAACATTGGGGAATGCTCATATAACTTTTTTTGTTTGTGTTTTGTTTTGGTTTTGGTTGTTTTTTTTTAGTGTATTTTTTAATGAATAGAGAATATGGTCTCTGAGCACAGCAATAATAGAGAATATTTTGGTCTTGGTTTTATAAAATTCGACAGGCTCCAATCACTGAGCCTACTGTTATGTACATAACTTTTTAGCTGTGTCTTTCATGCTTTTGGAGCGAAGCCAACCTCCTAACACTTAATCTCAACTTTGTAGGATACTTAATACACTTTACGTTTTATCCCCAGAAGGTCCCCGTTATTTAAAGGTTCTGCTAACTGCTCAAATGTGCACACTATTAGAGTTCAAAGAAACACCCTGGCCATGCTCGCTGGTTGTTCTTGCAGATTGACCTGGGCTTTCATCTTGCAGTGATGGTTTTGAATAAAGACATTTTCAGGCTTTATTGACAGCTGCTTTCTCACTGGAGGGAAAAGTTCATCTTTTGAAAAGCCTGAAAGTGTATTGAGAGCTGTGTTACCAAAGAGGGAGTTTTCAGCAGCCTTTGTGCAGCACAGGCAGCACCACTGCTGGCCTGGCCTCCCAGCTGTCAAAGCCTCCAGCTACCCTCTGGATAAGCACCTCAACTCAGCCTGCTGCCCAGCTGCCAAAATCCTCCTTTTAGCCCTCGGAAAAGTCCCCTACTTGATCCCTTCTCTTTCACAGCTGTCGAAACCCTCCATCTAATTCCCAGATAAGTACCCTGACCCAACCTCTGCAGCAGCTGCTGGAAGCTTCTTGCTTAACACTGAATCAGCTCTGGCCCAGAGCTCCCAGCCTTCCCAAAGCTTCTCATTTCCAGGTGTCATCCACCTGGCAATTAGTGAGCGCTAGGTGGATTACTGGGCTGTAAGAAATGCATGTGCAAATTCTCACTTGTTCATCTGGTTAGCGCTAATGAACCTCTGTTGCACTGCACTAGCAGACCATTTTGTATTTTGACAATGAATCACCTGTCATTGTTGTTGTGTTGCTCGAGAAGCTTCTTGCCGTCTCTTCTGTTGCAGGCAGAAAGCTGAGAGCGCTCATGCCTTTAATCCACTGCTGTTTTTACACAGCTAACCAGAGAGCTCTATTCCTTACGATAGCTGGCAGCTTTCCAGCAACAGCCAGTTCATATATGAAAGCTTTAAATAAATTATTGTTCTAGTGTACGCCCTGAGGTTGGAGAAGAAAGAACATCCAGGACTAACAAACCTGATTGCTCTGGCAACATCCCTCAGTCCGAGCTGGCATCTCTGACTTTTTCCTTTTCAAGAAGACAGTGCTGTGTGAGCACTTTGTACAGCAATATTCTTTTTTTCTAGTCCTGTTTGCTGTATATGCATCAACTGCCTGCCACATCAGAACTCCTAGGTATTATCCCTGCCCTGAACTCCCCTCTCCTCGTGTAGGTAAAGCCAACAGCCTGTCTGACAGTGTGAGTTCATTAGTCTGTGAGTTACTCCTCCGCTTTATTACCTTCTGGGGAAGGGTGTGACCCAGGCATTGGAATGAAAGCGCTTTCCAGCTTGGTATTCTTGGGTTCAGAAATATACCTCTTCATTGCAGGCTGAAATTTCAGCTCTACTGCTTACACTGCAGTGATTTTAAATTATAATCACCCAGTGTTGAACTAAGTGATTACTGTGCTTGTACCACCATGCTAGCTAAACCTCCCATAAATTATTATGTGTCTTTTCCTTAGGCAAGTACTGGAAGTCAGTGGAGCCATACTCTGTGCCAGTGGATTGTGCTCTGGCTGAGTCTCAGAAACAGGAGAGAGAGGAGACAGAAACCGTATCTGCTATGGCCTCTCTTTCAGTGGATGTTGAGCAGTGTATCCCTCAGGAAGGCAGCAGGTAAGTATGTGCAAATACTGTAGAGAGCAAGGCTCTTGCTGCAGGTGAGATGAAGACGGCAGCTAGGCTATGGGTTCTTTCCAAATTATCAGCTAATGGAAGTGCCTGAAATTGTTTATCCCTGGATTTGAGTTCTCTCCCTTGGCCACTGGAAGCAGAGATATACTACACTGGCAGGTATTTTTTTTTTGGTGTGTATAATTCTTTACTAAGCTTATAATTAGTGCAAAATCTTGGTTTCTCCCAGTGTCTCAGCTGCATGGAAAGTGCAATGTCCATATGAGGAAGACAGATGTGATCAAGTGTAATCGACCATGTTCTTCTTACTGGCAGCTATTCAAACCTGTTTAAGTTTCTAGGAAGTCATTTAACACACGATCAGATAAATTTAGTAAGGACGGACTTAAACCATTATTAAATGCTATTAGACAGGCATTAAAAGTTACTTCCCTGGAAGCAATGGAACAGTGCCTGTATTAAAATTAAAGCAGTCCTGACCAGGAGTAGGGCCAACATTTTCTGTGTACCGAGATGAAGGTACACCAGCAAGGAATGAGAACGCCGTTTTTTCCAGCTTGTCAGCTGCTTTTCATGTTAACGAAGATGTCTTTCAACTTCTCAGTTCGAGACAATGATACACTCACTGCTGTTGTGCTTTTTACCAAACAGAGAAGAAAAGAACTGATAGCCACTGAATGCCGTGTTATATACAAACCACTATTTCTTTGAAGAGTTGTTAGGAATCAGAAAAGCCACTGCAGAAGTCCTCAGAGTTCCTGATTTATTCGTTTTAAGAGCAAACTTTCCTGGCCTTCACCAGTAGAAAAAGACTCAAAATGCAGTGGAACCATTCAGTTTCCATCACACAAACAGGGGAAGGAGGAGGAAAGGAGAAAAAAGCCTTATAAGGAGACTCATCAGCTCTCTGAGGGCTGTGGTGCAGAGCTGTATAACAACAGGAGAGAAAGGAGGGAGCTGTGGGTAGCACAGTGGTGGTGGGAGTAGAGCCAGAAGGATCCACGACTTTTACGTCATGACAGCTACTTGTTTGATTCAGTTCTTGCCTCACACGTTGGCTCTTTTAATGAGAACTGAACTGATAGGCATCCATGGGAAGAGTGCAGTGCTAAAGGCAATGGACGTGTTTGGCAGTGAATGTCTCTCACAACAGCGAGTTAACAGACACGGCTCAAAGTGACACACAGGGAGCAGAGCTAGAGAGGAAATTTTGCAGTGTTTACATTATTACCTTTCCTATTGTTATTGTATTTTCATATGCTATGACTATTGTGCTGGTATTACTGCAAACAAATCCATAAAAGCTTGGGGAAGAATCCATGGCAAATGGAAGATAGATTTTAGCTTTCTGAGTGCTCATCAGTGCTCAGCCAGGTTATAATGTGAGGTTTGTCATAGAAACTTGTCACAGTTACGAGACACTTCTGCTAGCCGGGAGGCAGAAAGGTGCCTGCTCTTGTGTGCATGGCTTTGGAAGACAAAGAATTCCAGTTAAAGTGTTGGAACTGGTGCAGTCAAAGAAGGCAAAGGTTTAAATTGTCTGAAAAGGGATGTGGTTAATTTTGTGTATTTTTGCATTGCTCAGAATAACCAAGAATTGTATTCATTTTGCGCCTCCGCTCACTTAAAACTGCAGCCGCTGAGAGCAACTGCTAATCCTACATGATGTGAACTAACTAACCCACTGACTAAAGCTGCACTTGATTCTTTTATTTGTTACCTACTTACTGATCACCTATGACAATTTCCACCCGTTCTGAAAACAATTTCAGGGTGGAGCTGAGAGAAAGAGGGGAAAAAAAAAAGGGATGTGCTGAAGTGTACACAAGTGGAATGCATGTGGCTGCCAGATTCATTACACTTCATCAGTTCTGGACTCTTATAGGGACAAATCCGTCATGATGAATTGTTCTGTGGAAAAATGGCTTCGTTTGAAATATCTTCTGTGGTGCTGCAGAGGTTTTTCAGCAGCATAACCCCCCCCAGCCCTATGCACGCATGCGTTCCTAAGTCTGCTTCCACATTTGCAACCCACAAAGAAAATTGCCCAAAGCCAGATTGCCATCAGAGAGCGACAGGACAACGCAAGTGCTGTTCCACTGGGCTAAATTTGAGTGTTAGGTTTTTCTGAGGGTTCAGGACATCATTCTCTTTGTTTTCTTCCTGCTGGATGTAAGGGGAAATATGGAGTCAAAAACAGTCCCCCTGAAGGTCTGGTTTTGAAGGACCTGTGTGCCGCAGGGAGATCTGAGAGGACCTGGCTGCATTCTGAGCATGAATTAAAGTCCAGCACGGGATCATAAATCTTGGGAGTGATTTGACATTGCACATTCTGGTTTCCTGCCAGTATAATTTCATTCACTTCACAGAACCATGACGTTCACAGGCACATAGCGACACAAACTGCAGTAAGGTAGTGATGAGTCCAACTTGGCTTTTTCACGTTATATTTATTGTGATTAAGGACCACGTGTGCAGTGCTTCTTCTCCAGCCCCATTCTGTGGCAAATGACCAGGCTGCAGGGGCATGAGGAGTCATCTGAGCTCTCAAAGCCGCTTGATGAGGCCACTGGAGATGTTTACCTCCTTCCCTTATTGCAGATGGGGGCCACATTCTGAAGATCTCAACGGAAGCCTTTGTATAGTGTGTTTGTTTTGGAAAGTTGGTTGTGACAGTGTTTCACTGAATTGATGCTGGAGATCAGCTTTGGATGGTAAGGACTCCAGATGAAGGAAGAAGCAGCAGAAGTCTCTTTGCAGGAAATTCTTGCCAGTTATGTTGGAGGAGATACTGGTGTTTGGAGCGAGATGACTCACTTTAAACTCAGAGTTTGGGCAAAGCAGCTCTTTTCCTGGCCAGCTCATATCTGACTCATTTACCACTGATGAATAAAGGATAAAATGCTTCTGGCTAAGGCCCATCTTAAGTATTTCTCTTTCTTTCTTCTCTTTCTCCTTCTTTTCTTCAAGTGACAGTGTCAATTATTTTTTAATTGTATTTTCTCTGGCAAGCTAAATGAAGAAAACTGTGAAAAGCTGCTACTCTTTTGGTCTTTTATTTTACCAAGGCACGACTCTGTGTTTTAACATCCAACTGAAACTTGATTATAGACTTTAGAAGAGAACAGATACAGTAAAAAGAGTTTGTGGATAGGAAGGAAAACATGCATGATGCTAACACAGATTTAAACACAGATACAAGTAGAGGAACAAGCATGCCCTGTAAAACATTTCTGACAGGCATAACTTCTGTGTGTGTTGATAACTTTTTCGTTCTCTGTGCGAGATACAGATTTAGCCAATTAAAATTTTGCTTTGGCCAGACATCCATTGCAGAAATTGTGCTATGAAAATATTCAGTAGAGTGCTGCCCCTGATACATTGGAGCTTCTGTATGTTTCTTCTTAAAATGGAAAAATAAAAGGGTGTGGATGGAGCTCTCTTGCACTTACTGTTTTTACAGCAAATAATGAATCTTCAGAATGACAGTTTATCGGAGCCTGACTTTAGGGCCCCCATTCAGCTGAGCACAGATTTTACTCAAATGGAAATGAAAATAAAGTGTAAGTTGGAGATGTTACTCTCAGGATTACAGAGCCATGAGTTGCAGTTTCAGTCACACTGCATTGTATTGCACGCATTGTATTATGTACGAGAGCACATAACTGTTTGGATCATGGGGCACAGCCAGCCACCAGCAAGGACCACTTGTTCTATTTGTCTGTCAACTCATACAGCTTCACTTAGCATCTCACTGTCTGGGTTTCCACCTCAGCTTTTCTGAGTAACCCACAGCCAGCTGGCCTTACCCAGGCTTGGGAGCAGAAGAACAGCTTTCCCTGTTCAGGCCTTTTCTTGCCCGCCTTTGCCTCGTCCCCCAGTCGTAGGTGCATAAGGAAGAGGACCTGGAACAGAGGAGTTTCAGAGCCAGTCTCACCCTGGTGAATCATAGGATGTCAACAGCTGTATCTGACCTGTCCTGTGTAAAGGTTCCAGGATACCTACCCAAGTGTAAACTTTTCAAAGGCTTTTTTTGAACCAGCTTGCAGTTTTGACACTCAGGTAGTGAATGCCACAGCCTCATCAGACATTGCATTCTTTTTCTTTGCTTTGAATTTACTAACTGATGAATTCACTGGGGAGCCCCTACTTTTAGCATTGTGAGAAATAATAGCAGGTCTTTTCTTTCTCATAGTCTCAGCCTCATTTCTGGTTTTAAAGGCTTCAGTTGTCTCAAGGCTCTACATTCCTCTTGGTATGAAAATAGCTTCTTACCTCTGATGAATCTTGTTTTGCTCTTTGTCTTCTGTACATTTCTTTGAGGTGGAGTAAAAATTGCATGCAGGACTCAAGGTGCTGAGCACATTATGGGTTTACACAGTAGCTTCACATCAGGGATTTTTTCTTGTCTATTCCCTCTACTCTTCTACAGTTAACTCCAAGCTCTCAGTTGTAGCCATCACTGAGTTAAAACAGTTAAAGCTGTCCTCCCTCCTCTTCTGTGTGTTGTGTGTTAGTTTGTGTTTGTTGACCTTTTCAACTCAGGTATGGTGTGGTGGGCTTTAGAATTGACTCATATGGATGTTAGGAGGAAGCTCTTCACCAAGAGAGTGATTTGCTATTGGAATGGGCTGCCCAGGGAGTTTCTGTCCCTGGAAGTGTTCAAGAAAAGCCTGGATGAGGCACTTAGTGCCATGGTCTGGTTGATTGGACAGGGCTGGGTGCTAGGTTGGACTGGATGATCTTGGAGGTCTCTTCCAACCTGATTGAGTCTATGATTCTATGATATCAGGAATCATCCACAAACATGGTCACCTGGATCTACTAGTAGTTCTTTTTGAGACTATAGGAAGGACAGTGAGGTGCTGGAGTGTGTCCAGAGAAGTGCCTGGAGCACATGGCCTGCAAGGAGCATCTGACAGAGCTGAGGTTGTAGTCTAGAGAAGAGGAAGGCTGAAGGGAGACCTCAACACTCTCTACCGTAAGGGAGGTTGGAGCGAGGAGGGTGCAACCTCCTCTTGATGACAAGCAACAGGACTAGAGGAAATGGTTTCAAGCTGTGCCAGATGGATGTGTTCAGGCTGGATGTTAGGAAATATTTCTTCACTGAAAGGTTCTCAAACACTGAAATGGTCTGCCCGGGGCAGTGGTGGAGTCACCATCCCTGAGGGTGTTCAAGCAACATGTAGACCTAGTGCTTAGTGACATGGTTTAGTGTTGACCCTTCAGTGCTGGATCAAGGGTTGGACTAGATGGTGCTTGAGGTCTCTTCCAACCAGATATATTCTGGAGGATGCTCTAAAGAATTGCCTCACGGTGAAAATTCACCAATATTATTATCTATTTCCTACTTTTGATGGATTGTTAATTTGTGGGATAATTTACTCTCAGAGCATAAATTTCCCCAAAGCATTTGGATGCAATTGTTGGAAGATTTTCATTGCACAGACATATCCCTTGATCTTTCTGCCTTCCTTTCTTTCACAAACTTCCAATAAATGTGTAAGGCTTTCTTTCTCTGTAAGTGTTAAGACGTAAGTCTTACCTAAATTGCTGTTACCTAAATGCCTACTGATTTTATCCCTGACTATATCCCTTAGGCTCCTTCTCTCCAAGCAGCACAGCCCCAGCTCCCTCAGGCTCTCCTCGTAACAGAGATCTTCCATTCCCTTCATCTTTGTGTCTCTCTGCTGGACTCCCTCCAGCAGTTCTATGTCCGTCTTGAGCTAGGGGCCCAGAACTGAACATAGTACTCCAGTTGCACGCTCACCAGGGCAAAATAGAGGAGCTGGAGAACCTCTCTTGACCTACTAACCACAACCCTTCTACTCCACCCTAGAATGGGTGGAGAGCAGATTATATCTGCTTTCAGTCTCCCCATACAGACTCAGTGTATCTCCTGTAGTTTCCAAAAGAGGAATTGCACTTCTTACCTTCTCTGCATCTTACGTGGATGCTGAGTTAAGCAGTAGAATATGCTCAATACTTAATTCTTTAGATCATAATTGCATCCCCCTCAGAACTCAGTGGACAAACAGCATCTGCTTTTAGCAGTTTGGCAATGTTTAATAAATCAGTTTGTTCTAGTGCTGATACAGTTTAAGGCAGTTCATCTGCAAATAATAAAACCTTCCTGATGCTTCTCTAGTGAACACAGACATAAATAGTTCATTCTGCTTTTGTGGTCTTCTACCTTCCTTGATGCTCCTTTTATGCTTTGATCTTTTCTTCTGATATATTTTGAAAGATCTTTTTGTAACTAGCCTTTGGATCTTGAATGTGTTGCTCCTCAGACTCTCCTTTGGCTTGCAGCATTGAGAGTTTGCATTTAACTTGTCTGAGCTTATCTTTGATTTAATTTGCCTAATTTGGACATTATTTCCTCTTTAGGGTATATATATGTGTAGTTGCCTTACTCAGCTCTTAATCTATGATGACATTTAGTTCTAGACAAAGTCCATTTTTACAAGGATATACACTTACTCAGGATCTCTTAAACTATGTCTTTAGACACTCTTTGAATCATTTCCATGGTATAGAAACGTACCTCATTTTCCCCAGCTCTCTGCTACCAGAGGATCTCTTTTCAATTGCAGTGATCTTCCCTGACACAGCTGAGTTAAATTAGGAGCAGGTTATGACATAACATCATGCCAGAAAATCCATCTTTTGTTCAGCAGTTTCTGTGACTTGGAAACATACCTTGCATTTTTATTTGTATGTGTGCGATGATGCAGCTGTGTGGAATCTCTGCAATTCTAACTTTAAAAATAACAGGTGACATATTTACTTTATCTTTATGCTTAAACATTGGCTTTTTTCTTTTAAAGTGTAGATATGAACTATTTAGAACACATTCTCAGAAATATTGCAGTTGCCATTTATTCTCAACTGCCACAGAGCAATGCTTAAGACTTCACAGGTTCGCACATTTTATCCATATGCTCAGGGTTTTATCTCGTCTGTTTCTTTTGGTTTAAGGTTTAAACCGAATCATTTTGTTTAGCATGAACTGGCAAAAGACTTCTTCATTGTGTGAGTTGCACATGTAGAGAGCTGTAGGTGAGCACTCTTTCCAACACACCAAAATAAACAGAGTGAGTGCAAGAGGGCTCTTCACCTGGGAGCCTGCAGTTTAAATGAACCACAGTGAAGCCTTAATGCAAAATCACAGTTGTGGTTCTACAGCCATTACAGTTCCAATCAGTGTCTTTCTGAATCTGCTGACCACATGAAATCAGTTTGGGTCAGACCTGAGCTCACAGCTGCATCTCTGAGGAAGCAGTCAGAGCATACAATAAGGGATGGAGGGGGTGGGGGCTGCCGGTTTTGAGGTTTTATGCCAACTTCTTGTCACCTGCAGGAAGACTGGCTGAACTGATGTAACTGAGAGTGACATAACTGAAGTAACATAAATTTGGTCTGTCAGACTCTGCCCCCTCTATTTATTTATTTCTTTGAGAACATCTGATTTCATCAGAGTAGGTATATATTGGTTCACCACTCAGTGTTCTGTGTTTTCCTCTCTGTAATAAGGGCCCTACAGTTTTACTGGCTCTCACACAGAACTCTGGCCAAAGCCATTTTCTCATAAGAATGGATGGTTTTAATGATAAGCCGTTGGATAGATCCAGTGACTTCTCTGACACTAATAAAATTAAGCTAAAGCAAACACATGTCTTGAAGAGGAGATTGGAGAAGGCTGTGAGCATACCCACACTTGAGAGACAGCAGCCGGATTCACCAGGGCACCCTAACCTCCTCTCTTGGCACTTGCACGTACGAATTCCTATTGTTGCTTAGGCTTTGGCTGGTGCAGAATATTGGCATATTACTCAAACATATTGGATTGTGTTATAGTATAACACTCAAGGTCTGTTCTGGCACTCAGAAGTACCCTTGTCAGTGAAAAATTACCCCAGACTAAAACCCTGAATAAGATCATCTCTCAGTTGTACTGTGGCCATGAGTATGTCAGTCCTGGAAGCCAAATGCCCATGCACAGCCAGCCACACATACTGGTGCCCTAGGTCCCTATAAATGACCCAACCCCCCGCTTTCGCTTCCAGAGTTTTTCCAGAGCTTCACTCCTTCCTGCTTTGCCAATCTCCAGCTGAAACCTACTGACCACTATTTCTTCTCATTCTCATTACTCAGAGCAGAACCTTAAAACTGAACTGTTATCTGCTTCCAAATTATCCTCTTTCCATACAGCCCCATCAGGTCCTGCACGTTTAACGAGGGCTTTTTGCACTTTGGCGTTATACCCAAGGACAGGCAAGTCTTCCAAAGGCAGATGGAGAAAGTGGAAGGTTGTGGTCAGTACAACAGCGACCAACACATCAATATGAATTCCCCACATGGTGCATGCTCCTTTATGACACCTAAGGACCTCAGCAGCAGCAGGCTGGGCTCCATCTCACCCTGGCTGCCACTGTATGGTCTCTGCTGCAAGCCAGAATAATGCAAGAGAGGTAAAACAGGGAATGCAAGAGGGCTTCCCCTCACCTCTCAGGAGCAAGGGAGCTGCAGTGGTTACTCTAGATAAGAAACACGCTCCACTGTGTGGTGAGGAACAAAAGATTTGAGATTTATAGATTAATAATCTTTTAGGGTCAGTAACGCTTTGGAAAGTGATTACTCTGAAAAAAACATCTTTTAAATATATCATTCATCTGACATTTTTCAACATATTAGCCGTGGCCATTCCAAATCATAGAGGAGTAACCTGTATAAAGTCATTTGAAGTCATACTGCTGAAATTTTCATTTGGAAAGGTTTTAATAAACTCCAGATTCATTTAAAATTCTCTGGCTTCCTTGCTGAATAAACTACTGAAGCCCATGCAAGCCCCTTGCATGGGGTCTCATGAGCTTGTACTTTCTGAGGGGCGTGTTGCTGAAGCCAGTTATTATACTAGCTGACAAGATTTAACTGGTAAACTTGTCTTTTAATTGTTTGCATTTATACTTTACTGCCATTTCAAATTTGTTTGCAGTGACTGTTTTTGAGGAGGTCTTAAGCTCATTTGTCATACAGTATCCTAGCAGACTGAGGTGAGAACTGGCTTCTGTCCAAATTCTTGTGCTCTTCAATAATGAGGTCTCACCATCATCTCAGGAGCTTCCCATTTTGTAATTTCCAACATAATCCTTAGGTGCAGTAGCTTGTCAGATACAAGGAATTATGACACTTTATGCCATCTCATCGTATGCCCCCTCTGTTCTCTCATGACTTGTTTTAAAGAGCTCATTTTGCCCGAGATTAGTATTTCCCAGAGGCTTTCAAACAATAGATGTAGAAATAATCTGATGCAATGTTATTAATAGATCCCTTCTCTATGACAGTGATCTGCTGTTTGAGTCTGGAATTTGGTCTCAGAAGTTGCAGGCAGGCAGGCTGTGCATTGATGAAAGCACAGACTCGAAAATCAGAGGACTGAAGGAGAACCCCGGGACGAACCCTGCCAACTACTTGACTACTAGCAAACTGTTTTGCTTTGCGAGTATGGGCCCACTTGAAAAAATAAGTGCATGTATTTTTAGTTGCAAAAGCTTGTAAAATAAAAATATCACAGCTATTTTTCCATGAAATTATTTGACTCTGTTGACAGAAAGCATGTACATTTCTGGACAAAAAGTTATAAAATATTCTGACATATTTTAATATAAACAGGAACATTTTCGGTGATTGCTTGGATCTAAAATGTTTTTCCACTTGACATTTGTTTATACTTCCTAGGAAAGAAACTCTATTTATGGATAACTGAATAACACAAATAAACATCAGAGAGAGCTGAAAAATCAGCTTTGATTATGCTTGAAAATCTACAATGTCATTGTGTACTCATGTGCCGTATTCTGATTGCCTGTTTATTTTTACAGAGCTGCTGGCGAGCCCATGGAAGAAGAGCCAGCCTTGTGAAGTGCCAAGTCCTCCCTGATATTTCCTGTGGGTGACATCATTGTGTATCCCCCCCAAAGCACCCTCAGACATGTCTTGTCTGCTGCTTGGGTGGCACGGATCGGATGGAACATAAACACTGGGCACAGAACTCTGAATAGCAGCTTCACTTGTCCTTTGGATGGACTTGAAAGAGCCCTAAAGATTCCTTAAGTGTAACCGCTACGATTCTAGAGTTACAGTGAAATGGGCTTGGGAGAAAGAGCCTAGAGCATGCTTTTTATATGCTGTTTGACCCACTCACCAACATAAATTGTGAAATTGAGTGTTACAAAACTCTACTTGATAGATTAGAGATACGAGAATTGCAACAGACAGCAGAATACTTGGTAAACTCCCATGAATCACTTTCTGACACTTTTTACTGGGTGATTTTTAATCATACTGTGTGAACTTGTTAATAGAATTTGTTTTCTCTGCTCTGTGTAACGAGGAAAGTACACCACCCACCTGTGTTTCATGTGCCATTTTTTTAACGCCCTGTAATGAGTTCTTAGCTAAGTGAAAGGTGTGTTAAAATACTATGAAGGATTTGAGCTAAAGGGAAAGCACTTCTTATTGTACTATAAATACCCCAAAGTACTGTGTTTGATGGTGCTTGATTTTATTTTCCCTTTTCCTGGCTATCCCTCCTCATTTTGCGTGATCTTTTCTATCGTACAAACACATTCGCGATTCTCTAAACCGAGCGATCTCCTGCCTTTAAGAAACACAAGTGCTGTACCCTCCGTAGTTGACAGTAGCTTTCACCATATGTGCAGCAGAGATCAAGCAGTCTCTGAAAAATGGATGGCTTTTCAAACGTGGTTTTAGTTTGTTCTGAAACGTTTCTGTGTCCTGACTCTCAGAGCAGCGATTGTCAGTGGCTGCGTGCAGCTCGTTTGAAGCTCAGGTGTTTCTGTGGCGGTTGTGTTGGGGGTGTGTTTTTTTACAGGTCGTCATGTGAATATGAACTGATTCTTTTATGTAGTCCTGCACCAAGAGGACTGATGTTGCTTAAAAAGCTTCAAAGGGTTTAGGCTTTATTTTAGATCCCAAAAGTGCAGCGAGATCTCCCTGCAATGTGACTTTAGCTGTTTAGTTCCATGTTTGAGAACGTAACTTAGAGTTGTGCCTTTAGCTGATAACGAACGCTTAAACTGTTACACGTGTTGCCTTACCGTCAGACAAAGAGATAGGGCATGTATGTAAGACTGCTTCAAATGCACAAAACTCTGCTACAGCAACTTTTATTTTGTTTACAACTTTCTCACCTAATGAACCCCGGGAGATACCTTGAAGTATTCAGCTTGCGGCATTCGATAGCTCGCTCAGCTTTTAAAAGCAAGTGAAGTTCATTTTTATATATTTTCCAAACTCAGAAGATATATTAAAGCCATAAGTGAAGACTGTCATGCTTTTTATTCTGAAATCTGAAAGGAACCTTAATTAAAACAAGCTTTTGGGGAAGGCTGTGATATGAAAGATATGGAACAATGTGGTTTCAGTTATAGACTGACTCGAACCTGTAAATCAAAGATGAAAGATTTCACTCAAATAGAATTATATAACTCTCTTTTGTTATGCAGTCAGACTATATCTTTCATGCATTTGGGTTTGTTTACCATTAGTATTTTCATTTTAAAGACTTTTATTACTTAGACAAAAGCTCTCTGCTACAAGTCAGAAATCTGAGGCATGCTTTGAAAAGGGGAATCTAAAAACAGGAATGTCATTTCCTATAATGCGAAGCAAACTTTTATTCTGAAAGGCTTACTCTGAAATGGCTCTACGCTCCTCTGAAAGTAAAATAAAATTCTACCCCCCATTTACAAGCCAAACTCAGGCTCATTTTAGTAATTCAAAGAGTCCCAGCAGGCTAAATTAACTCCTGGTGCAAGCCACCTTGCCTGACTTTGGGCTGTTCTGAAGGGGTTGTTCACAAGACTACAGCAATCAGGGGTTCATCCTGCGTTTTCAGCAGACTTGTGATGGCAATCGTACTTGCCACTTACTGTGATTTTCTTGTGGCCATCAAGGAAAAATTCCCCTGAAGGAAACCAAGGGCCACAGCTGATGAGTTGGGTAATTTGTAGTGCTCTTCACATTTTGAAATAATGGCTGCAAACTTTTAATTGAGTGTATATTAAGGTCACTGTTAAACTAACCCCGTGAACACAAAATCTGCTTATGCCTCTAGCCTGCATGAAACTGAATATGAACTGCAGCCTGAGTTATGAGTTACAAATTTACCCGTTAAAATCTATATCTTGGAATCTGCTAAAGCTGTCCTTTTGTAGCTGGAAATGCATTTTTAAATGCCAGAATAATTTGAATTAAACCACATTATAAACTCACACTTCTGCATTTGTACAGGCATACTCCCAGGCAGACATCTAGACATGCTGTTGGTTAAAGTTAAGATCATTTGGATAAGCAAATGCGCAAATGAACTGCACACAGATTGTGTCCAGAACTCTGTTCTCACCGAAGTCAACAGCAAAATCCTCTTTGATTTCAATGGGAGATGGATCAGGCCCTGCTTTCCTTTTCTCCCCTTTAAGCCCAGAACACCATTACTTTTTGATTATGTCATTACAAAGCATCGTAGAGCCCTCTGGGAAATGATTGAGGCTTATGGTGAATATCAACACTTCCTTCAAAGCAGACCTGGGCTTTCTGAGAGGGCAGTTTCACTTGCTGCCGTTTTCTTCTCACAGCATTTTTTATTATCACCAATAGCTCCCTGTGGATTACAGTTAAAATATCTCCCAGCAGTTTTAGACATACTTCCAGAGAAATATTCACATAGACACTCTTATAAATGCCCACTTGTAGCTGGGTTCCACAAGAGATGCCAAGAATTCCAGAAGGATGCAGGAACTGCGTGTTTCTCCATTTCTGATGTCAAAAAAATCAGTGGTTTAGGGAGCTGTTTTGGAAGAGACATCACAGTCTCCTGTCTCCCATGGACCTCAGCTCAGGCTAGGGAGATTGACACCTCTGAAAATTAAGTCCCAGATATTTCAAACTGACTGCCAAAGTGTCTTGCATCTGAGGCTTAAATTACTTTTAGATACGAGTTGAATTGCATAAATGAGATAGGCTGCATGATGGATTTCTCTGTGTGCGAGCCCTCTAAACTAGGGTGATCCTCTGCCCGCTGCTGGTGGCACAGGGGCTGCAAGTTCACAGGGGGAGGAACTGTCCCACAGCACCGTTGCCATGGCTGCCACTGCCATTGCCAGCAAATCTTTGCCTCACAGGGGAAGCCTCTGATCAAGGTGTCACCAAGCCATCAACCTCTAGAATGAAAGATGCCTCAGCAGCAAGTACCACTGGCATGCTTGCTCCAGTTCATACCCTTCTCTTGTGTTAGAGACTAAAGATTTAAACTCAGCAGTGACTTCTGTCATATTTTTAGGTCCTTAAATTCATAGTAACATCCAAAATCTAAAAAGTGCTATGACTCAGGATATCAAGAGAGGAATGATTTTTATCCAGCTTAATGATTTTACCTGGGCATGAAGAGTAAATCTCAGAATTGCTAAAACCTGACCGCCTTGCACTTCATTCTTGGAATCTGTGTGCAGAAATTCTGCGTGTACTCATTTGGTTTTAATAGAATCTGCAGCAATGAAGTGCTTGATTATATGATCCTTTTTCAGGCAAAATTCCTAGCAAGTAATAAAAGTCCATGGGAGTTTTGCCAGTGTAAAGATGACAGAATTAGTCCCTTTTTTAATTATGCTCCTTCCTAATTTTACTTTCAGTGAAAATTAAGCCACTTAATTCCAGGCAAGTGAATCTGAGGAAAATAAAATCATTAAGCTATCTTAAATAAATGTCATTAAAAGAAAACATAAGCAGCAGCTGTTAATGCAAAAGAAGATGACCATTTCTTTACTTTGCACAAAATTCAACAGCCAGTGGAATCCAAGTGGCAAAATCAATCCCTCTGGTGTATGTGGTGTTTCAGTTGGTGTCTTATCTAAGTGCAGCCTTCCTAAAAAGCTTAAAGTCACAACCGGAGATGAAATATTAGAAAGATTTTGCTGCAGCCAACACCAGAGGTCCTGTAGAGAGCAAGGATGTAGAGACTGACTAATTTGTGTAGACAGACAGCAGGACACTCTCGGGGCAATGTGTCTGGGAGAAAGAATTAGAGGGAAAACTTTTACAAAGGCACTGATGGCTGTGAGGCAACTAACTTGTCTTAGCCTGCAGGGGCAAGGAGGTGGCCAGTGAGCATCTGTGCTTCGAGAAATGTCCCCTCAGAGCCACAAGCATACCCACACACATGCAGGTCTTTTGTCCTAAGCAGCAGCAGCAGCCAGGTTTGGTGCCCCAACATGTACGCCACGCATTTGTCCTGGAAGCTGCCAGCCCCCCAGCAAACACTTTGTAACGTGATTGATAGGGAAGATTTTACTTCTTTTTTTCCTCCCAGTGGTGGCTTTCCCAGAAGTGTAGCAGTGCAGAGTTGTTTTATAAGGTCACAATTGAGCTTTGTGAACCATTGTACTTTTTTTTTTCTCTCTTTTTCATTTTTTACAGACTCCATATGGAAGTAAACCAGAATATGTAGATGGGGGAGGGAACTTGCTGGGAATGAGCTTCTCTTATATCAAACTTCTGCTACCTGCATTTCAACCTGGATTTGGAGGAGTTTGGCTTCCCCATTATCACTTGAACTTTTACTTTGACATGTCACTTGCTTTATTTTTTTTTGCCTATAATTGAATTCACCCTTGCACATATAAACCCACCCAAAATAAAATCTGTCTTTTCTAACAGATGCTCCCGCCCTTGGTGTGGGAATGAGAGTAGCTTATCTTTGTCACTTCTAGCAGCAATTAAATGCTTCATTTTTGTGACAGATCCAAACTGGAGTGGTATTTTATGAGTACTATTTAGCTGGCTGGCTGCTGATTGTTAAAAAAAGAAATTGTGAAACTTGCATTCCTCTGTAACCTCAAAAGGGACCCATTTTGATTTTAACAATGTAATATTTTCACTTGATCCAAAAGGTTTTTGTCCCATGACATCTCGTTACTAGCTCAGTTTTAGTCTCTAGCAAAGAACACACCACAGAGAGCGAAGACCAAAAAGGACATTCCAGAAACTATTAATTTTATCTCTTTTGCACAATCCCCCATCCTGCTCTAAGGCCATGCTCTGTGGTTCAGCATATTAGAACAGTTTACAGCAAAATAGAAGTTGCTCTGTGTCATCAGAGATACTACTATTGGGATGTAATTGGCACACTGTGAGCTGGGCTGTAATTTATGAGGAAGACATGTTTCTGCTTGGATAGTCTAAAGGCAAGTGACACAGGAATCCAGTGGCACTGGTACTGTGCAG
The DNA here is from genome assembly GCA_013400475.1 of Tricholaema leucomelas. Taxonomy (NCBI): domain Eukaryota; kingdom Metazoa; phylum Chordata; class Aves; order Piciformes; family Lybiidae; genus Tricholaema lacrymosa; species Tricholaema leucomelas. The sequence goes on from WAAF01004500.1 coordinate 38,326, forward strand.
TGAGAGTGACACATTATCCACGTTTTCATGGCACTTCTGCCTGGCTAGAGGCATATTTGGAATAGCAGAGCCAGAGGATGACCTGGTTTAAAGGCCACTGCGATCCTTACTCTGACAGGCTTTGTGAGCTACACACAAACGATAAAAATAGTGCAGGTACAGATCTGACTTTGGCCACAGATCCTTGTGTCTGACATGAAGTGCCAGTTCTGCTTCCAGAAAAGGCTGTCGAGAAGGCCACTGATAGCAGTGGTGGTATTCTACTGACTTCAGAAGGCATCGTGCGTCATGGGAACAGGTTCACGCTCGTGTCTCTTGCTGCTTAGTTTACTGCTATTTTACATTTCTTGAGTGGTAAATATTCCAAGTTATGATGCAGTAGGAAAGCATAAAGCAATACCTGGTGAAGTCATAGTCAAAGCTTTCAAAGCAAACTTGTCGCTGTGGGTTTTTACAACACTGACTTTTTGGTCTAGAGATGCACAGCTGAAATGTCTATTTTTTTTTTCCTTGGGAAATTGATGTTGCTGTTTCTATGATAAAAAACAGTCCTTTTGCAAGTGTATCTGTAATTTGTCTTTCCAGGCAGATCAGATTCTGAGGGATAAAAAGCATCAGTGGGCAAATTTTTTAAAGGTGGATAGTAGTATTTCCATAAAAGCAAAAGGAACCTGTGGATTATTGTTATTCTTCCTGATACATTTTTGTATCTGAAAGCATCCGATGAGTAACGTTAAGTAATATTGTGCTCCAAAATTCTGTTGATTATAGATATATGAGCATTGGGTTGGCGTGAAATAGTCTTCAACTGAGTTGTTAAAAATCCCTTTTGTTTTGTGTTTTGTATAATTCTTTGGCTATGGTCTTGTCCCAGTGTGAATAAAAGCTATTTGAAGTAAGCCTGTTCGATACTCTGCGCATTCTTTTTGCCTGTTGGTTTGGTTTGTTTTTCAATCAGAAGCTTTGGACGTGCCACCCTGGTTGGACCCTAGGAATCTAACTGTTCAAGTATAAAGAGGGGAGCATGGTGAAGCTGGAGTGCATAAAGAAAAAGAACCTAAAAAGAACCACAAATGCTAATGCGAAAGTAATGTTACATAGCAGGCTGCAAGGCACACAAAGCAGAGCATTGCCCGGCTCCGGCTTTAACACCAAGCTCATATTCTATAGTTCCTTTGGCTCATTGTCCTGAGGCGTTGCAGAACACATAATTCTCCTCCCAGTGAAACAATTTAACTAGTGCATGCGCTGTTTTGAAGGCTGTAAGGCCCCTGCTTTGTGGGAGGTGGCGAATATCCAGCACTGCTGCAGCAATACCCCCGAACCGCTGCTGCTGTAAAAGTCGGAGCTGTTGCGCCGACACCACAGACCTGTTTGGAGAAAGGCACCGTGCGAAAGCGCTGCCGTAAGGAAGCGTTGGGTTTGCTGCCAGCACGCTTTGATCACTTGCACATCATCAAAACCGGCTCACGGATTGAAATTGCTCCTGTGTGGAGCTTCATACACCTAACAACTGGACGGGCAAGAAGGGTATGTGGGAAGGACAGGCGCTCCATTCGCACGTGCAAATCCCTGCTCCCTGGCACCTATCCAGAGCTGCTCCAGAGAAGGCTTAAACCCAAAGTCACTCAAAGCAATGTCCTCTAATTTTTATCTTCATTTCACTCTCTAGAATAGCACATCTTTTTCCTTTCTGGGGAAGAGTACCCCAGGCCCAGAAATGGCTTCGCTCCATTCCAATCAATAAAATACTGTTTGAAAACTTGGATGTGTAACATGTAATTTCCTTGGCATATCTCAAAGAAGTTCTATGCCCAGAGGAGCTTAATCTATCTAGTCTACTTCTCTGCTTTGCTTGTTTCCTGTGATTCCATTGTGATAAATTGCAAAGCCCTGTGATAAATTGCATTCATCATGTCTTTCTGGCTGCCTCACCTGCATTTTGTACATTAAACTCCCTCTCCTGGGACTACTTCTAACATTCCAACCTTGTGAGTGGTTCCAGCTAGACACCATTGCTGCTTTAAAATCAACCTGCCACAGAAATGACCCTGCCTTTGAGAAGTGAAGTGGGTTTTGTGGAAATCTTCAGGCTAACAATGCTTCTAGGAATCTCCTGTCGGTGGGTGGGAGTGAATTCCTCCAGATTCCTTCTCTCGTGCTCTTTCGTTGCTTCCCCTGGAGACCTCCTCCCCAGGAAAAATCTTTCTTTCCACCCACTGGCAGCCTTGAAAGGACTTTTAAGAGTTGGATGGCTCCTCATCAGAAAGGATATAGAAGTGAGATAAAAGCAGAGGAGATATGCATTGAGCCATTACTCTTCTTCCTTATATCTGCCTCTTTTCCCTGTCAAATGAGAGAATGATAATGTTAAAATTATGACTTTGGCATGTGATGGAGATACTTAATTTCTCCTTCTTCTTCTTTTTACTTTTTAACAGAGAAGGGCTTTAATTTTCCCTTCCCCACCATATCACGGTGGCCAAGGTACAGGTATTTATTTATACAAATTGGAAAACAGAGTTTTGGGATTCTTGTTGCATGCTTTTCTGGGCTTGCATATGAAAGAGAGCAGGTCCAGTGCAAAAATAATTTCTGTACTTTTCTAGAAGCTGAGTGAGGGTATGGATCCAGGGCTTCATGCAAACTTGAGCCTGTTTACTGCTCTTAGACTGTGTGCTGCTTCAGGCTGAACTCTGCCCATGCAGCACTAAAAAATACCCAGCCTTTAATGACTTGCACATCACTGTCTGCATAGGTAATTTGTAACTACATAGAATGTTGCTGGTGAGCTCCTGAGTTACCTTTTTCGTGGTGTATTTTACATCCTACCAACATCACTTTACATCATACAGATCATTATAAATATCTGAGGGGTGAGTGTCAAGAGGATGGGACCAGTCTCTTTTTGCTGGTCAGCAGCAGTAAGACAAGAAGCAATGGCTGCAAACTGGTATATAGAAAGTTTTACCTCAATGTGAGGAGAAACTTCTTTACAGGGAGGGCGATGGAGCACTGGAACAGGCTGTCCAGAGAGGTTGTGGAGTCTACTTCCCTGGAGGTTTTCAAAATCCACCTGGGTACATTCCTGTGTGACCTGCCCTAGCTGACTCTGCTTTGGCAGGGAGATTGGACCCACTGGAGCAGGTGCAGAGAAGGGCGACGAGGCTGGTGAGAGGTCTGGCAAACATGACCTATGAGGAGCAGCTAAGGGAGCTGGGGTTGTTTAGTCTGGAGAAGAGGAGGCTGAGAGGGGACCTTACTGCCCTCTACAACTACCTAAAAGGAGGTTGTAGTGCGGCTGGAGCTGGTCTCTTCTCCAGAATTACTAATGATAGGACAAGTGGAAATGGCCTCAGGGGAGGTTTAGATTGGATGTTGGGAGAAAGTTCGTTACTGAGCAGGTGGTCAGGCACTGGAATAGGCTGCCCAGGGAGGTGTGGAGTCACCATCCCTGGAGGTGTTTAAAAGGAGAGTGGATGTGGCACTTGAGGCTGTGGTCTGGTGATTAAGGATGCTGGGATGAAGGTTGGACTGGATGATCCTGGTGGTCCTTTTCAACCATAGCAAATCATAGTGATTAGATGTTGTGCTGAGGGATTTGGATTAGCCAGGGACTTGTCAGTGTGAAACTAATGATTGGACTTGATGAGCTTGAAGGTCTTTTCCAATCTAAGAAATTCTGTGATAACTGTGAATAATCTCTGGAGGTCCCTTCCAACCCCTGACATTCTGTGAGTCTGTGGTTCCAGCATTTGAATGCATTGTTCTTTAACTGCCTAATGTAATTTTAATCTGTGCTAAAGTTATGAAGCATTATCAAATCAAAATACCAATGAGCAAATCAATCAGTCAAGGTAACAGCCTGTATTACAAATATCTATGTGCCCCCAAAGCAATACAGGTTCATTTTCCATGTCTGTAGTACCTTGATCTTAGCAGTGGCAAGGCCCAGCCAAACTGCATGGAATTCTACCAGACTCTACCCAGTAACAAAGTTTATGAACAAAACTGGGGTAATTTGTAATAATTTCTTCTCAACTTCTCTTTCCTTTTATTCCTGATATTTTCTTCTCCAATTCTGGCTGTCAGGCAGCACAACAGGTAAAGATCCAAAGCTTTTCCTCACTATTTCAGATGAGGCAGACTTGAAAGTCATGTTGCAACATCTTTACTTAACCTACCAGAGTCTATCATTAATCTAGTTATGTTATAATCCATTTGGTCTATGAGCAGAGATTAATTGGATTGCTAATTTCAGCTACTAAATGCAACAGGAAAGACAATAACTGGTCCTTAGGAAACAAAATTAATTCTCCAGTTAACTTCTCTCTTCCTTCCTTCAAAAGCAATCTTCCTTCAGAGTAATCTCATGCTAGCCAAATTGCAAATGTCTGTTGTCTGTCAGTAGAGCTAGTGGGTAGCAGCTCTGTCTCTGCCACCTTCACCAGAAGGAAGCAGTCTCCTCTGACTACAACATTTGTGTTCACACTGAAAATTGTGTATGTGGTTTAAAACCAGCCTCAGCAACACCTGTAAGCGTTGGTAAGCCCAGAGGAAAAGAAAAATGTCTGTGTGCACTCTGGTTATTCTTTGAAAAGTCCAGCACATTATTTCACATAAAGTATGGCAGGGCAGTTGAGCTCGATGATCTCTGGAGGTCCCTTCCAACCTCTAAAGTTCTGTGTTCATCACAGTGTAGTGTTACCTTGTAATGAAATCTTAGACATAGTGGGTGCTGGAAAACCTCTCCACCTCCATTGACTTACAATGGCTCATGTTGCCTCCTTCAGAGCCTTTATCTGTGTGGGACATGTAAATCCAGAGTGAAGTGAGGTAGCTCCTCCTGAATCATCTCTCTAAGGTCAAAATGCAGGTGTGTGTGCTCATGACTCTGCTCCTTTCCTTCTGTTCCTTTGATTTCTGGTTGATAGCACAGTATGGGAAGTTTGCTCCTGGTCAGAAGTTATGATTCCCCAGACTGTTACGTAAATCTTGCTGCTTCTTGGTGTTGCTGAACACATCTCCCATGGGAATGTGTTTTCTTTACTGAGCTGCTAAGGTCTACCAAGAATTGATGGTGTTTACTAAGTACCTGGCTGCACAGAGCATTTGAGTTTTCTTTAGGTTAGGAGAAAAATATTCCAAAAAAGATATCATTGGTACTAGTATAGTATTTGTACTGCTGATAAACAGTCAGTGGAAGTGCACTCCACATCTCTCTTTCTCTTCCATTTCAGCAGGCAGTAGACTTAGTCTGAATAGCAAAATGGCCCAAGATGCATTACTTTGTCAGCACTTTTTAAAGCTGAGCAGACTGAAGAAGTGGCTTTGTATCAGTGGCACTCAACACAAAAATCCAAAGTCCTTGTGAACACTCAGGATTTCATCCTCAGGACACAAAGCAGGCCATTTGTTGCCTCTTTTCATAGATAGGATTGAAAGAGTTGTTCAAGGATCCACAGAGAGCTTGTAGCTGACAGAAGCATCTCCTGAGCTACAGTACTGATGCCAGCCCCCAACGAGTCCATGTGGCTATATTTCTTCCAGATGCTTTCACACACTCTAAAGTAAATGTGTGTGTATTTGTGACTTGAGATGCTGAATCTTCCTTTTCTAATTTTAGCTCATTGTTCTCTGGCTTGTGTGTTATTTACTGGAACATTTCTAAAGAACAAAAACTTGTATTTATTTTTTCAAAGCCTGTATGAGCATATAGAGGCAACATGGGATTTTTTATGAATCATATCCTGTCGTTTCCTTGTGGTTTTCTGTTTGTTTTTTTTCCTTACTCGCTCCCTGTTTTTCAGTGACCTTCACAAAAGAAAGAACTGTTTGGGTTGTGTAAAAATCCATCCAGAGGAACTAGACCTTTCCATTACCCTGCTAGACGTGTCGGCTGTAGCGATTTGAATATAGATTGCAACGAACACAAAACATGTCAATAAATACTGTGCTTGCGTAAAGGAGAACAGCTGAACCGTTTCAGATGAGGCTTCAGGGGATTTGGAGAGAAGTTATCTCAAGATTCTCACTGCTTCTAAGCATAAGGTTGTAGTTCTTTCCAGAGAAATACCAAGCCAGTCCTTATACCACATGTTAACCTTAGAGGTTCAATGAATGGACAAGTCAGAACAACCATAGAGAGGCTGCATGCAGCGAGCACTCACAGATGAATATAAAGCAAAGTTCTATCTCAGGAAAAAGAATGTGCTTCTGGCTGAGCAGATGATTGCTCAAACCTATTTCTGTTTACTTCCTTGAGCAGTGTTAGTGGCTTTCCAAGACACAGTTTTTAGATCCCCCTATATACAGATGTCTAAGCATTTTCTTGAATGTATGAATGAAGTATCCAGTATCTGAAGGGAGCCTACAGGAAGGCTGGGGAGGGACTATTTACAAGGTCTAGTAATGTTAGGACGAGGGGGAATGGGTTTAAACTGGAAGAGGGGAGATTTAGACTGGATGTTAGGAGGAAGTTCTTTACAGTGAGGGTGGTAAGATACTGGCACAGGTTGCCCAGGGAGGTTGTGGATGCTTCCTCCCTGGAGGCGTTTAAAGCCAGGCTGGATGAGGCCTTGAGCAGCCTGCTCTAGTGGGAGGTGTCCCTGCCTATGGCAGGGGGTTGGAGCTGGATGATCCTTGAGGTCCCTTCCAACCTAAACCATTCTATGATTCTATGATTCTATAAGTAGGGTGGTACAAATCACAGGATAACACTTGGGATGCAAATTCCTGTGAGGCTTTCTTAGGAGGGGTGTTAAGGTTAAATATATGCTCTTAAACATGAGCAACCAAGAAGCTGGAGGCAAGTTACGTACATATTTCAAGCATAACGAGTAAGACCTGTGTGAGTTGTGGGGTCTCCTTCTCTGGAGACTTTCAAGGCCTGTCTGGAAGTGTTCCTCTGTGATCTGTGTTAGTATTGTCCTGCTCTGGCAGGGGAGTTGGACTCGATGATCTCTTTGGGTCCCTTCCAACCCCTGTGATCTGTGATCCTGTGAATGCTATGCATCACAAAATCACGGAATACATCCAGTTGGAAGACTCCTCAAAGATCATCCAGTCCAACCCTCTACCCAGCACTGAAGGGTCAACCCTAAACCATGTCCCTAAGCACCAGCTCCACACACTACTTGAACACCCCCAGGGACAGTGACTCCACCACTGCTCTGAGCAGACCATTCCAATGTTTAATAACTCTTGCAGTGAAGAAATAATTCCTAATATCCATCCTGAACCTTCCCTGGTGCAGCTTGTAGCCATTTCCTCTAACTCCAGACTCAGAAGATCCATGCCAAGGGAACGTTCACAATGTAGGGCACTATGACATGAAACAGATGGTTGGGACATCCTTCATTCCCTTACAGAATCAGAATAAGATGATGGAGACAACACAGTGAGAGCCCACAAAAGATCTAAATCCAGACTTACATATTGTGAATTGCAGAGATGAGTAGGAAAGGATGAGAAAACTCCACAGCTGCACCCAAAAATTAATTATTAGCCGTGATATGGACACAAGCTGGTATCTGAGCAGCTGAAAGTTTAAAATCACACCTTTTAAATCTATTTAAGATTAAAATCACAGAGATCAGAGCAAATATTGTTCTTGCAGGCTCCTATTTCATGTTCTCATCATTGGTGCAAAAAGACTGAAGAGGCAGGGCATGATATGGGAGGAATTATCCCACCTATTTAACCTCTCTCACCTCCTCATGTGAGGCACATGTCTCTATTAAAGGAACTTTAAGGGAAATGTGAATTATGCCTAGAAACTGAAAGGAAAGTATACTCCAGGGAGAGACTGCATCCTATGCTGTGTAATTCTATGACTGAATTCACAAGTGGCACAACATTTGTCAAAGATGGTTTGCTAAGTCACACAGAAATGACAAAGGGGAACAGACACATTGATCACATTGGATGTCCCATTTCTTCTCCATACAGTAATAGCCATATAAATTCTCCATAATGGAATGCTAATGTTGAGCTTTCTGGCAGCTATTGCACATGGAGCCAGGCAATCCCACTGACAGCAGAGCTGGGGTAGCTAGGGCTGGACAGCTGGGCAGCAGCACATTTGCTTGCTTTGCAGGCTTTTAGACCAGATGTCATGTGTACGTGAAGCATTCTAGACTGAGTGCCCAAGAAAGTTACCATGAGATCTGAGACACATCCAATGTATTTTCTAATGCTATGGTACATCTCCTCAGGCACTGCTTTAAGTTGTGCCCAGGCCCATAGTATCCGTATCTAGTACCTACTTTCCTGGCTGATAAGCAGGAACAGACCAGTGTGAGATTTGGTGTCTCTCTATATAATGACACTAATCCGAGACACTTTCTTACAGCAGACATAATGGTACCAGGATGACTGAAGCCACAGTCCTAAAAATGCAACTAATAATGATTGTTGATGAATTCTACCTGCAGAAACAGGATCAGACTATTGTTAAAATAAGGGGTCAGCATGTCCTGTTGCCTGGCAGCTGCTTACATTTTGTGATGAACTCTTCTCTGCATCTTTCTTCACCAATCATAGAATACAGCAACAATTACCTGTATCTAGGTATACTATGAAGCAGAGGAGGACTTTGAATGTCACTGACACTAGACAAAAGACACTGAATTGTGTATTGATTTCTGTAACCACAACACTGTCTTCTTTAAAATCCCCAAATAACTGCACTATAGGCATTTACAGCATTTTCTGCATTGTGATGTTTCAGTCAGTCACAAAATATCAGTGGTAGAATTCCAAGGGCCTGAGTCCTCTGGCATTCTCAAAGCTGCTGCTGTGCTGCTTCCTGGAGCTGTAAGCATTCCATTGGTGCTCGTGTTCCACCAAGGGGGACTATTTTATGAGGCACCTTCCCTCCTCTCTGCAACCACAGTTTGAGATTTCCACTGTTTTCCTGGGTAGATGTGCTGATGGCAGTTTTAAACATGTTCATCCTCAGTCTACCTGGTTTGGTAGATATGTCCATTCTTCTCCTGCCTGGTCACTGCCATTGCTGCAGAGAACCATAGTTTCCAAAACATTGGGCAAACCTGAGCAGATTTCAGAAGCTGGCTTCCCAAAAGCTGTTTTCATTCTTGTCAGAACAAGTCACTTTATCTTTTTTAATCCCATGAGATTGAAAGCACAAGGAAGGGGGATAGAGGAATATATTCAATCTTCTTCTTCTGCTGCTGCTTCTTCTTCTTCCTCCTCCTCCTCCTTTTCCTTTTTTTCCCCCTTTGCTGTTTTTTCACTTGGTGTTGGAAATATAGCTGCTTCTTCTTCCTCCTCCTCCTCCTTTTCCTTTTTTTCCCCCTTTGCTGTTTTTTCACTTGGTGTTGGAAATATAGCCATGTGGTTATCCCCAGAATTAAATAATATTCCCCAGTACCCTGTCAGCTACTGACTGCATCTGATAGTCCTGTCAGCTTCATTGCTGCTGCTAATAGCCATGCCCTGCTTGCTGTGGGACTGCACCCCGACCTCCCAGGGCAGTGTCTGACAACTGAGCCACACAGCCATGCCTGCTCTCTCTCTTGCTCTCTCAACAGAGATTTAGCTAGCATGCATTTGACTAATGCATAAGCTGAAGCTGCCTCCAGTGCCCTCAGTTTCGTTTCCCTTGTGGCTGCTTTCTTGTCATCCCCCTTCAGGCAAGGACCAAGGCTGTGTCTTTTTCAAAGCTTTGCTGATTTAAACATGACAGAAAAGGCAGAAGCACGTTGCTCCAGCTGGTTTTGTGTATGGCCTAATCCTGAAGATGTGCTTGGTGAAAATCTGGCAGAACTGGCCCTGTGGGTGCCATAGACGTGAGACTGTTGCCTGGGATAATGAGTTCTAAAAGAGGGTGTCACCCCAGAATGATAAGGGAAAAGCCAAAGGCAGTTTTGAAGACATGGACTGAAGTTTTCTTCCTAAATTTCAGCAGCAAGGTCTATCTCTAAAATGAGCCAAGCATGCATATTTATGTGAACTAGGTTTTGCCCTGACTGAAATTCAGATCCAGTTTCAGAGATGCACTCAGACTGTAATGTATATGTAACTGCCGTATGCAAAGGGAGTGAACTGTCCCCAAGGACGAAATCATTAGCACCATTCCAGTGTTCTCTTTCTTTCCCAGTATCTTTTCAAACATATTTTACAAAGCAGCCAAGTGTGGCAAAGCCAGAGGGGTTATTTGTGGAGATGTGCACAACCACTCTCTGGGCAGGTTGCAACTCTGAAGGCATAAGCTGCAGCAGGCTGGACAGAAGACTTCTGCCTACTGAGGTAGAGGCAACTACAGCTGATATTTTCCATGAGCTGTACACCCAGGAGAGGCAGGCACGAATATATCCTGTGCTGTGGGTTGAAATTGCAACAGATAGGACTCCTGATTGTGTTTTGGCTTGCTCTTGAAAGTCTGATATCCTTTCCTTTCCCTTAGCCAGACAGCAAAATGTGAGGAAGAGTCCTCACTCTTGCAGAGTTGTGGAGTATTTTTTATCAACGGAATTAGTATCTTATTTATTTGCTTATTTAGCCCCTGCTTCCTCCCTATCTCACACGTTTTCTCTGTATGTTATGGATACTAAAAATAAAGCATTGTTAGCTGTATATGCTCTGAGAGGGCAAGTATGTGAAGAGGAGTTCATAAGGGCAACAGAAGATATTAATTTAATAGTCATGTTCCTCTTAACGATGAATGGAGGTTAAGAAGGAGAATAAAGTACACTTGTCCTTCATTCTATAGCTCTTGTTCCCATTTGATTCCATTTATTTTTCTACCATAACCTTTGCCTCATTTGAAATATTGTTTCCCACAATCAGTGCAATGGCAAAGATTTCCAGAAGGATGTTTTCCCCTCTGCTACTTTGGGAGAGGCTGTGCCTGCAAACTGCTGTACAGCTGCTTGCAAAGCACACACACTGAACATGATACATTTATTTTATCATTTGTAGCTAAAGAGACATAATTATTTAAGTGAATGTAATTTAAAGTTATGGCAGCCCTCAAATTGCAGTGCAGAAATTACTTTAATCTATCTTTTGGCTGGGGAAGCATATGAGAAATTTAAAAGCTCACCAAAGTACAAACCTGGAATCCAGGCAGGAGCTGTTCCTATGAGTTGTGTAGAAGTCCTCAAAAAACTCTTTCCAGGGGCAGTCTCACTTTTTCAAGAGCTTTGCTGTCTATTGAACTTTTAATGGACTCTTTATTATGTCACCACTCAGGGTGGTTTGCCACTACTGTCAGACTAGCAATGGGTGCTCTAGGGAAGCTACACCACCTACCCTCTACTGTGCCTTCTACTGCCTGTGAAGAGGAACCAGCCTGTCCATCCCTTCAGGGACACTGAATGCTAAACTTTTGCTGCTGGTACTCATAAAATCATAGACTCACCCAGGATGGAAGAGACCTCCAAGATCATCCAGTCCAACCTAGCACCCAGCTGTGATGGTTTGGGTGTCCCCCNATCAGCCAAAGCAAATGGAGGGTGAGGTTAGAAAGCAAGATGGAGTTCAGCCAGCAGCCTCAGCTCTCCCCAGCAGGCAAAGCCGAAGAGAACAGCCCAGCACGAAGTGCAGAGCAAAGTGCAGAGCAAAAGTGACTTTATCTAATGTTTTGCTTTTCCTTTGTACACATCTCAGCAAGACTGTGAGCGAAGCAGACCTCACCAGTGTTTTCATTTCTCAGCCTATGATCTAATTCTTCTCACCAAAACATTCCAGCTAGCTTCAAACTAGCACCCAGCCCTAGCCAGTCAACCAGACCATGGCACTAAATGCCTCATCCAGGCTCTTCTTGAACACCTCCAGGGACGGCGACTCCACCAACTCCCTGGGCAGCCCATTCCAATGGCAAAAGTCTCTGAATTAGAAGCTGTGAATCTTTCCCCATTGTCTACACACATCTTTCAAAGTCAGCAGCAACAACAACAAAGTGACAACGAACTTCTTAAGTACTCCACACTTTGCAACAGCAACTTCTGTAGATTCCCATCTGTGCTTTCTAGCAAGCAGTGCTCCCTATGAAAATCAGTCTGAGTTGCTTCGTGACTTCATTAAGAATCTGCACTTCATGAACTGGGTGTGGTATCCTGGTTTTTTTTAATGACTTAAGCACATTTTCAGCTAAGCAGACTAGCTGTCTAATGCTTCTGCTAGAGTGGAAATACCAAAGTCAGCTCTTATTCTTACCAGAATCTCTTCTAGGAGAAGCCATCACAAACAGAAGTTTGTCATATCTGGATTTAAATAAATCATGCTTCTCAGCAATTGTGTAATGACTGCTCACATTGAAGTCAGTGGGAATGTTGCCATTGACTTCAGTGAGCTTGAGATTTGGGTTCTTTCCATCAAAGATTGTTCTAAAGGTTCAGTTAGGTATATGCCTGTGTCTCGGTTTAGTGAGAAGTTAAAAGGACTGCTTGCAAGAAACTAAAGCATTTCACTTCCTTTTAGAACCACCTCCTGCTACCACCCGTTGAGATTAGGAGAGCTGCCCTGGTTTTTTGGGTTTATGAGTATGTTTCTTTTTCCACTGTGGATGACTGATAGCTGCTCCAAAATTGTTCCTCCAAGAACCCAGAACCTCTGGGAACAGAGATGGAGTGGTTTGCTCCTAGTCTATCATTCTGCCTTTATAAGAATCATAAAGGGAAAGCTGCATTTTCTCTCTAGATGCCTGGCAACAAGTTGGGGCTTAAAGCAATAAGCAGACTATGAATATAAGTTGAAGAGGTCATCTGTGTGAATTTCAGCTACAAAAACAACCTGCTTATAGAAAAAAAAATATCTGGCTGCCCAGAGAGATGATGGAGTCACCATCCCTGGAGATGTTCAAGAAAACAGTGGATGAGGCATTTAGTGCCATGGTCTAGTTGACTGGATAGGGCTGGGTGCTAGGTTGGACTGAATGATCTTGGAGGTCTCTTCCAACCTGGTTGATTCTATGATTCTATGATTCTATCCTGGAGCAGAAGCTAATTTTCCTTACTTCTGTTTTGATATTATACCAGAAAAGAAAAAGCAATCCAACCTTTGCTTAGACAGTGAAATAGCAGTTAAAAGAACCTGAGACCAATTTCCCTGTTTCTCCCAAGGTAGCTTTCTCCACTGCTACCATTTCTGTAGTTGCAGAAGGTGCTAATTTTTCTGCATCCAAACTCATTGTTCTAAGATTGGATAGAGAAATAGAGCCTTAAAAACCTCTCTTAATTCAACTAATGCCAAGAAGGAAAGACACTTCCCTCAAAGCTGGTGAAAAAAAATAGTGTGAGCAGGGAACAGGAAGAAACAGCTCTGCAAACTGATCTTCAAAATCCCACACAGACAAGGTAAGGCAAGCAAGCAGAGTGAAGGCATCTGAAAAAGGAACTTATTCAAACTGCTTTCTGCAGCACTGGTAGAGCACAGCATCCCATCCTGTCTCTAAACATACAACTCTTGAGTGCTGTGATGGTTTGGGTGTTCCTTGCCCCCCCCCCCCCCTCACCCCACCCAGACTAGACTCAGCCACTGGAAATTAAAGATTGCAGCTTTATATTTATAGCTTAGCACAACAGACAAGCAGGTATTTACAAGATTTACGTCGACAGACAGAAGTATACAAGTTAAAAAGTAATTCAGAAACACAACAGCCCTCCCAGAAACCAGAGTCGCCAGGACAGGGCTGTAGATAAAGCAGTAGAAGTCTCCTTCCCATTTCCTGAAAAGTTATTGGTGAAGACCGCTGTAATGTTACTGGTGACAGACTCAGTGATATTGAAACCAATATAGCCAAAAAGCAAATCTCCACAGTTCCAAAAAATGGATGTAAGCTTGGTTTTGACCTTTTTCAAAAGGAAACTAAACAGAAAATAGCCAACCTGGGCTTTGACCCAACCAAAAAGAAGAAAACAGAACACAGGCCACACAAGAGCCCCCACTAAGTAAAGCAACTTCCTCATCAGCTCCATTCTGATTCCCAGAGCTAATTAAAAATCCTTAAAATGAATTTGCCCCACGTTGGGCACCAAAATAAAAGATGTGATGGTTTGGGTGTCCCCCGCCCCCCACACTTTTAGAAATCACCCAGACTAGACTCAGTCGGCTCTGGAAATTTGAATGAAGCTTATATTTACAGCTGGCACAATTTACAAGCAGATATTTACAGTATATACAGTTATAGACAGAAATATACAAGGTAAAAAAGGTAATACAAACACAATTCCCCTCCCAGAAACCTGAGTCCCCAGGAGGGGCTCTCAACCACCCCTCACCTTCCCCCTACCCCTCTCAACCTTACCCCAGTCCTAAGGAAGAATGGAGGTTCGGCCAAGAGGGTTAAAAAGCAAGGTGAAGCAGCCAAGCAAAGGGAGGGTGAGGTTAGAAAGCAAGATGGAGTCCAGCCAGCAGCCTCAGCTTCTCCCCAGCAGGCAAAGCTCCCCAGCGAAGAGAAGAAGCAAGTGAAGTAATCTTTGTTTTGCCTTTCTTCTTTACACATCCCAGCAAGACTGTGAGGGAAGTAGACCTCACCATTGTTTTCATTTTACAGCCTATCATCTAGTTCTTCTCACCAAAACATGCTAGTTAGGCTCAAACTAGCACAGAGGAGCTCCCAACCACCCTTTCACCTTCTTCCTACCCCTCTACCTTACCCCAGACTTTGCCTTACATTCAAGATGAGTTTGGAGAATTGGCCAGGGGAGTTAGGAAGCAGACGGATTGGTTAGCAAGTTAGGGAGAGAAGTGCATGCAGCCAGCACCCAAGAGCAAACTCCCTTATCTATATTTATGTTCTTGTCTTTATACATCTCAGCAAGCCTATGAGTGTAGTAGACATCACCATTATTTCCTTTTCACAGCCTAAAAGCTAATTCCTCTCACCAAAATATCCCAGCTAGGCTCAAACTAGCACAAGAGCTTTTACTGCGATCAGCGGAAATCCCTTAGCTCTCATATGAGGTTGTGTGAGGATCCTACCCAAACTGTTCCCTTACATTCCGTGAGGTCGCTTACCTGAAAACAGATTTCACAAGGGCCAAGTTCTAATTGGAATTAATATTCATGAGCTTTAATTGTAATGATTGTCGACGTATGCAGCATGTCAGAAGCCTGACCAAAGCCTACTGAAACAGAAATAATTCTGGAGTTATTACAGTCAGCTTTGAATAAGAGCTCCAGAGGACTCAACATGTAAGAGGGCAAACTCTGAGGTTGTTGCTCTCTCCTGTGGGGATTTATGATTGAAATACAAGCACACTCCTGAAGACAGCTGTCACTGACATATGTTTGACTTCCTTCCAAAGGTGTTTGAAGTGCTGTTTGTATGTGTGTTTGTAATAAGCGAGTGCTTTCAATGTGTGTAGAGGAGTGAGTAGTAGCTTCTAGCATGTGAAACACAAGCTTCCAGAGGCATGTAACAAACCTGGCTGCACAACAAACACTGCTGCTTGCGTTTCTATCCATCTATCTGTCTTTTGCTCCATCTCTGTCATCCTACCACTTGGATTATGCGTTCAGTAGCACTGTTAGTACCTTTATTGGCCCCTTTCTCTGTCTGCTTTCTTCATCTGAACTAATTAGAGTGTGCCTTTATTCTCACATAAGCTAGATCTGTGCTTCTACTTGTTTATATCTCTGTGCATCATTTTGCCTCCAGATGTACTCAGGACAGTTTCAGCATTTTATTGCAGTAAATGTGAAGAGCAGACTTCAGCCTCTTTACTTTTGGTCAGATGTTACTTCTGAACTGAAATTGCTTTGAAATTGTTTTTAATATGTAAAATATGCAAAGCTTGATGTGAGGTCAGAGGAGAGCTGAGGGGTAATAGAATGGTAACTCACAGAGATGTGCTTTAAAAGAAGACAGATTATTGTCTTTGTCCTTTCTGTTTATTGAATCAGTTCATAGTGTTCTGCAGGCATGGGGAGAGTAGTCCTTGCCAGAGATCCAGGCTGAAGTTTTACTCAGAAGTTATTCATCACTCTTGTACTAAGCACACCTATGAGTTTCTGAGTAGCATTCTCCATTCCTTTGAGCATTGTTTAAAATGTTGTTTAAGGTGCTCAGAGCAGAGCAGAATGCAGACCTTTAGGTGTTTTAGCCAAAGGCTAGACTGTGATCACTCTGTTCCTGCTGGGGAGTAATTTCTCAAATGAAAAATGTCATTGGAGAGAGCGAGAGTGTGAGTAATTTACTTGTATGAGTAATTTATTACATTTTTTGTTCTGAATTGGATTTTCTCCTACATACAAACCATGTGCAAGGCATAACAGCTTTAGCATTCACATAAAAAAAAAGCTAAGCCTGCAAGGGTAATGAGGTGTGTGGAGGGGTTTCCAATCACTTGTGAATTAACCTGGAAATTACTGAGCTGCAGAGATATTCACAAAATGCTGCTCCTACAAAAACACTTCTTCCTCGGAGTCAAAAGCACGATCGACGAAATGAACTGCAGCCGTTAAAGCAGCTAAGCCGCCAAGGTCTCACGGAAGATGAGTTGGTTGAGTCAGAAGATGCTACTTTAATGAAGTAATTTTTTTTTAAAGCAGAATTGTATTTTAAAATAAATTAGATTGGATTAGATGGATATCTGCCAAACTACCATGCCTGTATTTAGATTAGCTACTATGCCAAATCGTATGAGCGTGGAGTATTATAATGTACCATATATGTCTATCTCTGTCTCTGTACATACCACAGCCATGAATATATATGCCACCATGGAACTGAAACAATAGGAGAGCTGATTCTTAGCTGTATATAGTGTTTTAGCTCCACTGAATATAAAAGATGATGATGATGATTTTCCTCCAGGGAAAATCCTCTCCTCCCTGAAGTCAAATTTGAGTAATTTCATGCACTATTTGTAGAAGGGTCCAGCCACACTCTTAAGGTACACAGCTAAATGCAACAAGCTTTAGCTGAGCGGTTGCCTTGGTGTGTCCAGACCATGAAGAGATCTCTTTGCTAAAGTGCTCAGCAGTATAGCATGCCACAAGTACACATGAGGCTGTCCAGAGCCAGGTAGATGTGAAGAATGTGAAAACCTTACGGTCCCTGTGGACTTTCCAGCAAGCAGGCATCAGAACAGAGGCCATGACTTCACATTTCAGCATTTAATTTTTTAATCCAGTCTCTAATCCATTTACTCTATGAAGTGAAACATTTCCAAACTGCAAAGGGATTGATTTGTGTTTCTTGCACATGTGTTCGTAGCTGGAAAGACCTGTGAATTCTTCATACCTTCTCCTACAGCTTTTAGTCCATCTTCACAGCAAACTCACTAACCTGCAGTTCACACACCTCTTTAAAACTTTCCATTTCAGACTACTTTCACAGAATCACAGAATTAACCAGGTTGGAATTAACCTCTGAGATCATTGAGTCCAACCTATCACCCAACCTTTCTAATTAACTAAATCATGGCACTAAGTGCCTCATCCAGTCTCCTTTTAAACACCTCAGGGGATGGTGACTCCACCGCCTCCCTGGGCAGCCCATTCCAATAGACAATCACTCTTTCTGTGGCAGAAGGGGCAGTTATTGGGCAGCTATGGTTCAGTTACTTTCTGGTGTAAGTAACACTCAATGAGAATTATTTACTTTTTTTTTTTAAGAGTAAAATGTAATAGAAATGTCAAAATATGAGGATAACTACAGGAAGGAAACACTCTTAAATATGTGCCAGACACTAACTGACAGGAGCTGACTGAGTTCTCAAAAAATACTTGTTGATTCTGGCAAGAGAAGTGATGATGTTTCTCACTGCTAGCATTAATGAAAAGTTCATTAAATGTCAATAACAATTAAATAGACACAGAGACAATGGTGCCAACCAGTTTAGGTAAGTCTATGCTTATTGTATTACACTGGTTTAGCCAAGGGAAGAAAAGATGATTACAACATTTAATGTGATGAAAACAACAGTTTTCAAAATCATAGAATCATAGAATCATAGAATCAAACAGGTTGGAAGAGACCTCCAAGATCATCCAGTCCAATCTAGCACCCAGCCCTATCCAGTCATCTAGACCATGGCACTAAGTGCCTCATCCAGGCTTTTCTTGAACACCACCAGGAATGACAACTCCACCACCTCCCTGGGCAGCCCATTCCAATGCCAATCACTCTCTCTGTGAAGCACTTCCTCCTAACATCCAGCCTAGACCTCCCCTGGCACAACTTGAGGCTGTGTCCCCTTGTTCTGTTGCTGGTTGTCTGGGAGAAGAGACCAACACCCACCTGGCTACAACCTCCCTTCATGTAGTTGTAGGCAGCAATGAGGTCAGCCCTGAGCATGGGTTTCCAAAATAAATATAACACAATATTTTAACTTTACTTATGCAAATGCATCAGAAGATGCTGGCCAAGCAATAACCCAATGAAGATAACATTAGTATGTTCCCCTTTAGCTATGAAACTGCTGTTAGTTCCACTTCTGGTATGGTTTCATCCACATATGTTAGTACAATGTGGCTTAGGTCTGCCTCTTTGAGTTTTCCTTTTTTCAGTGGAGCTGGAAAGAATGTTTTCCCCCAAATGGAGTGCATTCCATGAGCGATGGTTTTCTGTTACGAAGTTATGAATTTGAAAAGGATCACTACCTCCCATTGAACAGGCCCCAGAATTTATGTACTTTCTTTGGCTAGCATTTGACTCTGTCTTTGAAGCCAGATATGAGAAACAAAGCATGCTGGAATATTTTCTTTCTTTTCTTGGTTTCTTAGTCTCTGCGCTTACTGTGCAGAGGAAAATAAATGTGATTAGTTCATCTGACAGCTTCCATCCCTTTAGATGCCTTTCCTGACCTCTCTTCATTATCTGTACTCCCTTCGTGCACCTTCTAGGCAGCTTGGGATGTGTGCCATGCAGTAAAAGGAAGAGATAGATTTTATGTCATGCAGAGAAATGGTCCATGGTTTTTTTTCCTCTGGATCACGTGAAAACCTAAAATCCAAAACCGCTTCTTTCCTCATCTGCCTCCAACCTCGTCCAGCCCCTCTGAAAATACTAAAAAAATATTATTATGAAGTTAAACATTGGGGGAAAAAAATGGATTACCTCTGGTACAGGGGGGAAAGAAAAAAAGTTGATTTTTTTTTTCATTTCTTCCTCAAAGTTTATTTCCAAATGTAAGCTAAAGAGCTTTAGAGAGACTCTATCCTGTATCTCACCTGAAAGGCTCTTCTCTAACAACCTTTCCTTCCAATACTTTCACCTCGCTGTAGCAGAAATTGCCTTCATTTAGTCACTCTGATGCCCTTTGTAGTTTTAGAAAAATCTCTGGAGCTCCCCTCAATCCCTTCCAAATAAAAAAGGAGCAAAGTGGCAGCAGCCTTTAATCTTTAAAAAGATTACATTCTTAGAAATCAAAAATAAATAAAGAAATAAAGGTTCCGACTCAGCAACGAAGTCTTGAGTCCATTTCATTATCGTATTCACTATAGAAGACACTTAGAAAGACAGTGAATTTCTGATGAGCTTTGCAGCTTCTATACACTGTCTATCTCACTTGCACAAATCTGTTTTATGCATTTCTTCCATGTTTTCTTGCTGGAAAAAACACTCTTTTTTCCTTTCATTTTTTTTCCCTAGGACCTTGTAGCTGATAATAGCTCAGAACCAGCATGAATACTTGTAGCAATAGTTAAGATAGCTGTAAGATGGTCTCTGCACCATACAAAACCATCCCAGCAGAAAACCTTCCAAATGGATATTTAAAGTTTTTCCAGATTGGGAATACTCCAAGGGGCAATAGTATGATCTGCTCTTCCTCAAGGATACTTCATCTACTGTAGCTGCTCCATGGGTACAACTGCAGCCTTGGGAGCTAAAAAGGTGATTGTGTTAAAAGTCAAAGTGCAGAAGGAAGTAAAATACACTAGGTCATCAGATCTAGAGCTGAGATGGTTCTGGTTCACATCAGAGAAAATCCCTAGGGAAGGAGCCATGCCCAGCAAACCTTCAGACTGGTCCAAGAAAATTTCATCTCTACAAAAGAGTTCAATGCATTTAAATTCTTTCCCATGCAAGCAGTGAATCAAAGCCTTTGCTGCTCTTCTGCACAACAGAGTTGCCAGGCTCATGACACAGGCTAAATGAAAGCAGTATTGGGTGGAATCTCATGGAAGGTCACAGCCCTTGGCTAGTTAGAAAAGCACTGGCTTCTTCAGTAGGGCTGTAGAAAGAAATCTTGTGAGAAGTTTCCAACAGTCTTAGACACACATATGCACAGCTCTCATTTAGGCATTAGATCCCAGTGGCTGCTTTGTCACTCTTCCCTATGACTGAACATAGCTGGTCTCTCAGTGTCATCTTTTTGGACTTCAGACTATACTCCCTCACACGTGTGATGTGGAGATGGAGAGGCATCAGCAGTAGTAAGGATGCTCCTCACCCAGATTCTTTGTCAGGACTCATCTTGACTTTCCCTGTATTCCCAACTCAGTGTCTGGACTCCACACATGCTGGGGTGAGAGATGCTCGGTTACTCAGAAGCACTCTTGCTCTTCATTACTGGATACCCTACCAGATGCCCTCATAGGGACAAACCATAATCTTTCCTTAGCTAGTCTGCCTTAAGGCTGCTAAGCTTCTTCTAGTGAATATCTGGAGTGTGACTTAAAAGTCAAAGGGAATTGTAACGTCCCACTCTGGGTATTAGAGTTACTACTCTGTAGTATTTACAGTAGTGAGAGGAAATTAAAGCACTGGCAGCAGTTCTGAGCAAACCAAAGAGATGGGCACTCGAGGTGGGTCAGAGACAGACTGAAAAGGTGAGAACTTCAAAGAATGGAAGAGAATTTTAACCAAATTTCCACTGTCTAAAAGCTAACAGAAAAGGTTTTCTCACAGCATCTTCATCTGATAGGGAAATGTGAAGATTTACTGACTAATAATCCTACAAGACAGTGAGCAATAAAATAATACAATAAAGTGAATGTAAAATGTTATTATTTTTCTGTTGAACAGAGTCAGGGCCATAGGGATATAAGCTGTCAAGTAAAATGATTCATCTTCAACACCTGTTTCATTTGAGGGATTCCTTTGATTAAAGGATTTTTCTAGCATCTCCAGTACCAAGGGGGAAAGGAAGGTTACAGCAACCTCCAAACGCAGCCGGATGCGCAAGCAAGGTTGCTGCAGCAACCTCTAATAAGACTGGGCCCCAGAGTCAGAGATGTGCTTTTGTCAGCTGGCAAAGAGCTGGGGAAAATGTAAATCTGCCTTGCTGTGTAAGCTTGCATTTCCCTCTTTCTGTTTATTGCATTCGTAATGTTTTCTGTCACCACTTTAGCTGAAGATAATCTTGCAAAGGCTTTTCTCAGCTTCATCTGCAGTAGATTTATGTACAACATCGCAGCTGACCGCCAGTGATACCTTAGATTTGCAAGATAAATGTTTCAAGTGAACTCTTCAGTGCATGCTTGGCTTTTTCCTCTCCAAGAAAGTTTCCATACCACAAAGAAAACAAGGCAGAAGATTGACTAGGGACACTACAGTGCTCCAGAGTTAGGAAATGATTTCTGTTCCTCTTAGAGTTTTAACAGCCATCTCAGATCACTGTGAAATCTAGTGTGAACCCAAAGAGTTGTGAGATGATGTCTGCAGATATTTGACAAGAGGAATTAGTAACAGGAAGCTCTCGAACCAGTTTAACTCTTGATTTCTTCTCAGGTTAAGAGGAGTGAGAGACAAGAGTCGTGCTGACTATCCTGAAAACATCTGAAGTCATCCACTGCTTATGACATTTAGTACCTTGGTCCTGTAGCTTCCTTGGGGAAGGAAATAGAAACTGGTATTCCAGAACAGCTGGCTCTTGCTGTGGGTTGAGTTGGGAGGCTTGCCTGTATATACCCAGTAGTCAACAAGCTCCTGCCTGTTAGCACCCATGGGTCCTGTGCATCTCAGAGAGATTGTTAGCCCATAGTGCTACAGCTGCTACCTACTGAGGGGCTGAATGTTTGAGTACTGGAAGTAATATGGACAATGGAAGGCATTAGTTAGAGTAGCAAGAACTCAGAGGATGAAAGGAAAACGATGCATGTTAAAAGTTCAAAGGAAGACAACTTCCAGCACAGAATGAGCAGGATGAATATGACGTGAAGAGGACTTGTGGCAACTCAGGGCACAGCAGGGCTGATGAAGGCTGAAGGGTGTGTGAGGAAAAACTTGAGGATACCAGGTTCCAATGATTGACAAGGAGGGGGGTTATGAGGGCTGATAGCTGTTGGCCCTACGTTCTTCCCTTCCTAAAGGCACTGCTTTGCTTAGAGGATGTTTTAGTCTCATTCACTCTCTGCTCCATCTATTTATGGAAAGTATGAAAGGTCCATGTCCCACTTCTTCCCCTCTTTATTTGGAGAAGGGAAGTGAAGGGAGGGGAAGGGAAGGAAAAGGAGAATCCCAGGACCAGTGGCTATTCAGGATGCTCTATATACTCCATTTTGTAGGAGTCCTGGGGCCTTGCTCACAAAAGTGTTGTGTGTTTCTTCTGTCTCATGTAGTCTCAGACATAAAAAGAGGTTTAGAAATTAATTATATGGCTCTACCTGCCTCTGAAGCTGTGACTGAGATTGCAGGAAGAAAGGGACTGCAAGGAGAAGCTATTCATAGTCCTTAATCACTCACCAGAGTTATAACATATTCCAGCTATTCAAGGAATCGAGCAAAAGCATCCTCAGTACCTGGTAGACACTCTAAAGTATTGGTGCTAGTGCCAAGCAATTCAAACACCTAGGAGGATGAATAGTCTCTTTCATGTCTGAATAAGATGTCTTTTATATTGAAAGGGTGACTCCTCTATGTGTTCTAAATTAAGAATACTTCAGCAGGTTTCTTTGATATCCAAGACGCTTACGGAGGTTCAGAACAGGGTTAATGATCAAAATGTGGCAGCATTTAAGCACAGTGATGCAAATACAACTCTTCAGGAAATCATTCCCAAAAGCAATTGAAATCAAACCAAGCAAAAGCAAAGCAAATCAAGAAATCTGATTTATTTCTAGAAATTTCTTTTTATGGAATCAGGCAGCTAAATTCTGTCTCTTCTAGAGAATCGGAGGCTTTAACTCTAGTTAGTGCTACCCGTGGGAGAAACACCACTGAACCTAGGATTCTTGAAAAAGTCAGCTGTAAGAAAGACAGAAGGCTAATACTTGACATCTGGGATGTTGAATTCTTTCCCAGGCAGTCTGGAGAAAGAGAGGTAGCAAATCTTTCTAGCAATTTCATCAGCTCACTCTACCACTGTAAAACACACCCAGTCATCTGCCCTGGCCCTAGCATACCCAGAATTTCCCCACTTCTGTTGACAGTGAAAAGCCAATGGTGGTGTTACAGATTGGCCACCAATACAAAGGATGCCTTTCATCTACCTGGAGAGCATCTGCATGCAAGAGGGTGCATCCAAACCACCTTTTTCCAAATGGGGCCAAAGTTGCACTATCTTATCTCCAGGTATCTCAGACACTACTGTGCTGGTTTGAAGCTGCCTAGAATGTTTTGGTGAGAAGAACTAGATTACAGGCTGTGAAAGACAAACAAGGGTGATGTCTACTTCACTCATAGGCTTGCTGAGAGGTATAAGAACAAGAATCCAAACATAGATAAGGCAATTCTTCTTCTTGGGGCATTGCCTGAGCTGCGTTTCTCTCTCTAGCCCCTCTGCTGTCTGATTAATCCACTTTGCTTCCTAACCCCTGGCTGAACCTCCCTTCTTCCTTGGGACTGGGGTAAGGTTGAGAGGGGTGGGAGAAGGTGGAAGGGCGGTTGGGAGCCCCTCCTGGGGACTCAGGTTTCTGGGAGGGCTGTTGTGTTTCTGTATTACCTTTTACCTTATATACTTCTGTCTATAACTGTATATCCTGTAAATATCTGCTTGTATATTGAGCTAAGCAGTAAATAAGCTTCATTCAATGTCCAGATCTGGCTGAGTCTAGTCTGGGTGATTTCCAAAGTGTGGGGGGGCAGGGAACACCCAAACCATCACAACTACATTGAGCTGTGTTTGACTTCTTCTCTGCCACATATCTTTAGATGGATATCTTATGGTTAAATCTTTAAAGCCAGATCATGGCTTTTACCTGTAGATGATATATTCTGAATGTGCTAGATATGTATTCAGTTCAGATGTGTTACAGATATTTTTAGGTATTTCTTTTGATGCTTAATAGCTTTTCTGATTCAATTTCCTCACTAGGAACAGCAAGGCAGCAAACCCACAAAGGATTTGGGATGCTAACCAATAACAGGAGCCAGATACAGAGTATTCATAACCGCTTTGCTTTAGGTGACATTCAGTCCAGAAGAAACAAACTTTTTCATCACTTCAGAAAGGTAAGGACAGAGTACAAGTATGAAAAAAATTAAGTGGCAGACCTTCAAAAGAAGGGGCAAAGTGTTTAATTAAAAATTGTTAGAAACTTCTAAGCTGGATCAAGCAAAGATAGAAAACATTTCACTTATATCCGATCTCAGAATCAAATGTAAGTGCAAAGAGTGGGGATGAAGGCCATCAGGGGCAGTTACATTTAAAACTGCCCAAAAATGAGATAATAGAACAATCAAGATCTTGTTCTCTTTCTACACCACTCAACAGGAAGCACAATTATGTTCCATTTTCCTTAAGCTGTCAGATATACACATCAGCACAGATATATGCTTCATTTCTGTTGTGAAATGTGCCATTCTGATGGTCCACAAGTTCTCACCACTGCTCAGACTTGAATCTCAGATAAAGTTACATTTGCATTTATTTCCTAGAAAATGGAAATAGAAAATGAATATAAAGTCAGCATCATTCACAAATCAGATCCTCCTCCTCCTGATGTCAATGGAAGTACACTCAGGGCCAGTGTGCAGATGTGATGTGCCTCCTACAACCTTCACACTGAGGGTGGTAAGACACTGGCTCAGGTTGCCCAGGGAGGTTGTGGATGCTTCCTCCCTGGAGGTGTTTAAAGCCAGGCTGGATGAGGCCTTGAGCAGCCTGCTCTAGTGGGAGGTGTCCCTGCCTATGGCAGGGGGTTGGAGCTGGATGATCCTTGAGGTCCCTTCCAACCTAAACCATTCTATGATTCTATGATTCTATGTAGCTGTAGCTGAGTGTTATACTACAGCTGCTCCTGAGTCTATGCCCAGGTTCTCTTACTACCCTTCCCCAAATGTTATTACTTCCTAAAAACTACCTGCATAACTGTGTGTATAGTCTGACTGATCTGAATTCACTTGTACACTTTTCACCTGTTATTTTTTTTAACCCCAGCCTTATTTTAACTTCTGCAAGCAGAGTGAGGAAGTGATGATGCAAAGGAGAATATCGTAAGGACTGAGGACAGTGGGCAAATGGGAAGAGAGAAAAAGGTAGTCTGTGACTGAGCTCAGCTGCAACCAGAATCACCAACCTGACTGCAGCTTGAATACATTCCTCTTCATTCCTTGCCTGCCTGGAGATGCCCAAATCAAATTAGTAAAGAAAAGCTGAGAACCTCAAGTGGAACTGGAGATTTAAGCTATTGGGAAATTGGAAAAATCTTTCCACTCCATGCTTCTCATTCCCAGAAGGTAAAGGGGTGTGCAATCATCCTAAAAAGATTATATACAGGCTCTGCAAAAGCAAAGTCATTGCTATCCTCACAGCTAGAGCTAATAATGAATTAGAATAGAATAGAATCAACCAGGTTGGAAGAGACCTCCAAGATCATCCAGTCCAATTGTTAGGAGGTAGTCCTGAAACTACTTTTAAGAAGTTGTCCCCTTTACACCCAGACTTAGTGTGGCAAATCTCATCTAAGGATGGAAGTCAAGAGCTAGGCTAGCAAGTGAGGTTCACCCAACCTCTATTTCTACTCTCAGTAAGAGCAGGAAGTAGCAAATGAAGTTTGTGGTGTTCTGAGACATTGATTACTTGTCCCTCCAGGCATATTCCACTGTAAGGAGTTTTAATCAGAACAAGTACACCAGCAAGAAAAGAACTAGTAAAGAGAGCAGTGGTGGATAGGTCTCAGCTAACTCATTAAATCATAGCATCTGGCTGTTATGGCAGGTTTTGAAGAATGATGCACTTCAGGCTTCTTAGATGGGAGTTTTCCTTAACAAACTTTATTTCATTGCCAAGTAGAAGGAAGAGTGCATTATGAAAGGCATCACTCATTACTGCTCATTCTGAGGTAGGATTCAGAATGGTAGAAGTTACCTTCCCATCCTCTGAAAATGGAGCTCAAAGCACATGCTCCTGAACTGGCATAAGCAATATTCAAGAGTAAGGAAAAGATGGGAGCATAGATCTCAGGAATAGCAGTTCCTTACACTAGAATGTTCACCAGTGTTTCATGCTATCCAAACTGTGTAAGCTGTGGAAGTTGATGAGAGTCTTGATGATGACTCTTATTAGTTCAGGGTTTCATTAATAGCTTGCACTAGAATATTCACCAATGTTTTGTGCTATCCAAACTGTATCAGCTGTGGAAGTTGATGAGAGTCTTGATGATGATCTTATTAGCTCAGGGTTTCATTCACAGCTTGCACAGCTGAAGATGTCAAGCAAAATGTAGGCAGAATAGAACGATGTAGTCACACAAGATTCTCTTTAGGCATTATTCACAACTGTTAATTGCAAATGCACTGTAACATCAACAGCATTAGGTGTCTGGTTTCCAGCAACCAGACTTGGCAAGTTGGAGACTGTTTGGAAGAAAGGAGAGAATTGCCTTACAAGAGAGTTCAGAGAAAGCAGCCGAAGAAGGGACTTCATGGACTGTACAGAGCTATTTCCAAATGAGTGGCACTGACAGTGGTCAAGGTTATAACTGCAGGTGGATCCTGTATCTGTACTAATTCAGAATTAATATTCTCTCTGAGAAGCATTTATTCTCCAGTGTGAACATTATTTTCATCCAAGGGACATTTTCAGGCAGCACCAGTTCTCACCTTCTTGTCATATTGCTGGTCCAGTTGTAATTTAAATAAGGGCAGAGACAGTGCTCTGACCCTGCCGTGCATTCCTTCAGAGGTTCCACTTCCACATCTGTTGCCTTGCTTAAAACTATCAGCTAAACTATTGGCTGAGGTTCAACAGAGTCTGTAAGTTTCCCTAATTAACCCATCAGTTAGCAATTCCCAACTGGTGACCTTAATGTGCCTTGTGGATAAAAAGCTTCAAATCTTTCTCTAATCTGAGCAAAATGGGGGGCAGGAGTCTGTACCCACATGAAACAAAGCTAAGAACCTTTCATCTGTGAGTAACCATACATTTGCAGCCCATTGTGGACATGAGCCTTTTACCATTATGCACAGTTACTGCAGATAACTTATGCAAGCTACTATATGATACTGCAATCAGCAGTATAGTAGCCAATTAATCAATCATCCTTCCTTTCTCACCTAGATAGCATTGAATGAGGTTGCTGTGTACTTGAATCCTTATGTGATTCTTGATTGCATTGTAGCATATGATCAAAAGGCTCTGTTTGAATGTGAATGATTTTGTTGCTTGCTGTACTTGATGGCAATTTACTTAAATATGATACTCTGCAGGAGAACTTGTTCAAAGCGAAGTCACAACAAGCAGTTTATCATTTCCATGCGCAGTATTTAGTAGCAGTGCCCCTCAAAAGCCTAAAACAATCCCCAGCAGAAGATAGCGCCAAGAGGAAGAGTTAAGGCACTGCTATGACCTTACTCTCCATTATCAGTGTGGGGCAAAATGTGTAAGCCTCAAATTAATAACGTGCATACCTCCACCCTAATAATGAGCAGTCTTCCAGTCTGAGACAGCACAGAGGTAATATTACCGATGGCATAAGGTATTACAAACTCTTTCAGCCTGGCTCCATTCCATGCACCAATCTCATCTGATCTCAGTAACTAAATCCTGTCAGATTTCTAGAAAGACTTGCAGTCTGCCAGCAGAAGCCTAGGAATTATTGTCAAACATCTGGCACATTTACACTATTGTGGTGGAAAAGATTCATGCAACTTGATGTCACAGGTAGCTGCCAAAGCATGAAGACAAATATTCTATAGAAGATAAAGGATGTAAAATACTGGAATCTTGGTTAACAATTACCAGCTCTCTACTTATTTGCCCACACTTCTTACATCATTAATAAATCATTAATAAAATCATCATTCACTGAAACTTGGGCCACGAGTCTAGACTGTGGTTCAGTACAACTGTTGCCCTGACTTAGCTGGTTACAAGCCTAAATAGATGCATTAATTGAAGCTTAAAGAGGGCAGATTTAAATTGGATATTAGGAAGAAATTCTTTACAGTCAGGGTAGTGAGACATTGAAACAGGCTGCCCAGGAAGGCTGTGGATGATGCCCCTTTCCTGAAGGTATTCAAGACCAGGTTGGATAAAGCATTGAGCAACCTGGTCTAGCGGGAGATGTCCCTGCCAATGCCATGGGAATTGGAACTAGATGATCTTTAAGGTCTCTTCCAACCTAAACCATTCTATGATTCTATGAATCTTTATGTCATTTAACAGCTTTTGTTGATACTAAAAAAGAAGTCAGTGAGTCTCATTTGTTTCCAAAGTGACATTTACTTTCCTATAGCTGCGTTTCTTAGAAGAAACTTTCTGTGTAGTTGAAACTTTACTCTCAACAATACATAAAGGAGAAGGTGGCTGCAGTCAGTATCACAGAATCATAGAATGATCCAGGCTGGAAGGTACCTCCAAAGGTCATCTAGCCCAATCCCCTTTACAGTCAGCGGGGATGTTCTCAACTAGACCAGTATCCATTCAAGACTCCCAAACCCATCTCATCATCTTTAGGTGAACCTAATTCACCTGAAACATCCAGATGAGTGGTGGGTTTAATCTTGGAAAAAAAGGAATGTGAGCAGCACTATCTTATTAGTGCTGCTAATAAGGCAGGCTGCTTTTCTGTAACAACTGTCTCAAGTATTCCATGCTGGTTTCCAAAACAGTTCCATTTTCTTCTGGTGAAGAAAGAGAAGAAGGAAAGTTCCACTTCCTTGCTGCCTTTACCCTCTCCTGATCTGCTTCCTGGTAGGGAAGAGAAGCTTTTTCATGTAGCAGGGCAGGACTGTGCTGTACCTAGGTTTAAATACAAAGGAGGTTGAGCAAGGTGGGGTTTCTTCAGCAGAGCAGAAGCACAGGCCATTCACTCTTTTCCTTGTGACATGGCTCTTGAGACAGAGCAATGCTATGGCAGCACTTTCTGAAAAGTTTTGCCTGAGCTTTGATCACTCAAAAAGAAAAAATATAAAGAAGACTGAAGAATGAAACTGTGATTTGTTATAATTTAATACAATTAAATAATAAGAGCATAAGTGAAGCCCTGTTAGGGCAGAGTAGTGGTCCATCTAGCCCCATTTCGATGTCTAAGACAACAGAACTTGTGCTTCTTCAGTATCCGCAGTTGTTCTTAGAGATCTTAGAGGTGCACATCACTCACTAGCTTCTGTTTATTGACATAGTGTCCATGAATTTGTCTCATCCTTTTGAACCTACCAATACTCTCTGTTTCCACAGCCTCCTGTGCCAGCAAACTGCAGAAGTCAGGTTAGGCTGCAGTGACAAAAAAGTCCTTTGCAAAGTTGAGTTTCTCAAGTGAAAAGTAACCTTCAGGGTCTCCCTTCCTTTTTAATAACAATCATCACTCTTGTTAGAAAGTTAAGGTTGTGTCTAAAGGTACCAGCTCACCAGGTGCCTAGCGTTGTCTGATGATGATGTGAGAAGAGACAAGGGCAATGCCCATGAGCACCAGGACAAGCAAGATTTCTCTCTCACCACCTTGCATTAACTTCCATGGTTTCATCACTCGTTAGTTCAGCAGTTTCTTACACCTAATCCTCTGTGCTTTGATAATTGCTAGTAATTTTGCATGTGTTCTGGGTATTTTCAACATGCCTTTTGTAGCTGGCACAAGGTGATTTTGTTACATTTATTGGTAGAACAGTGTTTCAGGCAGGTAATGCTTGTGGAGCATCCGAAGCACAGTGCAGCCACTATTGGAGAGAAGTGTAAGAGCAAACCCAGTCACATGGCTGCTGAGATCTTCTTGCAAGCAACAAAGCAAACCTGAATGGCTTATGGTTTGCTCAGCAGAACATGTCTAAAGTTAGGAGAATACCCTGACCCAAAGCTCTTTTTGGCAGGCTAAAGGAGGAAATTCATCCAACAAGCTATGGAGGTAAAGTTAGCCATGGCTTTGGGGAGGCTTTATGTGTCCATTCATCCTAGTAAATTAATCTGTGTATAGAAAGAGGTCACCCTTAGCAAATTCACCTTCAGCACATTTGTATTTCACTTAGGCTGTTTCATCTAGGTGCTGCAGAAAATTCTCAGTACTCCTACCAGCAGCATTCCCTCCCTCACTGGAGACACCAGCTGTACCTATACCCTACGAGGTAAATTAAGGTTGGAGTATCAGATCAGAGTTTCAGCTTTAACTCTCAATTTCCTGGCTTTTTGTGGGTTTTAGGCAGACCCTTAATGTCACTTTAATGTAGGGGGTTTCTTGTGGTTTAATATTTCTAAGGGCAGTAAATTATTTCCAGCATATGTAAAAAAGACAAATTTCTCTTGTGGTTAGTGACCACAAAGCAAAACAAGAAACAGAAATACTCAAGAGTAAGGTTCTTGAGAAAAGGTTATAGAGCTTTAAACCTCCCTTTTGATGTTACATACAGAAAAAAAACCCAGAAAGTGCAATCCTAGGGTGGATGATTAATATCTTTATGAAGCATAGTAGCAAATAAACACAAGCCATGGCCATCATCTCTTTGTCTCAGCAGAGAATGCTTTTTGTCTGCTGTGTGAGCAAACACTTTGAAACAATGATTGTACTCCCTTACACACACCCCATGAAAATGAACTGCTGGGTAATAAATGTATCCCAGCTTGTGAGGTAAAGTCCCAAACTGTCAAACAATGAAGAAAATACTGCATCAAAAAATAGTTTGTTTCCATTACTGAGTAATTATTCTTAATCTTTCTCATAGAGGGGAAAAAGAGGTGATCTGATGCCTGAAATTGCATTACAATTGTGGAGAGAAGTTGTGGAGACCTGAATTATAGCCAGGTAAAATTAGTCACAATCTGAGTGGTTACACATTATCTAATTTCATTATCCCAGACCAGTTTCCTCCAGTAGTTGTTTTGAGTGTAAAGCTTGAAAGTACCCATTAAAACTCTTGTGGGACAGATGACCACACAGGCATTAGGACTACCAGACCTATGGAGTGTCTCCTACAGCCGCAGTATGCCCACTGATTCCTACTGTGCACACCAGACAAAGCCAGTGGGGGCTGCAGGCTTCCGAGTCTGACTTGGGGAAGGTGGACTTGGCAAAACTTCTGCCCATGCTCTAAGCCAAGGCTTGTGCAATGAGAAGAAACTGTTATTGATTCATCATAGCCCCAGGGAAAAGCTTATTTTGCCAGAAAAACAACAACAACAACCCCCCCAAAAAACCCAACAAAATCCTTGTTTCCTTACTTGTGAACATTTGGGTGAAAATGAGTAAGTGTTGAAAATTCAGGAGGTAAGATCATTAGGCAGTACCAACAGTCAGCTATATTGAGGGTTTTTCATAAGACCTCTGCTCTCAGCACCATTTTAAAACTCTGGCTGCATCACCCAAAGAGCAGATTTCCAGAGGCAATTGTTTGTTCTCACTTGAGAAAGAAAGGGTTTCTGCTGGCATGGTTTACCTTGTCTGATGGCCAGAGGCACCAAGTGAGGCAGCACTAAGCTGCAGGACTGAAAATTAATTAGCTTAGTTTGCCTGCAACATGTTCAACATCATCTTCAGGAGCAGCTCTGTGGCCTGCTCACTCCAGAAATGCTACCATGAATTAAAGGAGAGTTGAGAAAGAAGGAAGAGATTGTTTGCACTCTTCTGCCATGCTTTCTGTTGGAGATGAATTAAAGGTGTGCTGCATATAAGAAGTTGGGTAAACTGCACATCGCCTTGGGATTGCGATCCTTGTCTTCAGAACACAGCTATTCTTGGCTCCACCAGCAGAGATTGGAAGAAGAGTTTTAAACCAAAAAGAAAGTGGACAGAGTCTTAAATAAACACCAGCCCCTGTCTCTCAGCTACAGCTTTTGAGAGGGTGCTCTGCAAATACAACTGTGAGATCTATAGTCTGCCCTGGAAAAGGCACACTGGCTGTATTTGATGGGGCTGCAAAATGCCCAGTCTAGAAAGTTACTATAAATATTCCTTCGTTGAGTTATTGGAGATTTCCCTGGAAAAATTACTAAATTAATTAAAATCAACACTAAACTGCAGGACTGAAAATTAATTTGCTTAGTTTGCCTGCAACACCCTGTTCAACATCATCTTCAGGAGCAGCTCTGTGGCCTGCTCACTCCAGAAATGCTACCATGAATTAAAGGAGAGTTGAGAAAGAAGGAAGAGATTGTTTGCACTCTTCTGCCATGCTTTCTGTTGGAGATGAATTAAAGGTGTGCTGCATATAAGAAGTTGGGTAAACTGCACATCGCCTTGAGATTGTGATCCTTGTCTTCAGAACACAGCTATTCTTGGCTCCACCAGCAGAGATTGGAAGAAGAGTTTTAAACCAAAAAGAAAGTGGACAGAGTCTTAAATAAACACCAGCCCCTGTCTCTCAGCTACAGCTTTTGAGAGGGTGCTCTGCAAATGCAACTGTGAGATCTATAGTCTGCCCTGGAAAAGGCACACTGGCTGTATTTGATGGGGCTGCAAAATGCCCAGTCTAGAAAGTTACTATAAATATTCCTTCGTTGAGTTATTGGAGATTTCCCTGGAAAAATTACTAAATTAATTAAAACCAACACTAAACTGCAGGACTGAAAATTAATTTGCTTAGTTTGCCTGCAACACCCTGTTCAACATCATCTTCAGGAGCAGCTCTGTGGCCTGCTCACTCCAGAAATGCTACCATGAATTAAAGGAGAGTTGAGAAAGAAGGAAGAGATTGTTTGCACTCTTCTGCCATGCTTTCTGTTGGAGATGAATTAAAGGTGTGCTGCATATAAGAAGTTGGGTAAACTGCACATCGCCTTGAGATTGTGATCCTTGTCTTCAGAAGAACACAGCTATCTTGGCTCCATCAGCAGAGATTGGAAGAAGAGTTTTAAACCAAAAAGAAAGTGGACAGAGTCTTAAATAAACACCAGCCCCTGTCTCTCAGCTACAGCTTTTGAGAGGGTGCTCTGTAAATGCAACTGTGAGATCTATAGTCTGCCCTGGAAAAGGCACACTGGCTGTATTTGATGGGGCTGCAAAACACAGCTACAATAAATGTTCCTTCATTGAGTTATTGGCGATTTCCCCAGAGAAATTACTAAATTAATTAAAATTAGCAGTTAATTTAAAATTAATTTCATGGATGATTAACTCCAATGTGGCTAACTGACTGGCCACATTCTTCTTTTTTTGCTGGGAAGAAGTTAAAAAGGTCACAGTCTCCCTTGCTACATCATAGTTTGCAAAAATTATTCACTTCATGCTATTACTGGAAGATATATTATTGCTGGCAGCATGTGGTACGAAACTCGCTCCTATGAATCACATTCTACTTTGTGAATCCTTTTTCCCCAGTGACATGGAAATTCCACTCTTCCTCCTCAAAAGCCTACCATTGCTTGCAAATATTAATGCATTTATTTTAAAACCAAGAATTACTACAGGCAGTTCTGGGATCTCAGCTCCTAGTGAGTAACATCTTGTTTCATTAATGGCTCCGTTGGCTTTGGTGGGACTATTTATATTAGTGAATGTGAGTAAAAGGGTCAGTGCTTGTCCCAGTTAAGTGTTGTAGCACGCAGCTTGACTGTTCCCATAAAAAAATCTAGGTATAATAGTCCATATTTTCTTGGGAGCACTAGATTATATTTAGATTACAAGCAGTGGACATAGATAACTGGAACAGTGTCTACCTGGTTCAGACTGAACTCATTTTCATTTTGTATGGAGAGGACAGAAAGAGTTAAATATTGTAGATGTTAAAGTGGCAAGAGGTTTACTATTCCTAATGCAGTTACTATAGATGCATCTAGTTTATTTTTTTAAATCTGAGACTAATAAGGCCACTATAAAGCAAAAATGTTGCAGCTGTCCTACTTCCAACTGCATGAGTATTTAGGGAACACCTAGAGGTGTTCAAGAAAAGAATAGATGGGGCACTAAGTGCCATAGTCTAATTGATTGGATAGGGCTGGGTGATAGGTTGGACTGGATGATCCTGGAGGTCTCTTCCAACCTGGTTGATTCTATGATTCTATGATTCTATGAATAGAAAGCTGACAACCAGCTAGTAATCAGGCAGTAGCCAATGTCCTTTCCAGATAGACATCGTTGTTCAAACTATTCAGGACAACTACTTCCTAGTTGTCCTACTTCCAACTGCATTCGATAGGGCTGGGTGCTAGGTTGGACTGGATGATCTTGGAGGTCTCTTCCAACCTGGATTTTGTGATTCTATGAATAAAAAGCTGACAACCAGATAGTAATCAGGCAGTAGCCAATGTCCTTTCCAGATAGGCATCATTGTTCAAACTATTCAGGACCTAGGAATACTAGAAGCAGATAGTATATTTGGACCAAAAAATGGAGAACAATATTTTTTGCCCTCATCTCACCTAAATCTTGCTCTGCTGCAGAATTAGTGTTTAAAACTTTGCTTTGTGCACTGTTCTGTACTGAGAAGAAAAAGGGAAGGCAAAAGAGCTCTGTTTCATCTACAAAGGCAGGAACAGGTCATCCTAGAGAAAAAGAAGTGATGACTAAAGAGTCTGTGAGACTAACAAAGGAAGTTACAAAGTCTAAGTGTTGGAATATATGAATATGGTCAGGTTACATAGACAAGTGGGGTGCAGTTTAAATGTATGTTGGTTTAAGTATCTTATATAGTTAATATTCTTAATTAAAATAAGTGATGGCATAGATGCATGGTTTTATTTCAGCAGGTTTTGGTCTGTATCACCTAAAAAGTGGGTCTCATGTTTGAAAGTGTCACTGGCTTGATCTGGATTGACAGCAAGTCTTGCTAAAAGAATCACTCGACAATAACGGAAAGGCCTTCTCAGGCTGCTCCATGTCGGTTCCCTATCTCTGTCAGATTGAATTTCCCTTTATCTAACATCTAGTTTGGGACATGCTAAAATAAGTCAGTAATAGCCTGCTCTGTTGCCCCAAGAAATTAAATGAGCTCCCACAGAGCTGATCCTGTTAGATTAGGCCCTATGAAGAGCATTCCTCTGCCTGACATTGCTAATGATTGATATATATTCAAGCTGTTTTTAACTTCAGAGTTGGGGATTTCCCTTGTGTTTCTTTCAGGAAGATGGCTGGCATTTTTTTTTCCTCTCTTCCCATACCCACATATACAAGGGGAAGATAACTCGTTTCAGACAGCAAGAATCTTAGTGAGATAAATATTCCTTTTTTCCTGTTGATCATAAAAAGAAATGATAAACACATGTTTCCCTCTGCATACGGATATTCAGCATCATTCTATCATTAAGTGGGGTGCAGGTAATCACTTCTTTAATCATCAACCTGTTATACAGCAGTTTTAGAAACTCTGTCAGAGTTAACTGCAGCTTGAGAGCCCTAATGTTGCCTTTTGGTGGGGACATTGCCTTGACCAGCAAATATGAAACTATATTGTTGAGTTTCTTCCCAATACCACTACACAGTATCACATTTTTGGTCTTGTAAGTGCTCCCATATGCTACAGAAATAATTAAATTTTTATTGACTTTTTGGCCTGGCTCCTAAAGATGAATATCCTTCAGATGCTAAACATTTGATAGGTTTGAAGTTTGAGGAAGTTTCTTTTCATTCCATGGAAAATATGCATGCATCAGGACAAGGCAATCTGAAGTCTTTCGATATGGTTGGCCAACAGAGGATAGGAGAGAGGAGTTGTCAAACTGCCAGTCTTGCATATATTAACGTCCCCGTTAGGGTTCTGATGGGAGTTCAAAGCAACAGGATCGGTTCTGAATAGAACAATAAAAAATCAGTTTGACCTGGTTGTGATCTGCAGGGTGCAGATGCACTTGCAAAGCGAAATAGTGTGGGTGCAAGCAGAGCAGTCTGTTTTCTCCTTCCGCTGAATCTCACACACAGGTAACAAGTATTATCAGGTGTTTCCACATGAATGCTGACAATTGTGCACCATACTCTGATGTTTCTTTCTTTCCTCCCTTCTTCCTTCCTTTCTTTCTTCCTTTCTTTCTTTCTTTCTTTCTTTCTTTCTTTCTTTCTTTCTTTCTTTCTTTCTTTCTTTCTTTCTTTCTTTCTTTCTTTCTTTCTTTCTTCCTCTCTTTCTTTCTTGCTCTCTTTCTCGCTCTCTTTCTTTCTCTTGCTCTCTTTCTTTCTCCTTTCTCTTTCTTTCTCCTTTCTCTTTCTTTCTCTTTCTCTCTCTTGCTCTCTTTCTTTCTCCTTTCTCTTTCTCTTTCTCTCTTTCTCTCTCTTGCTCTCTTTCTTTCTCTCTTTCTCTCTTTCTCCTGCTCTCTTTCTCTCTTTCCTCTCTTCCTCTCTTTCACTTTTTTCTCTTGTTCTCTCTTTCTTTCACTCTTTCCTTCACTTTTATTGCTTTATCTCTTTCTTCCTTTCACTCTTTCCTTCCATATTCTTCCTCTGCTCTTTCTTTCACTCTGTCTTTCTCCTTCTTCTTTCTCTCTCCTTCTTTTTTTGTTGTTATTCCATATGGCATAATTTGATCACAGCAATGAAGAATCTTAGAAAATCATCCTTACTGTATCCTGTTGACCTTCCACAGAGTGATTAGATGACAGCTGGCCGCTGTTGCAGTGTTAAATCTAATGTGGAGATAACCATTTCCCCAGCTACACTGGCCAAGCCTGATGTTCCTCGGGTTTGCTGATATTTTCGGTTTGTGAGAAGGGGCTATTGCAATTTCAGATGGAAAACTCTCTTTCTGAGATAAAACATCTGAGTCCACCTGCCAGTAAATGCAAGGAAGAAATCACCACATAGTGAATTTTGATCTATTTTTGGGTTTATTTCCTGCTGTTCATGAGAAACAGGAACGCAGAGCAGTCTCCACTGTCCATTGAGCGACATGTGCTAGCAAGGCTTCCGCTACTTCTTGGAACACCCATTCCCTTGCAGTTTTTGGCCAAACCTTTTGTTTTCTGTGTGCCATTGGCAATTTATCTGTGAGTCATCTCTGGCAAGAGAATCCCAAGTCTGTTGGAGTAGCCTGGGAGAGTTCATGCTCATTGATGTGCTCTGAAGATGAGTGCCCCATGCTTTCCTGTCTCCAATTCTCGCTCCATAGCTGTCCTCTGGAGAAAACCTTATATTAAAAGGATCTCCTGGTACTTCTGATGACTCAGCTGGCCAAATGACAAAAGGGCAGATAAAGGTTGACAAGCTGACTGAAGTGCAGTTTAGAAGTCGTTCTGATGGAAAGATTTGGAAGAAGGGTGTCCTGCATTCATCTAGATGGTTCTATGTTGCATACCAGCAATTGTTGGAAGAAGGTATAAATATAAACCACTTGAACCACTGGCAAACATAAGTAAAAGGTTTCTTACTGGCTTTGCATGCCATCTTATTACCACTGAGCAGCTGTTTTAAAGAGCAGGTATAAACTCACCCTGTCTATTGCAAGCACATTTTCTGTAAGGTGAAAAGTTTGGCGTCTGGAAGTGTCAGAAAGGAGCTTTTTGCCATAAATCACACCAAAAAGCACTCAAATTTGACAAGCGCCTTGAGACCACTTACATGTTCACCCCTAACGTCCAATATCAAAGAGCAGTCCCTCAAGTTGTAAGCTCCTATAATACACCAAGTCTAACATAAGAAGATGCATTAGGGGGGAGTTCAATGGCAGGACTGTCCCCAACACCCCAAGACTCGCAGACAGTGACTGACACACACAGAGCTGAATGATCTCCTTGGCTCCAGTGCTCTGCTTTAAGAATGAAGGATCTTTACCTTCGCTTACCGACAAGTCTCTTTTCTCCCCTTTCTCCTCCACCTTTCCTTTTCACTGCCCAAATCCTAGCAGTGGAGCCAGATGAGGGTAAAGCCAGGAGGTCTTGGACGTGAGTCCCCTGCGCTGTGCTCAGGGCTATCCAGCACAGACAATCAGACATTTCATACTTCATTCTTAAGGGTAAGGGAAATATTTTCTGTTACTATTTCCTCAGTATCTAGAGTTTTTTCTCTGATCACAAAAGAAAATGCTGTGGCACTTCTGCCCTTGGGATAGTCACTAGTGGTCATGAACTCCCTCTATATATTTTTTTTTCCTGCTGAAATTCCTCCATAAATAAAACAAACCTCCATAAAACAGCAGGAAAAATCCACTCTCAGAGAGACTCCTCGAAGGCAGTGGGAGTGGATGACAGTGTCCGAAAGGTGGGGATAGGCAGCTGCCCCCCCTGCTTGCTCCCACAGACAGCTGTCTCTGCCCCATTCACTTCTCCTGGTGATTTATGGAGCCCTTTGATCAGAAGCAAGTTTTAATTGCCTGAACTGCAGAATCTGACACGTGCTTCATCAAGTCAAATGCTGAGCCTCTTCCCCATGCCTTGCACTTCTGTCTCTTGGATTCAGGCCATGTAAGATTTTAGGAATACACCCAGTCCCTAATCCCATTTTCCAGTCTAACGGGACACCAGCTCAATAGCCGACAGGGAAAGGAGAAAGAAAAAGCTAACCAAACCAAAGCAAGCAAACCAAACCAAAGCAAGCAAGCAGACAGAAACCCCAGAACACTTCTCTACCTGAAGCACCGTTGGGTTCCCTAACCCATCCAAACACAGGTCTCAAGCGTAGGCGCCGGGAAGGGGAAGAGTGGGAAAACTCACGGTGGGGGGTGAGAGGAGCGTTGGAGCCCTCCTGGCGGGGACGGGCCCCGGTGAACCCTGCTGGTGGCGGAGCGCCCCGGCAGCCGGAGCCGGGACCCCCACGGGGAGCGGGCTGCCCGCAGCGGGCCTGGCCATCGCTGGGGAGAACGGGTGTCACGTTACTGCGCGGCAGGCAGAAGAAAGGGGAATGTCAGGCACTGTCAGGTATTAATAGGACTATTTCTCCCCATTAAAGCCATGCCTTTGAGCAAAGGAGTTTCTTTCATGTTTTCCCCGACCAATACTCTGACAGAACTCCTAAAACTCAGGAATTTTCCAAATCAAAGACATAATCTCTGTCCTTCTGCCCATTTCCCCCACTCTGCCACACACACTATATC